>OV815309.1:16077500-16613423 GCA_929108375.1 Gymnoscelis rufifasciata
CAGACTTCCGGCGAAATTATGTTGTAACTGAGTAGGTATGTGATCCATTTACATAAGTCGAATTGTTGTATTCCTATGACCGAAGGAGGTTATATTTTGGTTTACCCGTGCAAAGCCGGGGCGTGCTGCTAGTGAATTATAAAATGAATAACACAATAATAAAAAAAAACTGATCGTATAAAATATTTATTTTTGTTATCACTTGAAAGGTTTTTGTAGTAGATAAGAATGAAGAATTTCAGTGTTTATGTTGTGAGAAATATGTTTGCAAAAATGCCTATCATTATAATAGAGCTACAATTTTTGCATAGGTAATATAATAAACACTACTAAAACACAAACTAGGTAAGAACTTTGTGACGTTAAATTATTTTATTAATGACAACTACTATTATGACTATTATTTTAACTTGCATTGTACTTAGTTGTCTTCGTACACCTATAATGGGGTGGCACCTATGAAAATTTGGTAGTTCAGTAGTAGTATATTTTGATCTCCACCCCAACCTATAGTCTAGGTTTTTTTAGTTGCATAAGTCAAGATTTATGACATATCTATCCATAGTGTCAAAGGTTTGGCTTCTGGTGTGGTGATATTAGAGGTAGCGCGTCCATAAAAGATCCTTTTATCACAACGACCGCGGCCCACCCTTTCAGTGTCGGCCAAATTACTAGCTATTCGCGGTTATGGTTCACTTCTCACATATTTCGGTGGAACAGGCTTCGGATGAAATCACACTGTTGTATCAAATTTAGTAATGTATATGGGCTGGTATAAATAGTACTTAAAGTATAGACCACTCGAGAGCAATTATTTGCAAGAAACAGGTGCTCAAATGCCTAATCTATTGACTAATTCTAAAAGCGGGTTCAGCTGATCACTCAAAACTTGCATTAAGTCAAATGGGCCCGAAGGACCGGTTCGTGTGGACCTTACTAAAGAATAAGACGCATTTATTTAGGATCACAGTAAATATACACTAAATATATACATAATAAAGAACCTTTTTGTAATCTATCGACTTCGACAATAATAAAATGTTGGATTTTTATTCATTTATTTAATTTGCACGGCTCAGCTACTTACACAAATTAATAACAATTAAAAATTAGCTACAACACAATGTTCGTTTAAATTAATTTTTTTAAAACTAATCACAGTTATATTTTGCTGAGAGCTGCCTCTATCTTCTGGAACATTTAACCAAGTCACCAGTCCATCAGCACTCATAACTTAGCAAGTAAAAAGTTAAGACATTTATGGCTTCCAAGCTCCTACTCAGAAAATCAGCTGGTCTTGCTGATTCACGATGTTTATTTAAAAACTTTTCGTTCCCAACAGCCGATCCCGGCGGCGAGACCGAGAATCAACGGAAAATAACCACAATCTATACTAATAATACTAATATACTAATACTAATATACTAATAATATTATAAAGCTGAAGAGTTTGTTTGTTTGTTTGTTTGAACGCGCTAATCTCCGAAACTACTGGTTCGAATTGAAAAATTCTTTTTGTGTTGGATAGTCCAGTTATCGAGGAAGGCTATAGGCTATATAAAATCACGCTACGACCAATAGGAGCAAAGATATAGTGGTAAATGTGTAAAAAACGGGAGAAATTGTTCATCTTTAAAGCCTTCCGTTACGTGCGCCGTGAAAACGGTTCAAGATACACAAAAAATATGTATTAAAGAATAATAGCTC
Organism: Gymnoscelis rufifasciata; assembly: GCA_929108375.1. Lineage (NCBI taxonomy): Eukaryota > Metazoa > Arthropoda > Insecta > Lepidoptera > Geometridae > Gymnoscelis > Gymnoscelis rufifasciata. The sequence continues at coordinate 16,079,208 of OV815309.1, forward strand.
TTTTAATGATCTAAAAAACAGTCTGCGATAGTATATATCTATCTTTTAAGATTAACTCACAAAAACCGTTTTTATGGTACCTAATTTGGTCGAAATAATTTGTTTAAGTTGTATCAACATAATAATATTAATCTTTATTCAAATAAATATGTTGTTGGTTAAGAGTACTTCATCCATTATAACGCGGGTAGCACCGCAGGGCACAGCTAGTAGTGAATAGATGGAGACCTTTTAGTCCTTAATGATCCATCCTCGTCCACATCTGCTCATACCATGTTGTAAGCTTACAGCAGATATAAACTAAGCTAAAAAATTAAAAGAACCCACGATTCCAAAGCCTTAGTTTCCTTACAAGTAAACAGATATACTATTTGTAATGTGCACGTGATGAGCGATCGTTTGAGACCCCACTCGGCTATATTTGCAGATTTTCAGTTTTTCTTCCCCTCATAAATTTAACGGGTCAACTGATTTTCTCCAGACATGTCTAAGAACACTCACCTTTCATACAAAGCAAACAAAATTGAAATCGCTTCATCCGTTCGGGAGCTATGAATGATGTCACAGACAGACAGACAGTCAAACTTATAACTCCTTTTTTTAGTTCGAGGGATAAAAATGGCAACTCATGGTAAGGCTGCAGGCGAGACAGTGGCCTCACAACAGCGTAATTTACAGGCAAAACAACGCTATATATTCTACCTGTGTAAATGCAGACTTTGGGCAAGAGTAGTTCAAACTCGCTGTGATATTGTGCAAAATGGTGGTATTGTGGAGTTTTTGCTCATGACTGACTAATGGCCAACGGTTTTGTCCGACCGCGATAGCTTTAGGACTATTTAGACAGATGGGTTTCATGGTAAACAATAAGGTTAAAAGGTTTTTACAAGGTTTTATCCCGAATTAAATTCGCTTGTGGTAATATTGTTATTTAATGGGAAATTAAGTTTGGGGAAATCTGTTTACTTTTTTGGTGTTTTTTGGTTTATTCCTGTTGTGTTTTTAAATATTTCGTTGTTTTGAGGGACCTAAATGGTTAAGGAGTTATAAACCAAACCGTTTTCGAGAAAAAAAGGAGATATCACTAATCGTGCATGTTTGACCTTCGATTAAAAATCGCAGAAGTCGGATGACCGGTTCCTTTGACGTTTCATTTATAATGTTGTGTTGAAAATTGGTTCATGTCGTTAATATCTGTAGCAATTCATAGATATAGCCAAGTATTTTTATGTTATAGATTATTTTGCCTTAATTTGACTGGATTATTTTCATTATAACGTATCTTTTCAATATACTTTATATTTCCTTTATTCATCTAAATACTTGAGTATTTTCTTATACCAATGATATGAGATCGTAGTGTAGGTTCGTAGCGGTTCGTAGGCATAACGATCTGTTTATTGAATCAAACGGGCGGTTACTCTCTGCTAATACGATATACTACAGAAACAAATAAATCATACTAATATTATAAATGCGAATGTAAGTTTGTTTGTTACGCTTTCACGCAAAAACTACTTAACCGATCATCATGAAACTTTGCACATACTCTTGAAGGTATTAGAAGTAACACAGGATACTTTTTATTAAAAAAAAATAAAAAAGTTACGAAAAAAATAATTACCCGTGCGAAGCCGGGGCGTGCCGCTAGTATACTATATGTTTATTTTTCTCAGACTGGAATTACTTACTCTGCGAATTACAAAAGCCACACAAGTCATGATTCATGACATTCATGTGTACTTTATGTACAGAACTTGAATAATCTGAAATTGATAAATCAAAGAACAAAAGAGTAGGATCTCATTGACAATGAAAACAAAGGGCCTTAGATTATGGTATATTATTTGTATTTACGTGAAATAGGAAACAAAACATAAATAAGACGGTTATAAGCTGACTCAGTGACGCAGGATCTTCTTGTGAGGTAGCGGCTTCGATTCCCGTTGAAAGATCAGTGTTTGTTTTTTAGCTCTTACCTTGGTTTCTTTTACGTATATTGTGTTATTATTACCAATATATATAACCAGCTTTTGTTTTTCTATAGTTTCACTGAAACTTATCTTGATCAGATAAATATTCTTAATAACACACAAGAGAAAACATTTAATAAACAGTTAGACTATGTGACAAATGGCGGTCTTATCGCTTAAGTGATATTTACCAGACACCCTTTAATGGGTAGCATTATTGGATAAACCAACAAAAACCTGTGTGCAAGTTAAGAAAGTACATAATTACATACAACTTCGTGAGGAAACCGGCATGTTCTGAGAAATCTAAAGAGTTTGAAGGACATGTGTGACATTCACCAACCCGCACTTGGCCAGCGTGGTGAATTTAAGCCTAATCACTCTCAACAAGTAAGAACTCCCTGTGTCCCAGTAGTGGGCACATAAATAGGGGTGTTTCCGATGAAGAGAAAAATTAAGCAGATCTTAACTCTTACACCCATTATCTTTGACAACAACATTCGTTCAACTCTAACAAAAGACAACATACAGACATAAGGAAGAGGTACTCACAAGAAATTGTCTCATCAGAGTAAATTCCATTCCGAATAGCTCTGGAATGTTCCATGTTCCCGACGTAAGCACACGAACAATATGTTACCAGTGCCATCTGAACACGTTAATTTCCCAGCGAGCCTGTTCCCGACGCGAACTACTCATAACAAAACGCACGAAAACAATTACACTTCAACTATGAGTACTTTAGTTACACTTGTAATACTTCACGTGCTTGAACTCGTAACTGTTATTAATAAGCGTTTCGTGTAACTGTTACGAGTTTGAGTTGGTTTAAAACGGGGTTGTCAAATTAAACGAATATTTGTGATGCCTAGTCAGGCTTTTCAACAGCGTACAAGCCATCTTTTGTGGGTTGATGTGTACATTTTTAAAGTATAGATTGATATTTCATACTTATTATTTACTTTAGAAAGAATATCCGAAGACTTAGGCCTACTAATGTGCTACGTTACAGGCCGTTAGCTTCTCTTAATGGTAGAATAGCTTAGAAAAATTTTTATTTACAAACACAGATAACATTAAAACAACGTAAAAACGGAATCATACACTTTATTTAGTTATAAAAGTTTCATTTCAAAACAGTGAATGAGCAATCCATATAACCAGTTTATTTTTATTTTTATACCATCTTTCATTTTCAATTTACTTTTCAATAATGAAATAATTATCAAAAACTTAGTACTGAGAAAAAGTTATGCGTGTTCATACATTAAAAAATATATTATGTACGCGTAAAATGTAAATTGATACCCTTCTCGGTTTTTATCCTGTTATAAAACTACTAGCGGCACGCCCCGGCTTTGCACGGGTAATTATTCAAAATTGTTTCAAAATGATTCAAATTTTTATCGCCGTAAAAACCATCCACTCCAACGAACATTTAAGAAAATAAATTAATAAATTACTATAATGCTAAATTGGTATAGGCGTTGTTGAGTTATGCGATTAGCAACACATTTTGCGATTCATTTTTAACCCCCGACAAAAAAGAGGGGTGTCATATGTTTGACGTGTCTGTCTGTCTGGGACATCATAGCTCCCGAACGGATTAAGCGATTTCAACTTTGTTTTTTTTGTTTAAAAGGTGAATGCTGGCGCGAGTGCTGTTTCATGAAAATCGGTTGTGCCGTTTAAAAATTGTGGGGGTTAGAGTGGGGAAGGAAAACCGAAAATCTGCAAAAACTCGAGTATCAAATGAAAGCGCATTGCGTGCACATTACACATTATTATGGTGTTTTACTTTTAAGGAAGGATTCGAATCGGGGGTTTTCTTATATTTTAAATTTAGATATATTATTTATAAGAAGATTAAGGTAAGAGAAAACATACTATTGATTGCAATCTTCAATTTGGTGTAACCGACAACAAACATAAACTTGGTTCGGGTCAATTTGTGTAACGTTAGTTTTTTGAAGAAAGTTGGTTTTATATTGGTGTATAATTTTTCGTTCAAGCTAAGAATTAGTGTAAGAGCAATGCTGGTTTGCCAAGATACATACACCAACTTAACCTTCTTCGGTCATAGGAATACAACAATTCGACTTATGTAAATGGATCACATACCTACTCAGTTACAACATAATTTCGACGGAAGTCTGCAAAATTTACAGTTAAAATGTGTAGCTTAACTGTATTTTTTTAAAGTTAGAATTATATTATTATGCTCTTCGAAAGAACAGAAAAAAACTAAAAAAAATGGATACTCAACTTATTTTACGTGTTTTGGTGGTTAACCCAATTATAAAGGCGAAAATTTGTAAGTATGGATGTATGGATGTTTGTTACTCTTTCACGCGAAAACTACTGAACCGATTTAAATGAAATTTAGTACACAGAATCTCTAGAGCCTGAAAAATAACATAGGCTACTTTTTACCGCGGGAAAATACATTATAACGCGGGTAACACCGCGGGGCACAGCTAGTGTACAATATCTATGCTATAATGGTAGGGTTTAGTTCTGAAAATAACTTTTTGAATGGGATTAGTTACCTGTTAACGAATTATTAACAACTAACTAAGCGACAAAATATTATCAAGCGACAATTTTTTTATTTCCGCACACGACCATTCAGTAGGGAGCCGATCGCGCGGCAGATTATTTCGTGATCTTAACCCCCCTCCCGTACCTTCGTGCCCGAGTGACGGCTGCCACTCTACAACGCATAGTGTCACAAAACTATAATAGTTAGAGATTTGATGTAACAACGTTATTTGTAGATGATGATAAGTTCTACAAAGTTGTAATACATCACTTAGTTATATATTCAATAGTTTTCGCAGCATTCGCGATTAAAGAAAGATTTTAGGTTTATTTTTTCATTAAAATCGGTTATTGTCACAAAACTATAATAGTTAGAGATATGATGTAACGACGTTTATTGTAGATAATGATAAGGTCTACAAAGTTGTAATACATCACTTTGTTATATATTCAATAGTTTTCGCAGCATTCGCGATTAAAGAAAGATTTTAGGTTTATTTTTTCATTAAAATCGGTTATTGTCACAAAACTATAATAGTTAGAGATATGATGTAACGACGTTTATTGTAGATAATAATAAGGTCTACAAAGTTGTAATACATCACTTTGTTATATATTCAATAGTTTTCGCAGCATTCGCGATTAAAGAAAGATTTTAGGTTTATTTTTTCATAAAAATCGGTTATTGTCTCAAAACTATAATAGTTAGAGATATGATGTAACAACGTTTTTTGTAGATAATGATAAGTTCTACAAAGTTGTATTACATCACTTTGTTATATATTCAATAGTTTTCGCAGCATTCGCGATTAAAGAAAGATTTTGGGTTCTTTTTTTTTCACCATGGGTTACATTATCGGAGTTTGGTAAGGAAACATATTATTTTTGAAAACTAAATATAGCCTATGTCACTCAGGGATAGTGTAGCTTTCGAATGGTGAAAGAATTTTTTAAATCGGTGCAGTAGTTTCAGAGCCTATTCGAGACAAACAAACAAACAAACAAACAAACAAACAAACAAAAAATCAAACCTTTCCTCTTTATAATATTAGTATAGATGATTTATGCTGTTATGCCTATCAATCGGTTTGACTTTAAGCAAATCTTCAAATTTTATATAGCTTCACTCGGACAAAGCCACGAGTAAATGCTTATATAATATCGCTGCCGTCTCAAATAACTACAAATACAAATTGTGGCAAGTCAACACATAGCCGTAGGCCTGTCTTCATCAACTTAATGATATCGCGTTATCTCGTCAAAATGGACGCTTTGCAATATATCAAAACAATGAGAAAACTGGGTCCGGCTCCTTTAATTTCAAGCAGTAAATAACTAACTTTCAAAACAGTAAAATACTTCGATATTAATTTAATATCTAAAACCGGTTTTACTAAGGCGGCTTTCAGACTACTTTGTCATAGCCTGGAATTATTTTTATAAATGTTTGCAATTAACACATAAATAATAGTTTTTTTTTAAATAATTCAATCATTTTAATAACGTGGAATTGTCTCTATGATTGTTTGCAGTTTTTTGCTGGTATCAGAACATTGGATTGGTATGGTGGTAGGTAATTTCAAACAATTAGGAAATTATATTTTAAAACGCAATTTATTGATTTTGGACATCATGTTTCGTAGTAAAATTTTGTGCTACACAATCGATATGAATAAAAATAGTGTTATTTTATTTCTCAATAACTCCGCTTCCATGCAAAGTGCAAGTTTCTTGTGAAGTCAGCCAATTCGATACAATATAGCATGACTTTCACATTACGCGATATTACCACACACATTTAAAAAATAGTAAGCGCAGTTGACCGCGATCTTTGAAGAGAACCGTCGGGGCAATGCACAGTATGAATTCAGCGAATCGCACCAATTTCAATTAGCCAATAACAATGTATATTGAGATATTGTTTGCTATGAGCTATGTATACTATAAAAATCAAAGAGGGACCCAGTTTTTACTGAAATAAACGTGTCTATAACAATGTATATGGCGAGATATTGTTGTGATATGAGGTAAGTATACTATAAAAATCAAAGAGGGACTACCTATGTAATTTAAATAACGCCTCACGCGTTGGCTTCGTCGAACAAGCATTCTTCAAAGTCAAAGTCAAACGTTTATTTCCTTAGAAGCACAGGGCATATGTGGACAGGAATTAAGGATTTAACATTGTCTTGACAGTTCGCTTCAAGGTTTTATACTGAGTTGAGAAGCGAATAGAACAACACAGCTTTCTCAGTTTTACAATTTTGTACAGTTTTGAAAATTTAACAGCCCTAAAAGTAACGTAGACTTATTTGCATTTTGACCTGGCTATGCAGGTAACGCATTTATTTTTATGTTTCATTAGTGTTAATAAATACGACCAATGTTCTTGTTAGATTCTATTGTTCTTGTGTGTACTTTGATATTTATTTAATTTATTTATTGCATGCGTTATTTATTTGTTATTGTTTTCATTTTCGATAATTCTTGTGGGTACTTAATAAAATTTATTATATATAAAATTTGAATTTTATCTATACGATATTAAAATAAATTAATATCATTATTGCGTAGTCTGAAAGCCGCTTAAAACAGAATAACTTAATTGTAGCCTCGAAATCTCAACCCTTCTCGCGTCAGCCTTTCACTCTTTCAATTACCGAAAGATCCCTTTATTAAAACGAAAGGCACATTGTTTGATTGTCAGATTATTCTGGATACTTCCGGATATTTCGGGATATTCCCGGATAGTCGCAGATTACTGGGACCCGGATACTGTGGACTGAGCTCCGCGAAATGAGACGGATGTTGGTTTCGCTGACAAAGGCACTTTTATTAGATTGCTCGAGTTAGTGGCATGATTTAGATATAGGAAACTGGCTGCCTGCTCGCGGTTTTGCCCGTAGTAAAATTTCCTGGAGAAATCACTTTGTGCTGGTGAAAACAGACGTACATCCTTTCCCGAAAGTAATGTTTTATTTATTATTTATTAAATACACACATTGAACTTGCAGACAACGGTCCAACACATTCAATAGTTAAAAATATATTTTTCTGATAACAATTTCAATTAGTAATTAATAATGAATTTATGATAAAATAATAAAAAAAATGTTTTATGTAATCTCTAATGGGTAAAGTGATTGGCGAGTAAGGCCTGACACTGCGTTATGATAGTGAGGACGCGTAAAAAAAAAATACATTTATTATTAAATAAATGTTCATTATAATTGTATGTGTACATTTTATACATATTTCCAGTTCATAAAAGCTACATATACTATTGTATTAACAAAAAAAAAGGTTTATAATTTCAAGTGATGCAGCCTTCCCATACAAGTATTTGTTTACTGTGTTGGAGTTTTTGTCTTGTTTTACAGTGGAAAAACATTATTACAGTTAATTTCTTTATTCGAAGGAAAGAAGAATAGAAACTGTGTGATCCATTTATATTAATGTAACAGGAGCCTTGTGATTTAATTAATTTCTCCTTGACTTCAGTTATAAGAATTTATTACAACGAAGATAATATTAAAACATGTACTTTTCAAAGTACCTAGTTTAAATTAAAATATTAAAAAATAAAAAAAATATTTCCAGACAATCCACACAACAACATCTAGCCCCGCGGTAAGCTCTGAGCTTGTGTTACGGGTACTAGATGTAGATATCTGATATACTTCATATAATATAGATATATATACCTCTAAGATTAATATAATATAGATTTTTTTTGTTATACATATTAAACACCCTTTTTTTTTTTTTTTTTTTTTTTTTAACGTGGGGAAATCCTTTATGGATATCTATGGACCCGGGGGGGGCCACAGATTATGTCGGACTCCGTATACCGACTAAAACCACCACGTGTGTCCTTCTCATGCCTTGGGGTCGAGGCTACGGGAACGCGCAAGCACTCTTCCGCGGCCCCGACGGCAACAGCCCGTCGTTAGGCGCGGGCCCCTTCTCGGTGCGATGTGTCTGGAGATCCCACATCATACCCTCTCAGTGGCACGCGAGAACACGCGCGCGCCACCCCGGGGCATTTTGTTGTCGGCGACAGAGTCCCCCGACTCTGCCGCCAACGCCCCTGTTATGGGGGTTGGAGGAGGTCATTGAAGAGCCGCCTCCTACGCCCGGCTCTCCGTCTGCGAATCGGGAGAGTGGAGAGAGTCTCTCTCTCACGCTCCGCAGACTCCTTCCGCGACATAACAATTTCGCAGAAGGACATCACCTCCTTCCAAGACCTCTCATTTTCCAGCATTGATTTTATCAATACTGCAAGCGAGAGGTCTTCCCCCACGACTGCGACGAGGGCCCGGCGCTCATCAGCCCAGGCTGGACACGCCTCGAGCGTATGCCGTGCAGTATCCTCGTCACAGTCACAATGATGGCACTCGGTCGTCGGTTCCCTTCCGACCATACGACACAGGTACTTCCCAAAGCAACCATGCCCGGTCAATACCTGTACCAGTCGGAAGGAGAGCGACCCGTGCTCCCTGTCCAGCCAGTTCTCGAATACTGGTCGGACAGCCTCGACGGTCCAGAGGCCGGCATGGGGATTTGCCAACCTCTCTTCCCACCTTTGTCTGAGGACCCGTCGAATGCGGAGCTTCCAAGCGGGCAACACACCTGGCGCAGGGGGCCATTCGCCTCGGTCACAGAGCGCCGCACGCCACTCATAGGTGGTCGCATAGCACTCCGCCTCCAGGTCCCATGGAGGGGACCCCGCCAGCAGGCAGGCCGCCTCATAGGAGACGGTACGGTATCCGCGAATAACCCCGACAGCCATCACTCTCTGCGCGCGTCGCAGGAGAGCTATGGTTTTCTCTGTGAGGGTGTCGGCCCAGATGGGCGCCCCGTAAAGGGCCATCGACCGTACCACTCCGAGATACAGGCGACGGCTTGACGCTTTTGGACCCCCAATGTTGGGCAGTAGACGCTTCAGAGCACCTGCAGCGCCCATCCAGCGGGGGACCATGCGTGTGAAGTGCTCACGGAAGCTCCATCTGCTATCGAGGAAGAGCCCAAGATATTTCATTTTGGAGTCAACCTCGATGCGAACGTCCCCGATAGAAATAGTAGAACCCCTTGGTGGCGTCCGGCCACGGCCGTGAAAACATAAGGCCTCGGACTTATTGAGTGCCACCCGGAGTCCCAATCTCTCTATCCTTCTAACAACGAGCGCCACCGACTCTGTAACAAGACGCACAGCCTCCTCAAATGTCGCACCCCGGGCGGTGACGAGTGTGTCATCCGCGTAGCAGATGACACCGGCGCCCGGGCTGAGATGCACTCGGAGGACCCAGTCGTACCCGATGTTCCACAGGAGCGGTCCTAGGACCGAGCCCTGCGGGACACCGCACGACACTTGGCACTCACACTCACACTCGGCGGAAATCGAACCCGCTACCTCTTACGCCGCAAGCGGACTCTCGCCCACCGCGCCACTGAAGCAGTCAAATTCAATTCTCCGTAAAATATTTCAATAACAGTTCAATAAAAGCTTTTTACCCTTGTTTATCTCCCAAATAAGGCGTTAATAGGCTGATTGTGTGTTTTAGCTAATTCGGCTATAATTATGTAATTAGCCAGAAACAGCAGTTTTTATGAATAATTAATTTTTATTTTTATGTTAATTTTCAAAGCAAATTTAAGTTTTTGGTTATATGGTAATTTATATTATTTTGAGAACATTGTCAACTTAGATAAATATGAAACAATAGGAGTGAGATATTTTGTCTTTCTTCTATTCCATTCTAATAAAAAACTTGCCAAGAATAAGTTAACTGTATTAATTTAATAAAAAAAACAAGTAAGTAATTTCAAAGAATCTCTATCCAATTCGTTACCGTTTTCAGAAACTTTGCCATCCAAAGTTATTTTAGGGTTCCAGCAAGTTAAACCGAATTAGAAAGTTCTTTGTTCTCATAGCTGGGAACTAGCGACTCGCAACAAAGGATGCTAAAATGCCTGAAAGTGCGGGAATCGAACCCGCTCATAATGAACCTTTGTAGTTAAATGCTCTTTTGTTTCCCGAAATAACTATTTGATGGAACTAACAAATAAGTAACAAGATATTTTCTCAGAATATTTTCTATACTGAAATCACCTGAAGAATGTGGACGAAGATAGATCACAAAAATGAGTTTTCATTTATATGGAACCTTTCAGATTTGAAGTTTTATTTAGATTCGAATGAGATATTATATCGACGTATCGTACAAAAAGGTCACATTGGAAACTGTGACCTTTTATGTTTATTGTATTTATGGAATCTCCATCATCATTTATATGTCAATTAAGCTAGAAATATTATGTAGTCACACGATTCAGATTAATGTTTCCAGATTTCTTTTACATTAGAAACAATTATTCAACATGGAATATTGGTGTTGGATATATTAATGCAGTTTCATCATAGACGACATTACAATAACACATTTCACTAGTAGGTACGTAGATTTAAACAAACATCAAACCACCGTCCATTACATTTGTAATTTTCTCTCTCCATCCACGGTTGTCTGGAAGGCAATTATGTTATTAATTTTATAATTTGTGACATGTAGCCTGTTTTTATTGAAGTGAAACTTCTATAGAATCGTAGTGATTTCAAACCGGATGCAAAAAGATGAAACGGAAATGGTAAGAGACACAAATACAATGCTTTATTTAAATTTCTTAAAACTTAAAACTTTTTTACTATTCGATATAATATCATAATTATAGTTCGTAAGTAGTAGACTCTAATCGTGCGTCGTAGCTGACACACACACACTTTTTTTTTATTCTTATTCTTTCGTCGATTTACTGAAGTTTCACTTCTATCGTGTGTGAATCGCACACACACCTTTTTTTTTTTAAAAAATGCTCTGGGCAATAAGACCGCCCATTACGCATTCTAGGTTTAGTTTTTATTTTCTTAGTGTAACGTTTCTTTGTTTGGTGTGTAAAGTATTTTCTATCGATGAATCTATTATATATATCTATCTAAGCGCTTATCTAAAAAGGGAACAGTCGAACAAAGTTTACCAAACCGAATCCATTACTGGAAATTAGTGACAAGTCCAAAGTTAGTAAACAGGGCGGAGCCGCCCGCCCACGCCTCGGACTGATAAAATCAGCGGAACACGACGGTACCGGCCTTTTTCTTTCCAACGGCCGTAATCAAGTTTTTCGCGTTTTGCTGTAACGGCGGTAGACAACGTTACAATTGAAACTTTTAAAAAGTTTGTGAAACAATCGTAGTACCGTGAATAATATAAATGAGCAGTTTTCGTAGAAGATGGTGTAGTAAATTAATATTTTTTTTTATTTCGATCTGTATTATATAATATATACTAGCAGCCTGACCCGGTTTCGCACGGGTTATTATTCAAAATTGTTTTCCGGGTAATTATTCGTATTTTTCTCGCCGTTAAAACTAATCTTGGACTTCTACAAATAAAAAAAAAGATTTTGCGTAATAGGTCCAGGAGTTGTTGAATTATGAATACAAAACCTTTTGTGATTAATTTTTATATTAATGCGCAATTAATTTGGAAAGATAATAATGCGCAGTAGTTAAGAACTGTGTCGGGAGTATTAATGCCACCCATGATTTGTAGTTACTATCTCACAATAACATATTCTAGGAGGGATACATATACTGGGAGGTTCTGTCTGTTCACGTCCGTAAGTGGTAACCCTCTGAATCCTTACACGTGACCTCTGGGTGGTGCTAAGAACAGTCTCTGGTGGGAGGCTTCGGCCGCGGCTTGTCACCACCCTCCGGGCTGGGCCAGTGCGTGAAGCGATTTTTTCGTGTTTCGTAATGTGGCCCGGAGAAGCCATCTACCTTCTAGGTCTTCATGTCAGGTGAGATTGTGATCAAATGAAGGCTTATCGATCATAAAAAAAAAAAACTAATTAAAATATAATAAAGCATGCAAAATAAATACCAATATGAATTGCTTGAAATCCACGTGTCCATGTTTTTCTCAGTTTCTTTGAACATGATATTTCTACCGCTCCATCATTCGTTCTGCACGAAACCGCTTACTGTGACTACATTAGAAGCGGATATATATGTAACGCTTTAAACACGTGCTTTAACGGTGAAGGCAAACATCGTGAGGAAACCGGCATGTTCTCAGAACTTTTAAAAAAAGAGTTTGAAGGACATGTGACATTCACCAACCCGCACTTGGCCAGCGTTGTGAATTAAGGCCTAATCTCTCTCGGCAAGAGAGAAGTCCCTGTGTCCCAGCAGTGGGAACGTTAATAGGGTGATGATGATGATGATAAAAAATAAACGCCTTATACAAGAATGTTAAATAAAATATAAGGTGTTTTTTAGGGTTCCGTACACTAAGGGACCCTATTACTGAGACTTCGTCGTCTGTGTGTTGGTACCAGGCTGTTTGTCGAGAACCGTGGTAGATAGAGAGTTGAAATTAATAACGAAAAATACCAAAAACACATAATAGATTATATAAGCAGGCTCCTATTTATAACAAACGTGATTTTTATAAAGTTGAAAAAAAATCATATATGAGTAGGTATTTATTTATTTATTTTATTAAATAATTATTCTTTTTTTATCTTTATTTTATTGTTGTTTTATTGCAAAACGTGAATAACCTGAACACGGAACTAAGGTGTAGTATATTTAGTCTATGTCATACTTATTTAATTAATTTTAACGAGCATTTTTAATTTTTTGGCAAGTAAGACCTTGTTTCGGCTTATTAAAATTTTTAATAGTTTTTTCAACAAATGTGCTTCGTTTCCTAGTTATATAATAGTTTCTTTTTAGGTTCTTCGTTTTTCAGCAAGTTCAGAAAAAGATGATACGGCAAAGATAGCAGTTGATGCAAGTTTCCATATAAAAATCACCCTTGAATGGGAACAAAAGCTATTTTTCTGCTTTATAATGAGTCTGTGTTCCTGGAAAAATAGAGCTAATAAAACCTTGAATTTAAAAATAAAACTGAAAAAAAATCATAAGGAATAGTGTTCTTTAAAAATAAATGTTTAAAATAGTTACTTAATAAGATTATCATTTCAGTTTTCTGATATTTCGACGCCTGTTGCAAGCGCCATGATCACGGCATAAAATGATAGGAGGAATTCTCAGACAAATTATCGCAAAATAACTAAGGAGATTATTACATTTTTGAATATCAGACTATCAGTTTATGCCGTGATCATGGCGCTTGCAACAGGCGTCGAAATATCAGAAAACTGAAATGATAATCTTATTAAGTAACTATTTTATTCATTTTAAACATTTATTTTTAAAGAACACTATTCCTTATGATTTTTTTAGTTTTATTTTTAAATTCAAGGTTTTATTAGCTCTATTTTTATTTAGGAGGAATTCTCAGACAAATTATCGCAAAATAACTAAGGAGATTATTACATTTTTGAATATCAGACTATGTAGATACGCACACCTTAGAAAAATCAATTTAACGTTATTATGGACAGAGCGCAATACCTTACTAACTTCTAACGAAAAATAATTATAAAACATGATCACCTACCTAACTACCTTATTTCAGTAACTCATAGGACTCATAAGTTACATTGACTAAACTTATAAAATAAGGTTTCTTATTTACAAAAAAAAATATTCATTAAGTTTTTTTTTCGTCTTTTGTAAAATTGACACTGTAGATTATTAGGTCATTACAATTACGATACTGTACATTAAATACAGACGATATTGTCTATTTAATAAATATTACTTAACCCGATAAAGGGCGACTACTGCATGTCGCTCACGGGGTCCAACTCCTGTATCGGATCGTAAATCATAATCTATAAATAGTCAAACAACTAGCCAATTGATTCATAGGACCGTAACCATCACGATCCTACCAAAATATTACACACATAAATTATTCTCAAATACCCGCAGATAAATGCCGAGAAAACACTAACAAAAGAAAGATAATTTTCCTAAGAGCAAGTAAACTGCAAGCCACTTAAAGCCTTCAGAAGACGATACAGAGTCACAAATGCCTTGCTGACCAGAGGTCAATCAATTGTGCCTTAGCATCAATCACTGGAGGGAAGTTGGATGTGTTATGGTCGGACGTGTGACGAGTTTGCAAATTGCCTTCTAGCTGCCTTGGAAAAGGGTTGAAGTTTGAATTGGCTGTGTCAATGCTTGTCAATCGTTGTTAGTTTAGGATTTCATAAATCACGGCTTTGATTTTCCGTTTGTAAATCAAAACCAGTAGTTTGAGCGTCCTTTGCGTGGGCTCTGCAGAATCTAAAATTGATGTGTGTTTTCTGGATCCCTCATTCTTTATATTTTCCATTGCAAGGTTCAATTTCTCAGCAGTTAAGGGAAGATATATATGTGAGTTTAATTAAGGAACGAGTGAACTATTTCCGTTTTCTGATTCATCCGAATTCGCTTAGGTTCTTTACGGGATTGAAACAAGAGAACGCGAGTGGCGGCACGGCAGTGGCGCGGCTGTGGCGCGTGTGTACAGTTGAGCGGTGCGCTCCGCGGTGCAGCTGTACATTGTGATACGTAAATGAACGCGACAGAAGCCAAACGGTTAAGGTGATATCAGACGGTTCACTCGAGTGAATGCTTAATTTTTTTTTCATTCTATGTTCACACGGCTTAGACAAAATGATATACTTAGAAATGAACGTTCATTTTTCTTTCTTTTAAATATGTCGTACGTCTTGGAATTAGTTTCGGTCGTCGTCGGCTACTGGGTTTGAAACAAAATGGCCGAATCCAAATGAACGTTCTCTTTTGTGTTCAGGCTGTTCATTCTTCGTTCACTCGGCGTGAACAGTGAATGATGCGCATGCCAATAATATCCAACGTTGTCGGATCGGTTCATTAATGAAATCATTCGGCACTCTTCTTTCATTTGGGGTTCAGACGAATCATTTCGAGTGAAAGATGCCGAATGAAAGACAAAAATGAACGAAAAATTAAGCGTCTGATATTACCTTTAAGCTCATTGCAGTGGGCCGGCCATACGGCCATATTTATTGAGAAGGCTAAATTAATGATGATAATAATGTTAAGTTCTCCCATTCACAGAAGCGACTAGACTACCGAATATAATGAAATCATAGATTAAATTACACACAACCAAACTCACCAAACATGCTGTAGGTAGGTACACATATCACCAGGTATTTGCATCGCCAGTGATACAGGGTGCACCATCCATCATCGCCAGGCCATCCATATTACACGGCAGTATAAATCAGACAGGCTGTTTTATGATTCACACAGCCGGCAGCGCGTCCCTTGGTCAGCGTATTCATCAAGTTCGCCTCCAAATTGTTGTGATCGTAACTCCCGCTTGTGTTTACGGTCGCTGCAGATTACAGCCAGGTCTAAAGCGTTTTTATTGGGTTGGTATTGTTGAATTACGGAGTGACATATTACTGGGCTGTTAGGTTATCTAACGGGACGTACATAGACGAGCTCTGTAGCTCGGTGGGCAAAGCTCCGGCTGAGGCGCGAGAATTTGCGGGTTCGATTCCCGCCGGGGGACCAGATTTTGTACGATCTACAATTTCTGAGAAGGCCATGTGACGAATAAAGACCGTATTTTAATAGTTTTTAACTGACTTCAAAATATGACGAGGTTCTCAAATAAACGCGCCGATTTGAGAACCTCGTCTTATAATATATATATATATATACCTATATTTAATCCTGTCAAATAGGTAATTAATAAAAAAATACATGTGAAGAAGTTTTCAATCGGAAGTATGTATATGAGATTATCTTTTAGATTTTTCAAAGTGTCAAGCCTCGCTTACAGATTTGATACGCACAACATTTCAACCTATTTATTAAAGGAACCATTCCAGTAACTCGCCCACTAGTCAACATGCGCCGGTCCAATCCGGGCACCGACCGGAAGTTCTATGCAAATGACCCGGATCGCTCAGCTTATTGAAATATAGCGCAAATCATTCCGCAAAGTACACAGTTGTTACTCCAATTTAGCCTTTGAACAAAACAAGAAGTAGGAGGTAGTGAGAATAGGAAGCAAAGAAGCAGAGACGATGAAACGTGAAAATTAATCGTGCTTAAACCCAGTTTCACTTAAATATACATTATGTAAGAACTAGGTACCTAATCAACAATTTATTCTAACCTAACATCCATTGCTGAGATCACTAGAACCTAAGCAGTTGATAAAATCTGCAACGTCTTCTTGAACACATATTGCTGCGTTTACTAACCCGTCCGCCATCGCAGTAATGGCGAACGAGGGTGTTCGCGTATTGTGATTGAGGGCTAAAACGAACGTATCATCACCCTATTAACATACCCACTACTGGGACTCAGGGACTTCTATATTAGGCCTTAATTCACCACGCTGACCAAGTGCGGGTTGGTGAATATCACATGTCCTTCAAACTCTTTAAAGTTCTCAGAACATGCCGTTTTCCTCACGATGTTTGCCTACAGGACGTGTTTTAAAGGGCACATACATTTTTCAAGAAGAAATATCCGAATAGAGGTGCGGGGTTTGAACTCATGACCTTCGGAATGAAAGTCGAGTGTTCTCCCACTTAGCTACACGGCTTCGTACTAGCTCACTTCCATTAAAAGTATCACAAGTTCCCGTATCTCACCACTAGTCAACAAGCGCCGTCCTAATCCGGGCCCCGACCGGATGGTTCTATGCAAATGAGCCGGATCGCTCAGCTTATTGCCGGATCAAGGAGTACATTATGCATTCCGCAAAGTACACGGTTGTTTTTCAATTTAGCGGCAGACTGATTGAACTCACTTTGAAATTCAAATGGCAGGTAATTGATAGAATTTCAAATTGCTACAATTGGGCTTCTGAGAAGTTTGATCCGTGAGTAGGGTTGGGATTTTGCTGTCGGGCTAATATTAGATGCGGGGAAAGTATTATCGCGGGAGCTGAGAGTTCGAGACCACATGCTTAGTATTTCATTATCTGATGATTATAGAAAGTATCATGATCATTAAAATGATTTTTCACAGGTCATTAAGTTTTGTAAAATTAAACAATAGAAATAAATGAATATCTTGTATCTTTTGACTGCCTCAGTGGAGCGGTGGGCGACGGTCTACTTGCGGCGTAACAGTAGCGGGTTCGATTCCCGCCGAGGGGTCAAGTGTTTATATGTTCTGCAATCACTTTTTCCTTAGTCTGGGTTTTTAATACCTTATGTATAATAAAAAATATCTTTAGAGGTATAATTATTTATTCTTTATATAATTATTATGAGTATTATATTAAGTATATCACAGGTCTAGTAGTAACACAAGCTTTAGATTAGAGATTGTGGTAAGCTAATACTCATAATAATTTTCCCGGACTATCCATACAACAACATATTATGTTGTTGTGTGGATTGTCCGGGAATATTTATTGACTTATTTATTTCACTTGTAGAAAGTCACTAAAAGTCAAATACCTAGCTATTTTTTACTTGCAAGTTTTTTCTCGATATAATTCGCTGTAAGTACTTCGAATTGGAATCCTGGTTTTGAAAGCTGGTAGCGTACCAGGAAGGTGTTCGAAAACTCGAATGAGAATTTCATGTTGACTTAGGAGCAGGAATGAATAATTATATAAATGCTCAAACAATTAGTTACAACACCGAAAGTCCTACTCCGCTACATCAGGGAGTCAGGCTGGTTTGGGCCTGGTCAGGCAGGGGGATAATGCACAAAACACTCCCAGGCGAGATGTCAGTGCAGATCTCAGTTCCTCCACTTAGAATTAGAATTATATAAATACTTTGAAGTTTAAGATAATACAAAGAATATTATATCTCCAAAACGGTGCGTCGTATCTCAAAATAATAAAAATGTTGACCCTCTTTGATACCTCCAAAAATACCAGGGTCCATTTTATGCAACTTTAAAAGAGTGGCTTAGTGCGAGTCAAACACTAGTCAATATTAAACTTGCAAAAAAAATTAAGCCCTACTTCATGATATTCCAAGTTATTTGGCTTTTATTCAGAATTTATTTGACTATCTGAACGCCTAGTTTTAGCCATTGTGGTCGGATGCGGTTTGCAATCACCGTGAAATGCCGATTTTGAGCAAAACATCTGTCCGTCTTGTTGGTCGAATCCGAGCGCTGTTTGCCGACAAACATATCATATGAGCTTGTAGTTTATGATCATTTTAGCCGCAGGACTTCCAATGCTGAACATGTACCATCCCTGTTATTCTAAGGTAACATTAAAGTTATTTGTTGTTTGGTTAGTTATTTTGTTATTCTAGGGATATCAAATCATTAAAATGATAATGGGAAAGACTCCTTTTACTTACAAAATAAATAATTTATTTTAATTTTGACTGTAAAAAGTCCACTACAAAGGACAAAGGACCCTTCAACCAATACTCGATTCGCTTAGCAGGCGAGATGCCAGTAGCGGAGAGTTACCTGA
The DNA here is from genome assembly GCA_929108375.1 of Gymnoscelis rufifasciata. NCBI lineage: Eukaryota > Metazoa > Arthropoda > Insecta > Lepidoptera > Geometridae > Gymnoscelis > Gymnoscelis rufifasciata. Next base: position 16,098,145 of record OV815309.1, read on the forward strand.
GTATTGTGGTCCATGCTGCCCATGTTCTGGTACGATTCCCTAACTTAGACTATATTAAAAAAATGAAATATTTCGTCCATCTATTAGCTCGTCCAATAATAAATGACTATATTTTTTGCTATAGCTATATCAATATACATGTTTTTTTTTGGGTTATCTAAAGACGAACTCATTATTTTTTAGTCATAGGTAATATCCGATATTTATTTTTATTTTTTTAAGCTCGTGCTCGCGATAGATGCTTCCTGCCTTGTCCAAATATATAATGCATATAGTAAAAAGCGCTCAATATAATAAAAGAACACTTCAATTATACATTTATAAATATAAATAAATAAATGCATATTTCTAGACAATTCAAACAACAACATCCAGCCCCGTGGTAAGCTCTGAGCTTGTGTTACGGGACTAGACATCTGATTATACTTAATATAATAGGCATAACATATAATAGATATTTTTTATTTTACATATTAAACACCCAAACCAAGGAGAAAGTGCTTGCAGAACATACAAACACTTTCACCCTCGGCGGGAATCGAACCCGCTACCTCTTGCGCCGCAAGCGGACCCTCGCCCACCGCGCCACTGAAGCAGCAAGATATTTATAAATGCCGCAAGATATTTATAAAAAATAACTATTTACGTGTATGTCTATTATATTAAGTATCTCAGACGTCTATAGTATCCGTAACATAAGCTTAGAACTATTGATATTACTATATTATATATGATATTGACTAGATATTGTTGTGTGACGAAATATAGATTAATTTAATCTAAAATAGCGATACGTACCTATATTAAAAAAGTTCCCAAAGCAAATTCACAGGTTTCGCGTTGCCGATATTGCTAAAGCCTGATTTGTTTAAACATTTTTTATTTAAGCGCAGCTGCCTCAAAGGAAATTAAAACAAGCGAATGTAGCGCTTGTGCAGAGCCGCTGCGTTCTGAATAAACTAATACAGAAAATGAAGTCGTTGGAAAAAGCGTTTGATGAAAATAATGAATCTGCAATTTGATTTCACAAGTATCTGCCATTATTGGCTGGTGTTGCAGTTGAGTTCTTAGATTGTACTTTTGTTGTTTTGCTCGTAGAATAGACTTGTTTTTAAGGTTCCGTACCCAAAGTGTATGTATGTATGTATGTATGTCGCCAGGATGTATCTCAAGAACCGTAATAGATGCAGACTTAAAATTTTGAGGGATGATGAAACTAAACACATAATAAATAAATATATAGGGCTACCATACAGCAAACGTTTATTGAGCTAAGCGATGTTGCGCGAGGCCAATACTTAGATCGCTCGTACTGCATCTGCATCATTTTGGAGGTTTTGTCTGCTCACGTCCGTAAGTGGTAACCCTCTGAATCCTTACACATGACCTCCGGGTGGTGCTAAGAACAGTCTCTGGTGGTCCCTCCGGGCTGGGTCAGTGCGTGAAGCGATATTTTCGTGTTTCGTAATGTGGTCCGGAGAAGCCATCTTCTAGGCCTTCATGCTCCCTCTTAGACCACATCGTCACTTCACATCAGGTGAGATTATGGTCAATAATAAAAATAAAATAAAAAAATCTTTTAACAATTCAAAATCTTTATTATATTTTATTTCAAATATATTAAAACGAATTTTAAACTTTTTTGTTCCACAATAAAACACCATAATAACGTCGTTGGGGGCGAAAAATTATCGAATGGAGACCATTTTGTTGGGATCGGCAACCACGGATGGACGGACGACCTGGTCAAGGCTGCGGGCTCACGCAGGCCGTTAACAACCGAAATTACTGGAAATATATGAGTGAGGCATAAGCCCAGCAATGATGGACGTCCTACGGCTAAAACGACGAACATAAACTAATTAAAACCTCAATTCAATGCAAGATAAACCAGATTATCCAACAGTTTCATTCAACCCTTAAAATATTTGGAGGGCAAAACTCTGCGTATATAATGTATGGAAGCACTTACTCGAGGTGAAATGTATGAATAAAAAATAGTTTGGTGAAGACCCTCGTCTCTATGACGGATGGACCGGTTCGTTGATGGATCCGTGGTGTAATTACTGAGTGAGAACATTCGTGGTTTAGAAGATGAATCTGCCTGTTTGCTTGGGAATTGGATGTGGAAAAGGAATTATTTTTCGAGTGGCATTGAGCTAGTAATTCTATTAATAATAGTTATTTCACGGTAACAATTAAATTTTTACTAGCCTACCTTATAACTGGAAATAACTTTTACTGGAAATGATGATCATCATCATTGTAGCTGTAAGAGCGGAGCGGAGGCGCACTGTTGGATCTGCCTCCCTCACCGACGACAACCAATTGTCCGGATGGGACTCTAATTAAATCCATTTGTACAACTTTTTCAGAATAAAATAGTAAATGTTTTTTTTTTATTTATTTATATTATATTAAAAAAAAAAAAGTTATAAATTTTTTGTTCAATAATAATTGTTATAATGTATTGTTATGACAATTTCCACTTTAATTAAAGCAATATTTTAACTTGTAAAAGCCTCACTAATCTGACTAATGTAGGTCACAGTACATTTAAGTACATCTAACGCCTTTTTACGATAGTTCTCAGAACCGGCGGAGGTCATGTGGAGTCGACCTATTTCTTGAATGTAGTCGCTCTTACTAATATTCCTGAACTTATTTGACACTAGCAAATGAAAATATGTTTTTTTTTAATATTTTCAAATTGTGCAGCCGTGTTGCAGCGATAAGAAAAGAATAAAATAGTACCTATAGTATACTACTGGTGTAGGTATTAAGATGGGCCTTAACACACATAAAGTCCGAATTTACGGGAGTCGCAAGGTGAATCCACAATCGCATTGGACAAGTTTAATATGATATACTTTATCAACTACTCCGCCAACCTTGAATACGTTCAAAATACGTGAATTTGTCGGTTTAAATATAAACAACCTTGAATCAATCTTATCCCTACCTTCATAAAATCAGATCCAAAACACAACAACTTATAAACAAAAATCTAAATTTAAATTTTAAGAAAAACCCCCGATTGAATGCCTTAATTTCCATAACCACTGTAACGTCCAGCGCCCGCGGCGTAACTAGGGACTAACGTCCCAGCCCGCGTTACGCGAGCGGTGCGTGACACGCTGCGCGATTTTTCCGCTAAAACTATTTATCACATAAAAAGTACTAAACCTATTTCAAAACCAAAAATGTATTTATTTTCTTTATTATAATTATATAAACTTGAATAATAACATCGTACATCGATGGTAGCAGTTTTAGACTGATTTGGAGACCTATTTTGATAAATTTATTTAAAATACTTCCTCTGAACATTTAATTATTATTTTGGTACCGTTTTAACGGGGTTGGAGTCTAGTTTTTTCAATAACATATTAAATTTTAATACAGATATCACAAGTAAATCATAAAGAAATTAACTTGCGAAAAATAGGAAAATGGCGGAAAATTTCTCTCACTTTATTGTCAAAATAATAATTTTTTCAAAATTTTTGTTGCCAGGTATGGGGTTTTCTAATTAGAATTTAGTAGAATAATTATTGACAATGACATCTGACATTGACACTAGCAACTTGTCTTATTAGAAAATAAAGAAAATCCGAAACAAAAAAAACAAAAACTCGTGTGGCACTCTAGTACCATGGACGTTAGTCGGCATAAAGTTTTGTGGCACTACAGTACCACCAGTGGTACTGTAGTGCCACAAACGTCCAGACGTTCAAGTGGATAAAAGTTAAACACCTTAATAATTTTGTAATGTGCACGAGATGCGCTTTAATTTGGTGCCCCACTCGAGTAGGTATATATTGTAGATTTTTGGTTTTCCTTCCCCACTATGCGGTTGTGCCGTTTAAAGTTATGGGGGTGAGCCCCATAACTTTAAACGGCACAACCGATTTTCATGAAACATGTCTAAGAATATTCGCGCCAAACTCACCTATCATAAAAAAAAATTAAAATCGCTACATCCGTTCGGGAGCTACAGATACGTCAAACTTCTAACACCCCTCTTTTTTGCTCGGGGGTTAAAAAGAGGCAAAACTGATTTGCCTATATTGTTGTGTAAATCAATTTATCATATTAAATACTAATGCTACGTTTTAGATGATATAAATGAATTGTAAACTTCAGTAAGTATAAAATAACTATTGGTCAACAAACAAATATTTCTAGAAAACTTCTGTTGAAAAGCATAAATTCGATGACAGTTATCGAAAACTTCAAACCATGCATCAATATCCGCTCGATGGACTCGTTGTGCGCTGTGGATTCCTATATGCCGCCATGCATATGCCGCGCTATGCCGCTATATACCTGTGTATGTCGCCGGACCCAATATTGATATTTTCAGAGTTCCATTCGAAAGTTAGATACCGTTGCTATTATTTACTTTTTCTGGATAAGACTTTTATTCGTTCTTATGTGTCGCTGCTGATGTGATTGATTTCATTTACACAATTAATCAATATTACCATCATTTTAGCCTATAATTGTCCACTTTTTCACACTCGTTTCACGATTTTCGTTTTTTCTCTTTTTTTTTCTTTCTTTCTTTCTTTTTGATTCTTTACAAATGTGAAAACTGATCTATTCTAGAATGATTTTTTTGAAATGTAATAGGTAAGAATTATTATTGTTATTTTTTGTAAGTATTGGTGTCAAATAAAACACTATTTACCTATCTATAGTTTGTATTTATAGTTTTTTATTGGTATTGCAAATAATTTTGCAAATTAATAAATAACACAATACTGAAACTGTTTCTAAACATGAGAACCCATCAGAGCTGGGGACACGACTCTCACTTGTCTCCTATAGAGGCATTGCGGCCGCGTTATTGGACAGGAAGCTACGGAATGACAGGAGAGCTGGCGTTATCATCATAACCTTCTGCACTATTTCTACTACTACGCTAATATTTTTTTAGCTTACAGGTAATGATAGTGATATAATGTCTTACCATGAATTAGGATTGAAAATTATACAATGAATATAAATAGTTTTTTAATGACACCATCAAATCAACGTATGTGTAAAAATAATATTAGACAGCCTACTAGCTTAGGCCGCAACGAGTCTCATCTAACAGGACTGAGTCGGATATTAAGTGTCCTGATATCATCTGGGATGGGCTGCTTCTTGGTCTTTTCATGTATCTTGGCTACTGTCACTATTCTTATGCGTCCACCGACCGACATCCTTTCCAGATAGGTATTTCAATTTATTATGTATTGTGACAAAATTTAGACATTACACAGGTAACAAAATCCTCCACATAATGTTCAATAAATCAAAATGTTAGTTTAATATAATAACATTCGATAGGTATAAAATATAATTTGTCGCGTCACAAATAAAGGCAATTATCCAATTCGAATGCTATTTCGCTCTAATCACAGATAAATCTGTTTCCATGTAAATTATAAATAGACTAACGGCTGATTATTCCGTGTCCCGTGGGGGTGATTTACCCCCTTCTCCCCTTTTATCCCCTTTCTCCCCTATCTGGTCCAACACTTCAATTATTTCATTTTCATTATTGTCGGCTTTCAATTGAATGCGCAGTGGGACGCGTGGCTCCGCTATTGTGATATTAGTTTCGACTGGCTTATTTATCGGTGTTTCATAAAGTTTCATGTTGGTTTTTACAGTTTTCTTTTCAATGAGAAATTTTGCTACAAAATGAATTCTACTAGTAATAAAATCGAACTAAAACAATGTTTTAAATAAAAGATGAATATAGATTAAAAGGTTTTATGTCAAATGACTTCCAGTGGTCGCCATTTTTTTTTGACGTCACGTCTATAATGTGACATTCCCCGGACTAAGAGGAATCTAATAATATAATAATTAATGTATTAATCGGCCTGTATCGGCCGCGTCTGCATCGTGCTACAAAGGACCATACATACATTGACTCATAAACACATTACCAAAATTTCATAGAATTTTAGTAGTTACATTTATTGGCCTCGTCCGACTTACAAAGTTTTGGAATTTAGTATATCTATATCATGAATTAAAAAATAAAAATATTTATTTTTGGTATAGCTGACGAATGGCGTATCATGTTCTGAGCTCTATGCTTATTATATTCGCTATTTTAATATCACTTTATCGTAAATTTTCGTTATTTTATTTCCAGTACCTTTTACCTTTAAACTATAAATGCATTTTCAGCTTGGTCTGGGTGTTTAAATAAAAATATCTATGTACCTATGTCTATTATATTAAGTATTCAGATGTACAAAATAATTAAGTAACCGTAACCGTAACACAAGCTAAGAACTTACAACGGGGCTAGATGTTGTTGTGTGGATTGTCCGGCAATGTTCATTTATTTATAGTATTTAATGACAAGCTGTGTGGCTAAGTGGGAGGACAATCGAATTTCATTCCGAAGGTCGGGGGTTCAAACCTCGCCACGCACCTCTGGATTTTTCTTCTTTCGAAATTTATTTGCGCTTTGAACACGCGACATTCACCAACCCGCACTTGGCTAGCGTGGTGAATTAAGGACTAATCTCGTTCGCCAAGAGAGAAGTCCCTGTGGGAACGTTAATAGGGTGATTTGAAATGTCAAGACAATGTTATTTCCTTGATTATTCTTAGATTTTATTTAAATTAGCTTTAAGTTAACCTGTCCATGTATGCATAAGCGTATTAGGAAATAAACGTTTTGACTTTGATGATGATGATGATGACTTATCGTCATACCACAACATCCTCAAATATAATTCACAATTTGCTTTAGTAAATCACTCACGCTCCCCTCCGATGAACACAGTAAGAGGCACTTACAGTAAACATGTAGGTACGTTGTAATCAGCCCGGGCATTACTTAATCTTTGATCATCTACGGAGACGTGCGGCGCCTTTGATGTTAGTGATGCATGCTAATTGTTATTTGCAGAACTTCCGACTGTTTCAGATTTATAAATAATGACTGATAAATAATGAGAATCTTTAATAAGAATATTTATTTTCATTAGCATAATGTAGATTACAAAGGTCTTAAAAAATAAATAGTTTTAATTATGCTCTACTTAGGGTTAAGCATGCAAACATTTTTAGTGATTTATTACTTCATGTCATTAAAATATACTAAGATATCAAACAATTGGGTGTTTTCTATGTACCATGAGTGTACAAAAAAATGTATCTATGTAGTACCTATATCAGTCACCTAACACTCATAGTACAAAGCTTAGCTTAGTTTGGGGTTAGGTTAGGTGATGCTGTGTGATTAGTCCGGAATTATTTATTTATTAATTACCTATTATTATTATGAGCCGGTATCATCCCACTGCTGGGCAAAGGCCTCCCCCCATTCTCTTATTTATTCATTCATTCATTTATTTATTAATAAGTAAAGAAAAAATATAATAATATGTCCATTAGAAGATCATTCAAGGTGTGGTGTGTTTATCATGTAAGTTTAACTTACTTAAGTAACAGTTATGAGATGTTAAAAAATAAAAAAAAAATCTTTTATTTCGGATAACATAGGGTAAGACATAACATAGTTAACACTTGGGCAGTCGCGCCCTGTTTTGATACGCTAGGAGTCGCTACCGTGTCCACCGGACCCGGTTTAATATTTCTGGATTTTTCTATAATTACTGAATTTAATGTTATTGTGTATTTCCTAACGGTAATTATATTCTAAAATAAAATTACAAATGTGATTAAACATCCATATTTATTACTTTTATTCATAAAAAAACGCAATCTAAAAACATACTAAAATTCAACTAACTTTAACGACACATTTTAACTTTTATGTTATATCTTAGTAAATAACGAAAATAACATTAAGTTTCTTTATTTTTCTAATACTACTATAATGTACTTATTCGAAATCACAATAAGAGATCAATCATTATTTGGTAAAAAAAAATAAAAAACTTCTCTAAAAATCAAGTCTAAAAATACCTTCTTTTGTCACTTTGCAAGTCAAATATTGTTATTGCAGTTTACACATATTGCTTTAGTGAATTTTCAATTTGCTGCACAACTTAAATCCTTTAAGTGCTAGCATTTTTCTTAAGTTTCCGCTGCATTTTGTATTTCTTCGTCGCCATCTTGTTCGAAATCAGTTTCGTGGCATTTATTTCTAGAAAGTCTGTTTCTGAGCAGTCTTCATTATCTATTTCTTAGTTCAAGCATTCTTCAATATCCCATAACCTCAAGGGCCTATTGGTTGCCATTTTATATAATAAAAACAAATTTTAAATAATTAATAAGGGTTATAAAGTTATGAAAAAGCACTAACGTATGAAGTCGCTACCGGGTCCAAAGAACCCATACGCACCTTTTAAGTCCTTAGCACTCGAGCGCAGCGCGCCCACTGACTGCTGCGACCGTTATTCGCTGTCTCAATCCAACGTCGGAAGGTACTAAGAGCGGCAATGTTGCAATCCTTAAGATTCAATAGTTACCATGCAAACAATGGACGACTGGGTCTGATAGACCCATTAGCGACTGCTTAAGTGTTAAGGTTTACTGTGTATTATGATAAGGTCAAATGTTTTTTCGTGGATCTTTTAATGATATCACTGTGTTGTAGGTACCTAAGTACATTTTAATTGCTTTGCTGTCAAGTTAAAATATTTGTTGTACCCGTTATTTTTTTAATTTAATTGGCTAATTTATTTGTTGTAAAGAAAAGTTAAAAGAACTTATTAAGATGTACCTTAACGGTAATAGAGTTATTGTGTCTTTTGGTGAAAATCACATCGGGCTCACCGACATTCGATGCATTCAAAATGGCGCCCACAAATAAAAATAGATATAAAATATTTATGAACAATCCACCCATCATCTAGCCCCGTGGTAAGCTCTAATCTTGTGTTACGGGTACTAGACATCTGATATACTTAATAGGCATATATAGATATATTTTTTAATATACATATTATTAACCCAGACAATGAAAGACTATTGCTATTTCATACCCGGTTACACGTGTACTTATGTCTATTATTATTGTCTCTGTTTATAAAAGGTATCAAACGGATTGTCTTAGAGGAATAAACAGCAAGTTCCTCTGTATATACATGCTTTTCGAGTCTACAGTATCAAAGCAAACTTTAAGAATCACGAGGGACACCGACGCCTCTAGACTAGAGGAACCGAACCTGGCTGTTTCAGATACTTGAAAACTAGCAGAACTTTAGAGTTAGCCTATAGTTCTGCCTCGAAGATCTGTAAACCACAGATATTCGACTGTTCGTTTGTAAGCCTGGATAGGACACTAGCGATGCTCGCGATCAATTTAATGAAAACTAATTTACTTGGCGTTGGAACTCTGCTCTTAGAGTTTCTTGATGTATATGTACAAATCATTTATTTAGTTACTATAAACAGTACATTTTGTTTCTAATTTCGAGTTGACCACTCGAAATTAGAAACAAAATGTATACTTTTTATGCTTTTGCTAGATAAGCAGCAGGCAAATATTCGATATATTTTATTAAGCTAATATTCAATTAATTATAATTTTCTACCAATACTTAAACTGTTTATAGTAACTATTCAGTAAGTATATAAGTCAATGTGTACTCTGTGCTTCTAAACGTCTGGATATTCGAAAGGTACAATTCAACCAAACCAAACCGTGTAAATGTTTTGCTACATTGTTTTTCTGATTTTCTGTCATCCACCGGAATTGACTCTTTGCTGACGAAGTATTCTGCTTTCACGATGTGCAGCTGTAATGAACCTTATCTATAAGCACCCCTTTTAATGTTCCCACTTCTGGGGCTTCTCTCTTGACGAGAGAGATTAGGCATTAATTCACTTAGAACATGCCGGTTTCCTTACGATGCTTACCTTCACCGTCAAGGAAGTATTTTTTTTTGTGTCAAACGCAATGGACCTTACGCTAACTGTGTATTTTCTATATGTCATCCAGCTGAAATGGTCATTATGTGATTCGGTTAATTTAATAGCGATCCTTTTAACCCGTATAGTATACCAGACTTAAAACGTCGTCTGTTGAGGTCTCAATTTTGTAAATTGTCATTATCTGAATACCACTACCTGGTTAGTTTACGAGCAGGTGAATGGCGGAACTCCTGAATGAGCCAAGTTTCCTGGTAATTTCATCGAAAACATGTGTGCGAAGTTTCTTACTTATATTTTATTATGGTTTCGCAGTTTGTGGACTCACATCTTAATAGGAGAATTGTTTTCCGTTTTGTTTGCTATTTTTAACCAAATTAAAAAAAAAGAGGATGTATCTCAATCGGATTGAGATACCGTGTATACGTGTTTTTAGGTCGTTGATGTCGCTCGCTAGTACGAGATTTTCATAATTTTATTATTTAATATTTTTTTATATGTAACCTATTGTAATATTTTATATGATAAGTGAACTAACTCGTATTGGCAAGTGTAGAAGAAATTGAGACGTGGCGCGGTTGGTTTAGCGGTCAGAACGTCCATGCGTATATTGGAAGACGTGGGCTGAGTCCCGCATCTCGCTGCTAAGCTACGTGACTTCGTCTTATTTTTTTCTACATCTAAAATCTAAATTTATAACTATAACTTTGTAAAAAAATCATAAAAGTGCTTTTAGTGTAATAAATTTATAATTCATCCTATAAAAAATATAAGGCTGTTATCAGAATTTTTTCTCTGTCTGTCACCCGGCAGAGTCTCAAGAACCGTTAAAATTTTGAGGGATGATGTAATTCTGTTGCCGCTCTAAACTAAAAAAAAAAAAAAAAACAAAAAAAAAATACTTAAATTTATTTAGTTTTTAATACTTAAAACGCATAATAAATATATAAGGGCGCTGCCACACAACGAACGTGATTTTTACGAAGTTAGGCGACGTTCCGCGGGCAGCACTTGAATCAGATACAGCTTTTTCTGCATCTTTTTGTACTCAAAAAAACTATGATTAAAATTTTAGTATTTTTTATTGCAAAATGTGAAGCAGTACACGGAACCCTGGTGTAATATAATATCCTATCTCATACATATTACATTTATTTATTAGGTTTATTACGTTTATTGTGAACATTAATGGTGTAAAATAAAATACGCCAGCGGACATTATTAACGTAGCCACAATGTTAATAAATATTTTGTTCCCAAAAAAGTTTCAGTGCAAATATGAATACAGAATGGAGTTCAGCGAAATAGATATAGATAAAGTGAATGCAACTATATTTGTTTTACGTTTGGATTAAAGTTAATGCTAAAAACAATTCCTAGATGTTATTGTGGAGCGAATTTACCATGATTGATAAACAAAATCGTTATTTTATATCTAAGTTGGTTGTATCATAAATATTTCAACGACTCTGAGACTGTTCACAATATGTCGATCAAGGTATTTAAATTTATAGATTCGACAAGGCACCTGATAAGATACGCCGCTGATGAGAATTCACATGTACGACCTCTAACGAAACCTAGTGTACTATAATAATAATAATTCTTTATTGCGCACACAAATATAACCCAAACGTAAGAAAAATATTAGTAACACTATGCGACAATTGGCGGTCCTATGCAAAATATGAATTTATTTTAGACACTTACAGGTTTATAAATAACAATAGTAATACTAAATAGTATACTATTAGTTCCTAAATTGGATGAAAAAAAGACGCAGAAATAAACGTTTCCAGGACTAAATTACATCAGATTTCTAGGACCCGCGGCACAAGCTTAGAACTTAATCACGAGGGTAAATGTTACTGTGTGGTTAATCCAGGAATATTTATATATTTTGCACTCATTTCATGTCGAAAGCTTGATGTTTATCAGTAAAACTGCCAGGGCCTATAACGCTGGAATGAATTGTGAGGGTTTTAGCCCTGGAAATGCACCTAAAGGGACCAGTTTAGTGCCTTAAAGACCCACGGGAGCCATTTTCTTTATGGTTTGTGAGGGTCGCGCAGGTGGAGTCGGCTGAGATTGCTTTGTGAGGGTCGCGCAGGTGGAGTCGGCTGAGATTGTGTTTTGACTTGATTATGTGACGTTTTGCTGTATATTATATAAAATCATGAAATTATTTTATACAGGTTCCTTCCTTTTTTTTTGCTGTAAGAATTTTTTATTAAAAACTGTATTATCCCAATTGTATAACTAGGTTTATACGTTACTACTGCAAGATAAATAAATATATGATAAACAAATATTTCCGGACAATTCACACAACAAAATCCAGCCCCGTGGTAAGCTCTAATCTTGTGTTACAGTACTAGACATCCATAATAGGCATACAAATATAGATATTTTTTATTAAGTATACATAGAAGAAGGAACCTGTATCAAACTTCCAGAAGATATATGCCTGGTTTGCGGAGATAAAGCCTTGGGCTACAATTACGGTGTTTAATATGCATGACTTAAAAAAAGATGTTAGGTTTTATACCTACAGTTGTTGAGATTGAGGTGTTATATTTATATACTTATTTATATTTTGTTCTCCCTCTTGCCTACCACGGGATAAGAAATCGTAAGCTTTTATTTGAAAAGGCAAAAATACTCGTCGAACGATGCGAGATCAAATTATATTAAGCAATGCCCTTTTCGATACGATTTTTAAACTTCCTTTCTCCCTTCCTCATCAGATCAGCTCTTAGGCATCATGTATCGAACAAATTTGCCATACACATACCTACATTATTTCACAATTTCAACCTAATTGGAATATTTGACTGCCACAGTGGGCGGCGCAAGAGGTTGGCAAGGCAAAAATGCTTGAAGAACATACAAACACTTGCCCCCGCGTCGGAAATAGAACCCGCTACCTCTTACCTACATCTTTTTTTAAGTCATGCATGTTACTATTAAAAAATAACATGTACATAATATTAATTATGTTGTGGTATTTTACTTCATAGTCCGGTCAATATAGACAATTGAAATAAAGAAAATTCCGACACAGCCAAATCTCCGTAGAGACCTTAGGCTGGGTCCACACTTGTATCATTTCGGTGTATCACGATCAGGCGTGGCGTATCGAGTATCCGTATCATAAGTATGGACGCTCATTTTATACTTTTATGTGATACTGTATCATTTCAGCGTATCAAATTTAACTTTACAAATATGGACGCTTCAAAAAGAAAATGTAACAAGTAACTTCAAGAGTAACAAAGTCCATACAACCATAGACTAACCACAACTTTGCAATGTTGGCTTTCGGTATATTTGGATTATTAATCGAATACAGTTAGCTACTCCGATGTTTAAAATCGACAATCCCAAAGTGCTGTTCCTCTCGATCTCCTGTCAAATCATATTTGGGTCAGTGAGAAGTGAGTAATTTCGCGCATCGGATTTAATCAATTACCGTAGAATTTGCGAATAGCCGTAGAAACTGCTACGGCTACAGGGTTGCAGCCGTAGGCAGTGCATTTTGTAATATTTTGGCCTGAAAGCCGTAGAACACGGTAATTGCCGCAGCATTTAATATAAATAAAATAAATATTTCCGGACTACTAACACATCATCACCTAACCCCAAACTAAGCAGAGCTTGTACTATGGTTGTTAGGTGACGGATATACTACATAGATACATTTTTTTGTAAATACATACATATATGATACATAGAAAACACCCAGACCCGAAACCAGAAATTATAGATCGTACAAAATCTGGTCCCCCGGCGGGAATCGAACCCGCAACCTCCTGCGCCTCAGGCGGACGTTCGCCCACCGAGCCACAGAGGTCGTCGTTTGGCAGCACTGCATCAAGCATTCACGTCCAAACTTGTTCAATGCAACGCGTATCCCCTTTGATGATCGCGGAAAAACCGACACAGGATGGTTCGGGGTGTATCACGATACAGTATCATGATACAGTATCATGATACAGTATCAAAATACGTCCATACTACCGTGATACGCGTATCGGATACGCGGTGTATCTTGATACGCGATCATTGGAGATCGGGGGCGGATCGGGCCGTATCGGATACGGCATGTATCATTAACGTGTATCAGTTTGCGTCCAAACTAGCGATCATGATACGCGCCGAGGATACGCGACGGGGATACGATACGCCGAAATGATACAAGTGTGGACCCAGCTTTAGGTTTGCTATAAAAAATAAAGTGTCAAAAGTCCCCATCGATCCCATGTGAGCTAAGGGAGTTATTCGCGCCCAAATGTCAACTCTTTGGGTTTTTTGGATTTTTCACGAAAACGGTAATTTTTATAAAAAGTACCTCATGGAAAAGTTGTAGATCTTAAAATTCTCTATAAAAATATTACCAATGATTTTTTCTCTAAGACCCACCATTTGCTAGATATTGCGCTTGTAAGAATCACGTTCTACATAATATGCACACATTTCTGTGAGGTAGTGTACTCGGCGCGTTTTTTTGAACGTGGTTTCCCCGGTAGGCCTATTCCACGAACCTGTATGACGTCATTTTCAAGAACAATAGTTATTTAATAGTATGAAGATTATTGAGGAACATTTTGGAGGAACGGTAACGAACTCAGTGTTATGTTGCCCATCACTATAGTCGTGACTATCTGATAGGTGTCAAACGCATTCTCTGAACGGCCGAACTTTAGTCAATTTATTATCGGTTGGTACTAGTTAAGTATTATAATTTAATACATAATATAAGAAATTACATGTAACAAATTGTTATTAATAAATACTACTATGACTATTATTTGTGTCTTGGTAGACTTGAGTGCTCGTACCTATTAGCAGTAGTCACTTTGAGCTCTAGACAAAAATCAAAAGTGGTCAAATTGTGACCTAGGCCAACCCTTCATTGTCTCACAATCAAAACTTATAAACAAAGTAAGCCGTACAAAATCCTATTATTATGATATTATGTACAAGTGTTTGTAGAAACACCATAGAGTATGAAACTATGAAACTTCGCTTGTTGCATTATCCCGCGGTCACCATACGGCAACCGATGCGAACTTGCTGGAAACTTCTAGAACATTCTAGAACGTTCGCAATCAATTAATTTGTAGCAAGAGCGCTGCGGTTGCGAACTTGGATTAATCTTATCAAAACTAGTGCGCGGTTAGTAGGGGGATTCTAATAATAATTGTGTGTTGAGACATTTTGAATGATTTGGCGTTGTGAAAAAAAAGCGTTTGCTGCACAATACACAAAAAAACGTAAAAAACTTTCAATTGGGTGTTTGATTCTTTGCCAGTGAATATTATAATATACTTAAGCACTCATTTTTAGACAAATAGAGATTTTTATACATTAAACACCCATTTTTCAATTTAAATAATATAATGTTTAAACTATTTAAAATATTCATTGGTACATAATAAAGATCAAAACCCAGAATAAAAAAACACGTCTCACAGACACAGGTGCAAAAGGTAATGGACCTATATGATTAATTATTTACAAAACTTCACAATGTTTTAAAACTTAAATTTCTATCCGGCCAAGCGGGCTATAAACACAGCAATAAAAGTTATATCGTCAGCCTGTTAGAATAACGTCATAACTTACTTCTCTCGTTTTTTGCGCCAAGTTCGTCCGTAGCGCCCTCTGGGGAGCGATCGGCGAATATCGACACTTCAAGGCAACTTCCAAGGAATTAGAAGTATTATCTTGAGAGTTCATGCTACAATAAAAATTGTAAGAAACTGCACACTTTTGAATTGAGTTTTTCTTAGTTACATGTTAGGTAAATAAAGTTATGATTGGTGTTGAATACCTATTGAATAAATAATCAATTCTGTTCAATCGTTCGAAAAATACTAATGAAAATCGTTAAAATGGTTGCGATATGTTGAATGCTTAAACTATACACTGCTAAAATTCTTATTTGTTTTAGGAAAATTTATGAAAAGAAAAAAAAACTACCTTATAGGTCTTCATGTCCCATCTTAGACCACATCGTTACTTTACATCAAGTGAGATTGTGGTCAAACAAAGCCTTACTGAGCAAAAAAAAACAAACAAAAAAACGCTTCGGCCAAAACAAAAGAAATTTTGGTGAGACTTTGAAATTGTTAAGCTACTTGTTTAAACAACAATTTTGTCACACAAGCTTATGAAATATTGTAAACTACCCTTTCAGTATAAAAACAAAACTGTTTAATCCACGACAATGTTCACGACATGTTGTAACTTAATTTAGCGAGTTTTAGTCTGAAGCCGGAATTTCTAAACGAGTAAAATGTACCAGCAAAATAAAGGTTTGTGTTGACAGAATAATTATTATTTCCGTATAAAATTTCTATAGTCTCTGCTCTCTATTTATTACATATTGTGGTTTATGCATTTTGTTTACAACAGAATAGTTTTTTGTACTTTTCCTTATGTTCTATCGATCAAATTCCTTGTGTGTTATTTTTTTATTTTTGTGTTTTGTAGGAAATTAAATATGTTTTGTCAAATCGAGGGCACAATAACAGGGGTTCCTCCACTTAGAATTAGAATTAGAAGGGTGCTCTTGATTTGAGAAAACATTTAAACTTTTTTCGTTCCGCCATTGTGTCAGATTTTGATTTCTTTCAAGAACATGGGACGAAAAAAGGCAACAACAAATTAATGTTCTCAGTTCTCCTTCGAAATAATCATTAAACATTTAAATTACTATAACTTATTTTATAAATGTAGTCGCGACAATCCTTTGAGAGCGATATAAAACGGCGCTGTGCAAATAGGCGTTTAGCGTAAATTAGAATTTACGGAATTGCGTCGTTTTGTGTATTGTTCATTGCGTGAATTGGCGTCCCGTGTAATTTTGTGACTTCTTATTAACCTACAAACGTACACAGGGTTTATATTATTTTCCCGAACTATGTTAAAAATATAATTTACAAAGTACTTTTTCCCAAACACCAGCATACAATGTATGTATTTCTTTTCTTAGAGAAAAAACCCCGTTGTTTGTTTATTTACTACCGTCCGAAGCAAAACTATTTATTGTTATATTTATATCGTAAAGCCCTAAGTTATGTTCATAGTAAAATGCGATTTACTCACGTAAGGAACAAGAGTTGTTATCAACCTTAGACGTTTCGGACTTTGGAAGTCAAGAGAAGGAAGGAGTGAGCGTATGCAAAAAGTTAGTTATTTATAGGCAAAGTTATGTTGATATTAACCGGCTTTCAACAAAAACTTAAAGACGACTCAGACATTATGTTTAACATTTGTTTAAAAAAATATATCTATTGATCACTTTAACTAGACACGCTTAGACACGCCCGTCACAAAAAATCCATAGAAAACTTATTCAATCCAGTTGATTAAACAGTTAAGTCAAAAATATCTAAAAACTCTTTACAAGCCGAACGTTGATGACGAAATCCACGAATAATGTTGACTGATGACGAAATAATATTTAGTCTATTCATCAGTTGCCGACGTCATCAAATCGGCAGTTATTCGATATGACGACATAATATATTTCATTTTCCCTGTCGTATCGCCCCTTGCTGGACATAACCTCCCATATCAAGTTATTTAAAAGCGGTGGTATTAAAAGAAGTTTGTTGCTCTCATAAATATCCCCGACCGTACGGTTTAATCGTGTCCGGCAATCCGGCGACGTACCGGACGCCGTCCGGTCCGGATCCGGTCCGTAACTGCAGATACTGTCGCGATACGAAAATGGCGAGTTCCTAAAAATATTTTTATTTTCTATTCAATCGACGGTCCGATAAGCAATTTATTTTTATTTTATTCTCAGTTTTATGAAATTCTGCTTATCTTGTCGTGGTAAAATGGAAACTGGTTTTTGAAACAAGTTAGTCAACGCATTGATTTTTTGCTGAAATCAAATTTATTAAAAGTACTTCACTTTGAGCGTACCATCTCAAAGTGATTGATATATAGAAACTAAATTAATCTTCTAAAATTACTTTATAACTTACTCCATTTTTATGATAATGTGTTCTTAAAATAAATTAACTAATAATATCTGATAAATAGACGTAATATTTTAAGGTGAATGTATTTTTCCTAATAATCGTTTTATCTAAATCACAATTAAGTTTTATTGTTGTCCTTTCATCCCATAGAAAAAGATTTAAAATAAAATATAATTACTTTTAGATGAAGAAAAAGATTTTCTTCGATAGTTCATTTATTGGCCCTTTGTAATTGTAGTCAATCGTAACGAGGTCTCCGGTCCTCATCAACATTCTTGATTTATTATTCCAATGAGATATATTACATTTTTTTTAGTAGTCTTCAGTGTACACATTTAATGTAATAGCTGTGAGTTTTCCTAAGATCTTTAAATAAATAAATATCTTGCCATTGTTGAAGAAAACGGATAGTTCTCTTAGCTTACTGACTGTCAAATTATAAAAGTAACATCAAATAAAGCTTATCTGACAATCGAAAATCGTCGGTGATATTTCAAATTTCCTAATACGAGTAGGTGGAGTCTTAATAACATTAGTAAAATCAAGACAAGCATAAAACTTTTTTGCCAAAAAATAAACCAACCTCAAAACGGAAACTGAAAAGTTAAAAATAAATTAACTTTACAAATCATTTCGAAATTATAAGTGATAATTAAAAGAATCATAAACAATTAAATAATTAAGTATTTAATTATTTTGAAGTCGGTGCCGAAAAAAAAAAATATATACGGTCGAATATACGGTTTTATTTTTAGACACTAATATTTTTATTAGTAAAAGTTTTTTGATAAGAGATACTTTGTATCTTAACAACCAGAACAAGAATGTTCTTGCTAAATTATTAGCATACAATATTAATGACACAGTTATAAATTCTATAACAAAGTTTTCTGACGAGCCTATATCTTTAGCTAGTTATTCTGCTAATAAGGGTGTAGATTTAACAAAGTCAGCTTATCATAATTTAAACTGACTTTGCCGACAATGGGTAACAACTTGCAGTTACATGTAGTCCACCAAAATATTCAAGGTTTACCCAGCAAAATTCTGGAATTAGAATTATTTCTAAATAGTTTTAATGTAGATGTTATGTGCATATCAGAACACTGGATCACAAGTAATCAGTCAATACCTTATTACAGTAATTATTCTTGTGCTAGTAGTTTCAAAAGAAGTACTGCTATTAGAGGCGGAACTGTTATCCTGGTTAAAAATAATCTTAAATTTAAAGAACGTAAAGATATTGCTAAGTTAAGTGTTGAGAGATGCATTGAACTGTCTTGTGTGGAACTTGAGCGACATATTTGTGTTTGCGTTTATCGACCTCCGATTGCGGATCAGGCAACCTTCGAGTCTACCATGGAGGATGCCTTACTGAAAATATTTACTTGTAATAAAACTATTATTGTATGTGGAGACTTTAACATTGATATCATTAGTAATCCTCTTGCAGACAGACTAATTAATTTATTTAAATGTTTTAATATGAGAAATAATTTTCATGACCCCACGCGCGTAACATCAACTACTGCAACATGCATAGATAACATGTTCTCCTCTCAGTCACCAACAGTAAAATCAGTAGTTAAACATTTTAATTCAGACCACTATGGTCAGAGTATTAAGTTTTCTTTAGAAAGAGGTCATAATAAGTTATTAGAATTTACATACAGACCCATAACTAATGAACGTATTTTAGCTTTTCAAAGTAGAGTAGAACAAAGACTTTTAACATTACCTACTGGTGATGACCCTAATGAATTGTTTATGTTTTTATCAGAAACAATAGCAAGGGAAAATAACGAAGTATTTACAAAGAAAACTTGCAAAATTAAAGAAAAAGTAGGATTCACAGATTGGGCTACGCCTGGTATTTATAAAAGTAGAAATAAGTTATATGATCTGTATTCGGAAAGAGAATCTAAACTAAATGATGATGAATTCATAACATATGTCAGAAATTACGGAAAATTGTTTAAACAAGTATGCAACATAGCAAAATCAAATTTTCACAAGAATAAAATAATTAACTCTTCAAATAAAGTTAAAGCCACTTGGAAGCTTATCAATAATGAGACTGGCAAATCAGTACCCCGTAGTAAACAGATTAAGTTAAAAATTAATGATAATATCTTAGTCAAAGACATTGACATTGCCAATGCTTTTGAAAGTTTTTTCTGTAACATACCGAAAACTATAACGCAGTCATTAAACTCATCTACATCTAAGGCTGTGGAACTATTAGAGGCATCCGTAGATGCATGTGCTGAAGTCTTTTACTTTACTCATGTAACTGCCGACTGCATAGTGAAAACATTCAAATCTCTCAACATCAAATACACAGAAGATCTTTGGAATATCTCAACAAAAGTGCTAGGTAATATTATTAATGATATTGCCCCCCTCCTGGCCTTCATTTTTAACAGCTGTGTCGATGTTGGTATCTTTCCGGATCTCATGAAATATGGCAAGCTTGTCCCTCTTCATAAATCTGGTACTCAATTTGATCCTGCAAATTATCGGCCTATCTCAGTTCTTCCCGTAATGAGTAAAATCTTTGAAAAAATTATTTTAACACAATTAATTAATCACTTTGATCGCAACAGACTTCTGCATAGCAATCAGTTTGGCTTCACCAAAGGTAGATCAACTACTGATGCTGGAACACTATTGATAAAGCACATTTTGGCGGCTTGGGATAGAGCGCAAAATACTATCGGCGTGTTCTGTGATCTCTCCAAGGCTTTTGATTGTGTCTGCCATACAACACTTATAAATAAATTAAAGCATTACGGCATTCACAACAAAGCCCTTGAGCTCCTACATTCCTACTTGACCGATAGAATTCAAATGGTTCAAGTAGGTAATGAAAGATCCTCAGGATCAAAAATCGAATTAGGGGTTCCACAAGGATCAATACTTGGGCCTTTTTTGTTTTTAGTATATGTAAATGATCTCCCGTATTTTGCTAAAGACCTTTGTGACATAGTCTTATTTGCTGATGATACTTCTTTATTATTTAAAGTTGATAGGAATAAAAATAATTTTGACGATGTAAATAACTCACTGTCACTAGTACTAAATTGGTTTACGGTTAATAACTTACTGCTAAACGCAAAAAAAACTAAATGTATTAAATTCAAACTCCCTAATGTTAAAGAATTTCCTACAAAAATCATATTAAACGATGAAATTCTCGAGCTCGTTGACTCAACAGTGTTCCTAGGTTTACATATTGATTCTCGTCTACAATGGAAACCCCAAATTACAAACCTTGCAGGTAGACTTAGTTCAGCCGCTTATGCAGTGCGAACAATGAGATATATCACAGATGAGGGTACAGCTAGACTGGTTTATTTTAGTTACTTTCATAGTATTATGTCATATGGTATCCTACTCTGGGGTGCTGCAGCCGATATTCAAACTATATTCGTGCTGCAAAAAAGGGCTGTACGTGCAATATATAAAATGAAACCACGTGACTCCCTCAAAGAAAAATTCAAAGAGATTAACATTCTAACTGTAATCTCACAGTACATTTTTGAGAACTTGATGTTCACCCACAAGAATAAGCACTTGTTTTTAAGAAAAAGTGACGTACATAGTATTAACACGAGAAGTAAAGAAAAATTACTAATTCCTACTTACAGACTAAAAAAACTAGGCAAATCATTTATGGGTAACTCTGTACGTTTTTATAATAAGCTTCCTCATAATGTAACAGAGCTTCCTATTAGAAAATTTAAATCATTTATTAAGAGAAGTCTAATGAAAAAAGCGTATTACTCTATAAATGACTATATAAAGGATGATGCAGCTTGGATAGATGTTGCTTAGTTCCACAGTAACAGGCTCTAATAATTCTGGTTGACCAGGACTGATATGCTCATGTTATAATAGCTTCCTTAATGACAAACATTTTTTTTATTGTAAATGTTAAACTTATAATAGTTACCTATAAATAAGAACTCCAAAATTGTAATAACTACAAAATTGTAATAACTGATATAACTGTGTTGTTCTATTCGCTTCTCAACTCAGTATAAAACATTGAAGCGAACTGTCAAGACAATGTTATTTCCTTGATATTTATTATTTAAGCAATTTAGTTTTATTAATTTTAAGTTGACCTGTCCATGTAGGCTATGTGCTTCTAAGGAAATAAACGTTTTGACTTTGACTTTGACTTTGAATTGAGAAACCTCCTTTTTTTTAAGTCGGTTAAAAATCAAGACGTTTTGTCTAGAAATGAAGTTTCGCGTTTCGCTTTCGAGCGATTTGTTCGAAATTTAAAGATCAAAAGCAAAACATCAAAGTTGGTACTTTATATCTTAGCTCTTTTTTTATCAAATGTATAAAGCGAAAAATAGGTTTCATATATTTTTGGACTGGCAAACAGACGGACTAAGCCCAATACCAATTTTTTATGAAGACATAATGCCTTTTGTATTTATTGTTACGAATCTCTATATGGTTTATAATGCATTTTGTTATTTTTTATAATTTTATAACATTGTTACATTCTCTTATTCTTATACACCCTTTAATGCAGACACATGATCCTTATTCTTATTATTTTTTCAACAAATTTCTGTGTATTTTAAAATATTCGTTTTAAACGAAACACATCAAATCTATAGGTTTTACTACGTTTACGATACAATATTAATTACAACTTGTGGAATTCACTGAATTTTATAAATTGATAAAGTTCTGAAAGGTTTTGGTTTCTATATATAAAAGTATTTACTGGGTAAATAAAGTATTTTATTTACGTTCATACTAATCTCCATACTAATACAAAAGCAGTTATACAGCTTTTTAATTTTAATAAGTTTTAGGCGCATGGCAATAATATTAAGATTGTTCAGATAAGGTGGAAAGAAATTACATACAAATATAGGAATTTATTTTAGTATTTATATTAACTAGCTGGCCTGTTCCGGTTTTGTTTGGATGCAAAAACTGTCCTCTTCAATTATTCGATCCATTGACGAAATTCGCATAAAGATCCGCTCAGTAGTTTTTGAGTTAATCGCGAACAAACTCGTACAGACAGAATCGGCTTGGCACTATTACAATATATATGTATTTTCTGCGGTAATGTTTATGTATGCCGATTGATAATGGTGTTTAGTATTTACGTATTTTCTATGCAAAATCGAATATAAGCCCAGAATTTCTAAAATAAAGCTAATTTTGGCGCTGCTTGGTTATTAATTAATATTGAAGCGATGTCAGTTGAATTTGCAAGCTCTAATTATTAATAAAATAATTAACAGTAATTAATTTAGCAATTTGTTATCAAACGAAAGGCTTATTTTACTCTATTGTTAAAACAAACTATGACGGGTCCTTATTTTCCCATTTGGCTACGGAGCCCTTAAACCTAATAAAAATATTACTATAAAGTATGAGTACATTTGATTCCTAAGAAGTGTTGTCCTGGTATTCGATAACACTTGTAAAAATGAAAAATTATATTGTTTCCTTTGTGTTTAGAAATGGAGATCGGCGAATCTGCTCGAAATTGTTATCAAAGACGAAGGAGAATTGAACTCCCAGTTATTACAATACAATACAAAATCATTTATTATACAGAATTAAATACATTTAAACACAAGCAAAAAAAAAGCCGACAGTGAATTATTATTGTTCTAACGATTACAGAATGTTTAAATGTATCTAGTCCAAAATGTTCCCAAATTAGCGCAATGCGGGCAGGGAAGCCTGCGCTAGTCTTCCGTTGGAACCTTTGAAAAGCTAGCAGTCAATATTATATATCAAATAAAATAACAAGAAGAACCAAGTAATAAGATAATAAGATAGTAACTTTTGGACACTTAGCTAAGATAAAGGCTTTATTCGTTTTTTCATCATCATCATCACCCTATTAACGTTCCCACTGCTGGGACACAGGGACTTCTCTCTTGACGAGAGAGATTAGGCCTTAATTCACCACGCTGGCCAAGTGCGGGTTGGTGAATGTCACATGTCTCTTCAAACTCTTTTAAAGTTCTCAGAACATGCCGGTTTCCTCACGATGTTTGCCTTCACCGTTAAAGCACGTGTTTTAAAGCACACATAAATTTCTCAAGAAGAAAAATCCAGAGGTGCGTGGCGGGGTTTGAACCCACGACCTTCGGAATGAAAGTCGAGTGTCCTCCCACTTTGCCAACACGGCTTTTTAATTTTGTGTAAATATTGTAAATTATGTTCAGTAGTTTAATAGTTTAATAAAGCAAATAAAGTTAGCTTAATCACGTTTTTAAATTCTGTATCTTCAGTAGATCAAAAATAGTGTTAAAAAATCATGATGTGATGTGATTAAATTTTTTGTGTTTGTTTTTATGTCCATATATCAATCAATGTATTTAAATTTATAGATTTGACAAGGCACCTGTTAAGCTGCTGATGAGAATTCACACGGACGACCTCTAACGAAACCAAGTCTATGTACTATTAGCAGTTCCTAAGGTGGATCAATAAATGAATTACTGATGTAGTATTAACGTCTATATTATAAGATCCCAGGGTGGATGCGATTGCCGAGGGATCGAAGTTAGTGGCGCCAGTAAAGCCAACCAAGCAGTGGGTGAAATTAGATGATGATGATGTTAACATGATGATCTTGTTGCAGATTTACCTCGGTTCGTGGGTCCGGGGTCCAACGTGACGGCGGCGGTGGGACGAGAGGCTGTCCTTATCTGTCGGGTAGACAACCTGCAGACCTTCAAGGTATATCATCTTAATGACTGATTAAATTTTTGCTCCTTAGTTTTTTCTAATGTTCGATAAGCCTTCATTTGACCACAATCTCACCTGTTGTAAAGAGGTCTAAGATGGGGCATGAAGACCTAGAAGTTAGGTTCTAAGGACTACATTACGAACTACGAAAAAATCGCTTCACGCACTGGCCCAGCCCGGAGGGTAATAAGCCGCGGCCGAAGCCTACAACCAGAGACTGTTGGGAGATTTTTCTTGGGATACTTTCTTATCATTGCATATTAAGATTTTTTAATGTTTTTGTACATCTTTTACCTTGCTTCTAAGTCAAAGTCAAAACGTTTATATCCTTGGAAGCACAGGGCATATATGGACAAGACAAATTAAAGTTAATCGAACTGAAATAAAAATCAAATACTGCGCTCGCCAATTTTACGATATCTTGCGAGTATTGGTAAACTACCAGTTGAGAGAGAAATCAGTGGTGTATCTAGTTGGCATGCAAATTATTATATTATAAGCACCCATATTTACGTTCCCACTGGTGGGACACAGGATCTTCTATCTTAATTCACCACGCTAGCCAAGTGCGGGATTGATGTATGTCACATGTCTCTGAACATCTTCCAAGTTTTCAGAACATGCCGGTATGCCATATCTTCAAGACACACCTTCACCTTCACCGTTAAATCACGTGTTAAGAGTGCACATATTTTTATCAAGAAAAAAATAACAATGGCGATAACAAATCCTTGATTGAACTAATATTATAAATTGATTCAATGTTCAAGCATCTCTCTCTCCTCATAATAAAATAAACACTATTATAGTAAGTAAACTATCCTTTAAAACCCACAGTCATAGTCCGATGGACCTAAAAAAATCCAATCGCACAAACACATCCAGTTCCATCCTAATCCTTGTTGATATTTTCTCCAATCCCGCTGCAAAATAACAGGCACATTTGACGCGCCCAAAGCCTCCGAGCCGCAGATATAATCCTGAAAATATTAGTTCTGAACTCGCAGTTATTTCTCCCATCGAACTGCCTGTATGATTGAAAAACTTCCTCGAACTTTCTGGAAGTTTCTCGAACGTCCTGGAAGCGGTGTAAGTATCATTAATATTAAGACCGGCCCTGCAGAGAATACTAATTTTATAATTGTCTCGGGAATGAAGACAGCGGACTTTCTTTATTCGAAATCTTTTGCTAGAATTTAAATAGCTGTGATTTTAAATGAGGAAAATTGTGATTCGGTCTGGTATTTTAATTTAAAATTTGGTACGACTAAGCTTTTTTATTTTTAGAAAGATTTGCTTGCTTTTGATGACAAGTATTTTCTGTATTAAGCTCTGACTTTAAACCTTATTGAATGTAAAATTATTAGGACTTTCTCAAAGACTTCCAGTAAATCTAGTAATAACAGCGAGCCCGCGGCTTTAACCATGTCGTCGTCACTGAGTTAAATTAATATAATACACTAGCGGCCGCCCCGGTGTCGCACGGGTAAAAAAAGTTTCCGTCAATTTTTCCTTATTTGCTCACCGTTTAGACCTACCCTGGACTACGACAAACATTTTAAAACCAAAATCAGCTCAATCGGCCCAGCCGTTCTCGAGTTTTAATCAGACTAACGAACAACAATTATTTTTTATTTATATAGATATTGCTGTATAATAAACACAACAACTTGGCGGTAAGTTCTAAGCTTGTGTTTCGGATTGTAGACATCTGATATAATATAGTAATAATAAATATTCTTATATAGACTTTCATAATACATTTCAAACACCAAAAAGAAAGTTCGTTTAGAATTACAAATTCCTCTCGGCGGGAATCAGTCACAGTAACTCTTGAGCCCGTACCTTTTACTATGACGTTCATCCATTAATAATTGACATTTTGTAACTCACGATAGTTGAAATTGAAACCTGCTTAGATCCATCTGAATAGCTTATACAATTATACTAGTTTCTAGACGGTTCGAATACCCCATAACCCAAGATTTGGTTACCGTCAGGATGGCGAGTCACCTATTAAAACGTAACGTATTTAACGTTAAAATGCTATCCAAAAATTGCTTCCCATTTGCTTCTATTTGCTTCCTTCAATAAGAGATTTGCTTCCTTTATATTTTAGAAGAAATTAAAACTATCAAGGTGACCGTTCATTCTGACGTCAGGATGGCGAGTCACCTGGCCGTAGACGACGTGCGGTGTGGAATTGCTGTGATTTATATAAACCAATAATTGCTTCCTATTTGCTTCCTTCAAAGCTTTCAAACCTAGATCCTGTACCTATCAAGGAAATAAAGATATATCGATATAACATGAATGGGTAAGCCCAGCGCCTGACAAAAATGTAGAGCAAAATGCGTTCATAGCTTTTGCCAATTAATTTATTTTTAACCGACTCCAAAAAAGAGGAGGTTTCTCAATTCGACCGTATATTTTTTATATTACGTAGAATTTATTTAACTACTATTAAGGAAGGTATGTATACAAAAGTGTTACTTTATACTGTACATCGTTCGTCAAAATCATTACGTTACGATATTGGAAGGTTTGATACTTACCCTGCCATAACACAGTTAAATCTAGCACGGACGTAAGGTAAGGTTTAATATAACTGTACTTACTATACTAGCACACAGTGAAAATGTTATCTAAAAATAAGTTACCCAGTTTGGTTATAAGGTTATTCTGTACCTCGTGAAATAGGAAATTATCTTTATCCTTATTATGTAAAAGTGTAATACTGATGGTTGCATGATGCTTTGTCTTTACGTAAACATATATAAAATATATTTATATATTTCCGGACTACTCACACAGCATCACCTAACCCCAAACTAAGCAGAGCTTGTATGTACTATGGTTGTTGTACATAGAAAACACCCAGACCCGAAACCAGAAATAGTAGATCGTACAAAATCTGTTTCCCCGGCGGGAGTCGAACCCGCACCCCCTGCGCCTCAGGCGGACGTTCGCCCACCGAGCCACAGAGGTCGTCATCATGTATGTTTTATTTTAATATGGACATGACACAAATCCCGGGAATTCGATGTTTACATTCACATGTTTAAAATAATATTTTGGCGACACCTTGGCTTGTTTAATGGACTGATTCGATCTCTGTGTGTGGACATGGCTTTCGTATACTGGACCTTGATTTGACTATGTGGTAATGGATCAGCTCTATTTTTTTAGGCAATCAACCGTTTCTTTTGGAACAAACCGGTAGGTACTTAGATTTTATTAGTTAATATAAAAAAAAAGTATAAAGATAATTTCTAATTTCACGAGGTATAGAATAACCTTATAACTAAACTAGGTTAACTTGTTTTTAGATAACATTTTCACTGTGTGCTAGTATAGTAAGTTCAGTTATAAATATTTCCAGACAATGCACACAACAACATCTAGCTCCGTGGTAAGCTCTATGCTTGTGTTACGGGTACTAGATATCTGATATACTTAATATAAAAGTCATACATATTTAGATATTTTTTATTATACTTATTAAATTAAACCTTACCTTACGTCCGTGCTAGATTTAACTGTGTTATGGCACGGTAAGTTTAAAACCTTCTAATATTGTAACGTAATGATGTACAGTATAAAGTAATACTTTTGTATACATACCTACCTTAATAGTAGTTAATGAAATTCTACATAATATAAACAATATACGGTCGAATTGAATTGAGAAACATCCTGTTTTTTTGAAGTCGGTTAAAAAAAAAAATTTGCAAAAGCTATGAATGTATTTTGCTCTCCATTTTTGTCAGGCGCTGGGCTTACCCATTCATGTTATATCGATATATCTTTATTTCCTTGATAGGTTCAGGATCTAGGTTTGAAAGCTTTGAAGGAAGCAAATAGGAAGCAATTATTGGTTTATATAAATCACAGCAATTCCACACCGCACATCGTCTACGGCCAGGTGACTCGCCATCCTGACGTCAGAATGAACGGTCACCTTGAAAGTTCTAATATCTTCTAAAATATAAAGGAAGCAAATCTCTTATTGAAGGAAGCAAATAGAAGCAAATGGGAAGCAATTTTTGGATAGCATTTCAACGTTAAATACGATAGGTGACTCGCCATCCTGACGGTAACAAGATTTGAGAGCCCCAGCAGCCTCATGGCAATCTCGCATTTTTAGCGCGCTTTAGCGGAGCAGTTTGCTTCTACCGGCAACACGCGCCACTTACTAAGGCACCCATCCATCTATTTACTGCACGCCCTACGCTGTGCAAACCAATACTCTTGGTCTCTGTATTTGTAAGAATTCAACGTCTCTAAATCTCTGAGGAAATGATTGATTCAGATGAATTGTATTATTGTTGATTTTTAATGTAATATAAATGGTTGAATTTTGAGATAGACCAAATTATACGTTTAATGTACGTAGGTTAAATGGCTACATAACTATGCTATAGAAACTAAGAAAGCAATTAAAGCGCAAATCTCTTCATAGAAAATAAAGTGAAATATTTTTATGTCACAAAACACAACAATTTTGGTTAATGCAGAACACAAGAAAAAACTCAGCGCCAGTAGTTTCTAGACGCTTCAAATGCCTCATAACTCTTGATTTGAGGGTCTCGGCAGCCTGAAGGCTATACCTCAAGTAATGCATTAGCAGCGCGCCCCGCCGGCCGAGCGTGGCGCGCTCTGGACCGGAAAAGGGTTCTCGTTAAGGGACGTCAGATGCCCACGAACTCTGATGAAATTCACCACGCTCCTGTTTTACTGTAAATATTGTGCTAAGATGTGTTTGTTGGTGAGGGGTTGTATTTGTAAGGGTTTGATGTGGATTTTATCTGGAGAATGATAATATTTCTTTTTATATCAGGGTTATAAAAGCTAACTTCGAGATCCGAGCCATCCTCACCGAGCCTTAGTGTCCCCTGCCAAAAGATACAAGATACAATTTTTTTTTCTATAGTTGGATTTAAGAAATCTTAGTAAAAGTCATACTTATAAATATATCCATACCAATATTATATGTAGGTATAGGTATAAAGAAACTATGTCTCCGTCTTTCTCTTTCACGCCAAAATTTTCAATGAAATTTGGTACGCAGATGATGATGTTTGGTGAGTTTGGTATCTTGAGCCTGAGAAAGGACATAGAGTACTTCTTACCGCGGTAAAAAGTCACCCTCGGGAAAATCCATTATAACGCGGGAAACGCCGCGGGGCACTTCTAGTAGGAAATAAATCTATCGTATCTGGAAAGAGGCTACGACACCACACCACCACCTGCATTAGATCAGTAAGATCTAACCCCATTTTTTTATAGTTTTGAAAAAGAAAATTCCTTTTAGGATAATTTTATTGTTTATCTTCCACGTCCTCCAAGAACTTGCGAAGAATCGAATTAAGTTCGAGCCATATTAAACTTAAGCCACAGCCTGCTTATTGGAAAAATAGCAGTATGTCTATAGACTTTTCATTTAAACTTTAGATATCAAATAGTGTACAAAAATAAATTCATTTTTAATTATTGTCGACTTACTTCTAAACACTTGGTAGACCAGAAACTCCATACATACAAAAAATTCAGACTCAAATGCCAACACGACAAAATTAAACTGTACAAAATAATCCGACCGAATAAAACTGCATTCACCACAGCTTAGGTTATTCCAGTAGGTAAATACCGCGCTGCAATAAAAGCGTACACATCACTGCCCGCGCTAAAGCTAACCTGTAATTAACATAGAGAGCCAGCGAGCTGACAAATTGCATGTCGATTCCGTTCTGCGCTTTATTTTAGCTGTGGCACTTCACCCATTTTATACACAGTAAATATATATGATGGTTTATACTTAAACTATCCAACCTTTCAAACAATTAAACCGGGCGCAAACGGGCCTCAGCGACTCGTGGCCAGCTACTAGCAGTTCCCACTATTTTTCATACGCGACGCACACGGGGCGCACAGTCGCCAATACTCGCTACTGTCGCGCTAAAACAAACAATAAAAGAAGCGATCAAATTTGGTCACTTCAATATTTTTTACACGAATATTTTACTATGATGTCTAATTCCTTAATTATTCCTTATCAGAGTTTCCCCACCTGATAAGATTTTACACTTGCATTTTTGGTACCACCAACCGCCCAGGTATTTTCCAAATTAGATTTTTGTAACCCCAGCCAGCGAGCTGACAAATTGCATGTGGATTCCGTACTGCGTTTTATTTTAGCTGTGACACGTCACACTGTGGCTTACTTTATGCTTTTTTATGGAAGCCATTTTTTTGTCAGCCATTGTGATACGAAATTTAAAACTTACGAATGACTGGCGTTTAATAGTTTTAGCCATGTTTATTAGAAAAAAAATATTAGGAGGACCAAAATATGACGATGGGGATAAATAGTTTCCAAAAGTGATCCGCGGAAGTCCACTTACCCAGATATACATTTATGACGTGGTAAAATGCCCTAGCTTTCAGTATATATGCGGTCCCAGCCATGATTACCTAACATTAATGAAAGAGACGAATAAAGGACGATTCACACATATCAGTGAGCCTACAGTTCCGGCACAGTACCGTTACAGTTCCGTATCCGTGCTACAGTGGTGCGTCAGTGCTTCAATTCACACATATCAGGCACAGTACAGTTCAGTTTCCCTTCAGACTAGCATTGACGTCGATTGTTTTGATGGCACTCTTCAATACATGTCAGTGATCCGTGATAAAATATCGTCGTCGCCGATCACGTCCGTGATGGCCGCTGCCGGCACTGACACTGACGGTACTGAGACGACACTGACACGGACAAGTGTGAATACATCCATAGAAAATGATTGAAATAATAATTATCACTGATGCGGCACTGTGCCGGAACTGTTGGCTCACTGATATGTGGGAATCGTCCTTAAATCGCCGATCGCCCGATCTGTACGTGGTCGGTTTTTTGCCAGGCTCTAAGATGCCTCCGTTTTTCGTTGACGCTTACATTGTGTGTGGATCGCGTGATCAGTATACCACACCATGTACACACAACCTAGCCATCTGATATCGCTATACATATAAGAAATTTAATATGTTTTTGGGACCCAAACGATGGTAATTATACCAAAAGTGGTAAATTACGACGCATGGTATCACGTTTCTTGCTATATTGATCATTACAGATCGCTTAGGATCACTTGGAACGTATTTTCGGGATCGCAAGTTATTCATACTGGATGGATATAAGATCCATGCTCCGTGATCCTGGATCGCGGATCGCGGAAAGCCAATCCAAAACGCATCGTTTGGTTATAGACCCCGGGTATGACGATGATGATGTAGGACTTAGCTACAAGTATCCATTGAGGTTGCTTAAGTAATAAAACTCAGGAAGCAAGCTTCCCTACAAACAAAGCAAGATACTTGACTCCACAAACCAGCGAAGAAAGAAATGTCCTCGACTGAAGCGCCCTAATGAGGGCTGTGTCGACTACTCGGAACTAGCCTTCGTAAATAACCTTGAGATAAGATAAATTGTACTACATCTATAGCTAAGGAGCCGAGGTCGGGCAGATCTTTGTTATTTTATAAAAAAATAGGGTTTATTTTGTGTTCTGCTTGTCCATATAGTTCCTAGTTTAGCATAATCCCTGACATTTGTAAGAACAATCAGCAAAATTGTGGAGTTTGCTGCCATACCCTAAAGCTTAAAGGAAATCACAAATTCAATCAATCGATCAGTTACTATGAAAAAAATAATTAAAACGAAACCTTTTTCATTTTAATTTCAATCATTTATTAATAACCAAGGAAGGCATAACATAATTAACGCAGTATTTAGGACTTTATCTCCTGGGCTAGTAAGAAACAGTGTTACAGCAAGGTAATGCAAACCACGTAGGCACACTACACCATTAAATTATAAAATACCTTACAAAGGCATAAACATGTAGGTATACTTTGATTACAAATTTACAATTGATTGCTGACATTTATTATGATTGACTTACAAATGCTAAGTGTTATTGCTTAAGGGTTCCTTTATAAATCAATGTATTCCCAAAAAAACTATAACTTTAAAACATAAACTAATCAAAACATGGCTAACTCCTGGCCTAAAAGTATCATGTAAAAATAAACGTTTATTCAATATTCACCACAAAACACTCAAAAAGCACTATTTTGAAAAAATACTACAAAAAGTACGAAAAAACTCTAAAACACGCAGTAAATCGATCAATAAAATTAAATTACATAGAAAGAATGAAAAAATCTCATAATAAACTTAGAAGTATGTGGAAAATTATAAGAGAAAAACTAACAAAAATAACGTTAAGGAAAAGAAAAATATTGAATTAATTATCGACTCAAAAAAAATAACAGATCCTGAAAAAATTGCAAATAGTTTTAATAGTTTTTTTGCGTCCGTCGGTTCAGCATCTACATCTACAACACAAAATAATAAATCTGTTCCTATCCAGTCAGAAAAAAGTATATTTTTAGATCCCGTAAAGCCAAAAGAAATAAATAAAATAATCCGTAGCTTAAAAAACAAATTAAGCTACGGTATCGACGAAATACCACCAACACTAATAAAATTTTGCGCTGACGAACTAACTTTACCATATTTTTTATTGACAAACCAATCGTTTATAGAAGGTTCTTTTCCTGACTTATTAAAAATATCCATTATTCTTTGTTACCGACATCGTCCAAAATATTTGAAAAAGTAATGTGTAATTGTGTATATTCCTATTGTGAAAAATATAATTTATTTAACGAAGCTCAGTGCGGATTTAGAAAGAACCACTCGACTACCTTAGCGGTTTATAAATATATAGAAAACATTTTAGGTATCCTAGACAAAAGACAATACGCGATAGGTATCATGCTCGATATGTCTAAAGTCTATGACAAAGTACAATTTGACTTGTTACTACGGAAACTACTGTCAATAGAAATCAGAGGAACAGTACATAAATGGTTTAAGTCTTACCTGGAACACCGCATACAGTATGTAGAAATAGAACATTTTAACTACGAGACATCCACTATTACGAATATCAGATCCACCGCGCACTACGTCACAAGCTCAATTCCACAGGGGTCCGTATTGGGATGTTTGCTATTTTTGATATTTATAAATGATCTACCACAGCACATAAAAACACCCTGTGTCTTGTTTGCAGACGACATCTCTCTTATAATGCCATGTTCTAGTTCAGAAGACATAATTAACGCCGCCCGACAATCTCTTACGGAGGTAGCTAGATGGATGAATGATAACGGCTTGCTAATCAACTATGAAAAAACAAAAGTAATGGAATTTAGACCACATCAAAAAAAACCATTAAATATCAAATTAGATTTTAACAATGCACACCTAGAATGCGTTAATAGTTTTTCACTACTCGGTATTACTTTAGACAGCCACTTAAACTTTAAAGAACATATAAAAAAAATTAAATCTAAACTTTCAAGTTTCACGTACGCGTTACGGGAATTAATTAGGACAACTGACCTTCCGACAGCGCTCAATGCCTATTACGCACACACGCATTCCCACTTATCTCGCAGCATTGTTCTCTACGGCGATAGCACGGACATACAAGACCTATTCATAATGCAAAAGAAATGTGTGCGTATTCTCGCTCACATAAAAAAAACAGCAGCTGCAAACCTTTCTTTAAGAAGTTTAAAATATTGACCTTGCCTTCAATCTACATTCTAGAAATGTGTAAGTTCGTTCGAAAGTACCCTAGTTTTTACAGAACACTTGACGAAATTCCTAGAAAATACGAGCTTAGACCTAGTAGAAATAAAATCGTTCAACCATCATCAAACCTGCGCATACACAGTTCCGGTCCTTACAAAATGTCAATCAAAATATTTAATAAATTACCAAACGAAATAAAAAACATTAAATCAAATGTATTATTCGCCAACAAATTAAAATTATTTCTTATTGACAAATGTTATTATGAATTAATTAAATGAATTTCTTATGACATAATTAAAGACACGTAATACTTATACTGACAAATTCAATATATGTGTATAATATTAATTAAATTTTATTTGGACTTTATTTTAATTTCATTAAATGACATTTTTGTTTAAATATAACTTTGAACTTGTTTATATAATTTTTATGTGGCTTTAATTTGATTTTAATTTTGGATATGATTTTATTTTGTTTTTAAATTATAATTAACTAATGAATATCATGACATGTAGGTACCAATTAACAACATTATGAAAAGCCTCGGTCTGCCTCCCACTTGCTGTAACGCCCAACAGGGTCCACATTGTGAAACATGCATACACAATTCAAAAACTAGGTCTTATATTTAAGTCAACCAATGTGTAAACAGCAATAAATGAATTGAGTATTGAGTATAAATAAATATAAATACTTAATGCATGTCTAAGTAATATTGACATGACATGACTTGCTACCTTATTAAAAAAAACCTTCGATTCCAGAACCTTAGTTCCCTTGAAAGTAAAAAGTCATACTATTTTGTAATAACAAACTTATAAAACCCCTCTTTTTTGTCGTGGGTTACATATGTAATGTATTAAAACAAATCACCCAGACCAAATTTGAAAAAAATATTATCGCTCGTAATAGGAATAGGAATTATGTAAGAAGGTATATATTATTGTATTTATATATCCTATCTTTTAATTGTTTCACTTTAGTTTGTTTATATTCTGTAATAAGTTCTTTACATTACGGCACTCACTGTCTTTTTATTTATTGTTTGTCCAAATAAAAGTTGCCTAGAAGAGATCGCTCACAGCGATAAGTTAAAGAGCCGCCCTTTGTAACCCGATGTATTGTCTTATTACGGTTTGTATTATTATAGTGCTGTACAGTGAATAGTTATTATGTATCTTGTGTTACACAATCTATAAGACAAGTATAATCTTCTAAAAAATATTTCATAGAGTTTTACATAAAACTCGAAAGCTTGGGTAAAATTAAGAAAGGGCATTAAGGAATAGCGTGTAAGAATCTCTCGTTAGAAGCTCGAGAGCGTAATGACCCTCGCGGAATTCTTCAAACGCTACAGGATTTTCAATTTAACGGCGTAGAACCTTTTTTGTTATCGGTAAGTACCGTTAACTGAAATCAAGGTTAACGGTTATTCAATTCATTTGGGTATTTATTCTAGCTTGGATTCAATTTAGCGAAATTTTAGCGATAGGTATCTCAGTAGAAGGGATTGCCTATTCATATACACAAGGGTCGCTGAGCGAGCTATTGAGAGGGCTATGTTCGGGGTTCTCTGCAAGATTTAAACATAAATTAGGAGATATCTAGCAACGAATAGCTAACGAAGGAATTCAACAGTTATAGTAATTAATGATATTTCAAGATATTTTTGTTTTTATAGTAAAATTTTATACCAAATTAAACTATTATACTTCCTAGTTTTAGAAAAGTTATAGCAGCTTTTGATTATGAGAATTAAATGATTATTTTAAAAATATAAGTTGCTTGCTTTTTAAAACAAAACAACTTAGCAGTTTCAACTCCCTACTGAGGCTCGGTGGATGTTAATCAACTGAAACACAGACCGAATAAATAAGTGAATTAACGCGACACAATTCCACAGAATTATTATAATCATAATGAGTGTCGGTCGCGAAACTTTCAAAATTGGTAACGAGTTTTTGTTTTTGAACTTTTTGACAGTGGAAACAAACGAGTTTCGGATTGAAATTTGTATGAAATGTTAGAAAATTGTTTGAATATATCCTTTACCTTTACCCTAAGCTTTATTTCAACATAAAACTGAATAATGTTAGAGGCAAACATTAATCTAATCTTATATATAATATTTTCATGTCACAATGTTAGTTAAAGTACTCCTTTGAAACGGCTTTACCGATTTTACCAAATTTTATATGCGTATTCAATAGGTCTGAGAATCAGCTACTATCTATTTTTCATTTTGCAAAACAACATTTGCTGGGGTCAGCTAGTTTTGCTTTAAATTAGGACTTTACCTCCTATGCTAGTTAAAACTGTGTTACAGTCAAAATTAACAAGGCAGCTCACCTTACAGAATAACAAATAGAATGAAATATAACTTAAAACTAATTAAGGAGTTTTCTTCGTAAACGCATCCCTAAAGAGTCGGTTTTGGGAAAAAACCTATACATCTCAAAAACTTAAAGCAATGGTTCCTTATTACTTTAGATATGTGTTTCATCACTGGCAACATCCCGTTAAATATATATATTTCCCGACAATCCACACAACAACATCTAGCTGCGTGGTAAGCTAACTTGCGTTGCAGGTATTACGGGATATATTTTTACTATACATAATGTATTAATTATAACGAATAAGAAAGTTTGCCAGGATACAACTGATTGAAATCAAGCAGGGAAAGATTAATTACTCATAATTTACATCCATACTAAAGCGAGTCAAGTTACTAGTAGTACATTATAATCGAAGCATTATTCCAAAGCATAAACAATCAGCTCTCCGATTGATAAATGAAGCCCCACCAGTGCACATCTCATTTAGAACTCGCATTAGTCTAGATCTCTCGCCTGCTCCATAAATCTAGCTGCGAGTGATCAATCGCTGCATCCATCAGATCGACCGAGTGTTTCGTCGAGACAGTTAGCTTAGCGGACCTAAGTTATTTTCTAGACTATCTAAAATGTAGGTAAGTTAATGTTATCGAAAAGGATTTAGATTATTTTGTCTAATACAAAAAAAAATGTTCTGGGCATTGTAACGATTTTCTAAAGTGTTTGTTTTTGTGATTTTATGATTATACCTATCTAATAAAGAGTGTTATTTACGTACTTTGTAATTTTTTTTAATGTTTCCTCGATACAGTCCCAGCTTAGTGAGGAAACTGATGGAAATCTCACAAATGTACTAAACATCTACAAATGATAATTTATAGGTAAGCGTGTACTTTCTTGTTATATATAATTCTTAATTTATATATAATTTTAATTTTAGCATTTTCATTTATGATTCTACCAGGTGGTGATACACTGGAGCCTTTCGATGTAATATCATTCTTGCAAATGAGTGACGTTTTCATGTCCCATCTTAGACCACATCGCCACTTTACATCAGGTGATATTGTGGCCAAATGATGCTTATCTAGTGTATAACCTTAATGCACTGTAGTGTGTATATTTATTTTTCGCTTGCATAAAAAAATAATTACATGTCTATGAAATAATCTAAAAGACGAACTTGTTATTTTATTTAGTTATCTACCCTATTAAGCTGTAAAAAGTCATCGATCAGCCCGTTTTTCTGTTTAATCGAGTAATAAGTGAAAGAAAAAGAATATCTTTATTTTATAAATAGAGACTTCCGGAAACGTTGCCGACGATTCATGGATTTTACCACAGATATTTCTGTATTGCGTATTTTTACTTACAATAAGTACACGGACCACTGCCACTTTAAAAGGGCAAAGCGACAACTCGGAGCTCAAAAACTCGGAAATATTCTCCGAGGACTTATCCGTTTGACAATTTAGTCTTCATCGTTTCTCTCCGGATCTCATCATTTATTAATAGAACCCGTAGAGAAACCACGAGCGGTTAATATAGTTTTTCTAGTGACTTAAAGACCGTGTGCCAAAACTTTAAGCCATCTTGAAATTATAATTAGATATCCAGGTTTCTATTTCAAAGTATCCACGGTAATGCAGCTCATTAAGTACTGACCATGACAGCTCCTACAAAATTGTGAAAACTGATAAAGCTGTGTTGTTCTATGCGCTTCTTAACTCACTATAAAATATTGAAGCGAACTGTCAAGACAATGCTATCATATTGATAATTTTTGTTTAACTAACTTGTGCTTCTAAGGAAATAAATGTTCTGACTTTGACATTCGCTGACATAAAACTTAATTAATGAAGCATTAATGCATTCTGATAATTCGCTTCTACCCCAATTTCTAGCATTAATCTAGTTAGAGAGGTATTTCATCATAAAACAGAGGAGTAGAAATCCCCGGAACTTCTAAAGAGGATAATGCAAATAAGGATAAGAAAATAATTAAAGAACAAAGGCTTCCGCGCTTGATATTAACAGGTAGATGAGCTCGGACAACTTTTTACGGCGATATTACGACTACATTCATCGTGCCCTGATTATTCTGCGAGCAACTCCGGATTTATGACCGAAGTTTTTATTGAAGGTGTTTTAATATTCTTTGCTAAAGGATTTTATTAGATAAGGGAAGACGATTATTAAATATACTTTTAGCTGTAATATAAACGACCGTTTATTCAACTGTTTTATTCACCTCCAGTCTGTAAGTTAAACCGGCTGTTGGTATTTAACATTCCGCTTCTGTGGTCATAAAAGACGGTAAAAAAGAGACATAATACAATCTATGTACATAGATTGTATTATGATATATGTAAGTATGTCAGAAGTCTAGTACCTAACCGTAACACAAGCTAAAAGCTTACCACGGGGCTAAATGTTTTGTGGATTGTCAAGCAATATTTAATTGTTAATTAAGTTTATTAATAAATTAAATATATAATAATTCCTCTAGATCAGTCTCAGCTATACTATGAAATGTAACGATTACTATATCATTCATTACTTTATTAAGTTACTAAACGATCATTCACATTCATTCACCTTATCATTCACATCCATTCACCTTGTCATTCTTGTGATTGCACGATATTGTGACAGTTCAGTCGGTCGTTCGAGTTCGAGAGCAGTCGTGTGCTAGCAGTCAGTGAGTGAACTGCATGTAAGTACGATTTGATATTTGTAATCTTGGTGAATACTTTATTCTAATAATAATATTTTGGTTTTTATTTTATTTTGAGCATACTTCTGAGAACTTTATCAGAAATTTTGTTTTATTATTCCACCAAGGCCGTTCTACCAGGGGGGTATCATCTATATCATGAAATGTAATCTACCCTATTGTTTCAAAATAGTGGGACATATTGCCCCGTGTGATTTAACTCTATTATTGCTATGTATGAAAGACTAAAAAAATATATTCAGACAAAATAAGCGATTTCGCATTCGTGAAAAATGCTATACGTACATTTAAAATAAAATTGATTTCACAGTCTAGGTAAAAAAAATGCTACACGTGAACTAAAATTGATTAACTGGGATAATACAATAACATTGTGAATAGATAGACAAATATATGGAAAATTTCATTAAAAATACATCCGATTTTAGGGTTATGGTGCTCACTTTCGTTACTATGCCATCTTTTTCAAAACATTGAGCATCCATTCCCGTAATGCAGACTTATAAAATATTTTATAGTATTTAGGCATTTTTTCATAAGTCATTTCTTAATTAGAATATTTGGATACGAGAAAAAAATGAAATTGTAGTTATAGTTTTGTTGAAACATTACCATTTCAATCAAACATCTTGTCTAATATATTTGTTATTAGACGAGAAATACGGTCCCAATGTCTCAGGTCCTGTCCTGTCATGAATAGGTGTTACAGAATTTGGCACGAGTATAGGAAGGTTAATGTTAACAACAAACCCAACCATAAAGGCTTAGTTGTGTGAAAACCAATTCATAATAAACAGAACTATCTCTATAGCTTCACAACATCACCCGACTATTAGAAGTTTAATTATATTCGCAGCGTTACAAAACAGAACTAAACAGTAACCATATTGCAGATAATGTCGGTACGGAGCAGTTATCTCGGCGCGCAGGCCGCCGTCTTACGGTTATGGGTTATTCAATGTATCGCTGCTTTTATTCTGTTTTGATCCCGTGTGAGCTCGTAGAGGTGCCAAGAACTGTATAGAAATATGTTCTAGTCTAAATGGTCCGTGTCAGACATAAAAACTATTTTTAAGAGAATTCGCTAGGATATTTTCTGGAAAATTCTTCATAAAGTTATGTACTGTAGCTGCATGTTGGATTAAACAAAAATTGCCTACTTGTTTTGTAGAAACGACACATCATTGTATCTTGATATATAATGACATGTCCGTTTTCTGCAAATAGATATTTTATGGTTCAAATGATGATATTAAAGGACATCTTCAGCATAGCATCTACCTACAAACTTAGGATTTTTTTGGAGGTTTTTGTCTGTTCACGTCCGTAAGTGGATCCTTACAAGTGACCTCCGGGTGGTGCTAAGGACAGTCTCTGGTGGTAGGCTTCGGCCGCGGCTTGTCACCACCCTCCGGTCTGGGACAGTGCGTGAAACGATTTTTTCGTGTTTCGTAATGTGGCCTGGAGAAGCCATTTATTTACAAAAATTAATCAAAGGTGGATTTTTTTTCCAGTTACAAGTTTCCCTTTGACGTCTCAACGTATGAGCTTTAACATCGTATCGCTTTAATAATCAAGCAACGGTTTTGCACAAAACAGTTTAAAATTCAACGAACATGATCCAGCCTACCAGTTTGCTCAATTTTACTCTCCAATAACTACCTTTGATCTTGGGAATACGTTTACCCTTGTCACAAGAAGGATATACGATGTGCTGTGATTTTTATTCAGAGCCTTTTGTGTACATTCAAAGTTTACACACCAATAAATTATTATGTTTATCTTTATGAAGCATTTATGAAGCCTGTGTTCGTTAATGTTGAACTTTTGGTTATCGATCGTGGAAATTTTAACGTTTTGCGGCGGTGGCAGAAAACAGAAATTAGGTAGAAGAAACTAACCGCTGCCAATTTTAATACAATTATGAAATCGTGCTGTGAGGGCACTCAGACAATAATTATCACCTTAACATATTTTTTTAAGGTGACGCTGTTTTTTTGTTTGAACGCGCTGAAAAAGGAAACTTACTGATCCGATTTAAAAATATTTCAGTTTTCACCGCCGTGGAGTATTAAGCTTATTATCTTTAAAATTGGTATAAATTAGAGTAATCCTATACTGCATCTGTATAATATAAAAGATAAAATTAAAAAAAAATACAGCCTCGTTTACATCGTCACCATTAAGTAAAATTATGGTCAAGCAAAATTTCTGTTTACAATATCTTTATTAAAAAAAAAAAATTCTTCCCAGGTGGCATGGCTGCGAGTAGACACGCAAACGATCCTGACGATAGCTGGCCACGTGATCACGAAGAATCACCGCATCAGCGTCGCCCACGGAGACGGGGCCTGGACCCTGACGCTGAGGGACGTGGCTCCGGCGGACGGGGGCAGGTACATGTGCCAGGTCAACACGGAGCCCATGATGAGCCAGACTCACCATCTCCATGTCGTTGGTAAGAGTCCACTTCATTAACTTTCCTCCTGCTAAACAGACTGTTTTGGACCAATGTGTTGATTGTATGTATTGCTATGTACGGGATACTAAATTGAAAGATTTTAATAAAATAGTATCTTCATATTTGGAGCTAAATTGTATTGAAAGGAAGAATGCTAGATTTGTTGAAAAACAACACCAAATTTTGCGCTTACTATCCCACCCACGAAACGAAGCTACAATATTATTGTAAACCTATAAGAGAAGCTCAATTCCAGTAGTCCGTTCTACGGCTGAAGAGAGATAATGACAATATAACCCTAGCATCGCCATTATTAAAAGACTGTTTTTTTTTCAACAGTATGAAAGTCCTTAAAGGAGGCTTAAGACTAGTACTAGATATTCTATTCCATATCTTTATAATAACTATAACCCTACGACATCATATTAATACAAAGTTTCTTTCACCAGTACCTCCAGACATAGACGACGACATCAGCAGCAGCGAGATCCTGGTAAAGGAAGGCGAGGACGCGTCACTGCGGTGCGTGGCGTCCGGCACTCCTCCGCCCAGCATCCTGTGGAGGAGGGAGGACTCCAGGCACTTCAAGATGGATAATCTGACTTTAGGTGAGCATCATGTTCTTCCACCAATATCCGGAAGGTGAGGCATGGCACTGCAGTGCGTGCCGTCCGGCACTCCTCTGCACAGCATGGAACGTGGAGAGAGAAGGATTCCAAGTACTTCAAGATGGACGTCTGGTGGCTCTGGATTTATTTGAGAACATATTTCCTAAAATTAGATTGAGATGAATATAAAAATACTGAGGTAATCCATGTTGCAGTTGTGTTACAATGCAATGAACGGAGGAGAGACAGCAAAACCGCGTTGCCATTTCAACGCTCTCCTATGACAGTACATTTTTAGTGTTATATAAGTAGTTTGTGAATTATTGTTGACTACATACATAGGTTTGCTAAAAAAGACTTATAACTAAACATACTTCTAAATATAAATTATTTAAAGTATTGAAGCTCAGGCCATGTGCTAGCCTTTTACAACAAAAAACAATATATAAATGGGCTGTAAACTTCATTCCAACCCACTAGCCAAATGCGATTGATAAGTTCTGGCACATTCGCCCTTTACTAAAATAGCTTTTTACGACGCCAAGAATTTTCCACTTTAACCTCTGTACGTTTCTCCTAATAAATATTCGCCGCCATTTCAGTCCAGACTCGAGACTGATTTTGCAACTACATTTTTTGACAGTTTCCATTAACTATGCAAAAGTCTATCACGCTCTTTGTGCTTTGAAATATTTCCAACTAAAGTATTTGTAAAAAAGCGCTTAAAATAACAAAAGATATTTAAATAGGTTAAAAGAGATAAATCAAAGCTATTAACATAAGACTTAATGTTAATGAGCTGATACAGTTTTGCCTTTTCACGGCAAAAACCTAATGATTTGATTGTACAAATCTTTCCTCCTCCATCAAAAGACACCTATGTCTACCTTTTTGCTCCTAACGAGGGTGCTCTAAGCTTCGATATCTCATTGATGAAAATTCCTGATCTGTTGATAGGGGTTGTTTAGCTAAGAGAATTTCTTCCTTGTAGCTATGGGGGTAAGGTACTAATCTGTGTGGAGGAAGGTATTTGTGTAATCCGGAATGAGGAGATTACGGTTTATGTTAAGGAGCTTTGAACTTTTTACTTTGTACGAGTTGCGTTACATAAAGATAGGAGATATGCGGGCTTGATTTCGTTTAGGCTCAATAAAATTGGCTGGGAAACTAATATTAACGATTATTTGATTATTTTATTCGTGGTTTGTTTACTCAGTGTTATTTTTGTTTGCAAAGTAGTGGTAATGTGTGTAGCACGCCGTTGGTGAAAATTTAGTATTTAGACTAACAGGACGCCATTTTGTAAAATAAAAAAAAGTTGTACAACAAACTATATCGTTTAATAAGTATTTAAAAATATGTTAAGTTTAAATTTAACGTTTATCCATCCGTTTAGAATTTATTTCTCCATTCTCATATAGGCTTATAGACAGTAAAAGTTCCTTAAAAATCTAACAAGAAGTTAGTTTATATTTTCTTAGTTACGGCTTGTTCCCTAATGGCTTATCCAGTATCTGCTATTATAAAGAGTTAAAGCTTATGAATTTAGAAGGTAACCTCAAAAATTACTTACTTGTCAGATTATAAAAAATATTTCACTGTTATGAGTCCACAATATCGAGAAAGGCTACACTACCTTTATCTCGCGAAATTATTATTATTATGTAAAATGTATGATAACTTTATACATAAATTCTCACAAGAGATACGATTTTATCCACAAACTTCGTTTAATGTTGCTTGATTGGTCTAATTGACACAAATACAAATATATTTATTTTTGAACGCAATGATATATAATTCCAAAAACGATACTATCAATTCGAGCGTTTTTGAATAATTCGTTTTTGATGGATTGTATTGAAAAATGCAAACAAAATATTGCTTGATTTTTTACTGATAGGATCTACGAATCATAGCCATTTATCTACTGACAAAATTTTTCTAACACGCGAATTTTTCGGAAAATTTACTCATTCTATAACCCGGGACAATTTTGCAAACAAAACCATCTGCAGTTAGCAATACTCGGGAAATAACATTGTCAACTGCAAAAGTTGCTAACTCTTCAACTGAATAACAGTTGGCAACATGAACTAAAATTACAGCGTAGCTTTTACGTCACAATACTCTTTATTATGATTATACGAATAGTTACAATTGATGTGTTCATTGATAAAGTTTATTAGAATTTTTGTCTCGTGTATGTGTGTGTGTTTTATTCTGGCTTATTTCTAGTACGGCTAGACCGATTATGGCACTTTTAATGGCGCATTCATAAAAATAACAAATGTCAACCAAATGATTTTGTACACACTCATTATGTAGAAATTATGCAAATAGGTTTTTCTTCATAGTAATAGGTACACGGTGTAACATGGTCGACGGATCAACAAAAGCTGGGAGTTTGGTAACCTAAATACCGATCTAAACCCCAAATTGTTTTTTTTTTAAATTAAAAGTAGGTCAAACATTAACATGGTGTATCTTATCAAATTCTAGTAAGTTTGAAAAGAAACAGGTTTTATATAAAAATATAATCTCTAAAATCCATGGACTATAATTTA
Source organism: Gymnoscelis rufifasciata (assembly GCA_929108375.1). Taxonomy (NCBI): domain Eukaryota; kingdom Metazoa; phylum Arthropoda; class Insecta; order Lepidoptera; family Geometridae; genus Gymnoscelis; species Gymnoscelis rufifasciata. The sequence continues at coordinate 16,143,135 of OV815309.1, forward strand.
ATTTCAAATTAAAACAAACTCATGATTCCAAAAACTTTTCCTTTAAAAGTAAAAAATTATATACTTAATTTTGTTAAGTGCACATGACGCTTTCACTTGAGACCCCACTCGAGTATATTTTCACACATTCGGTTATTCTTCCTCACCTCCACCCCTCGCAACTTTTAAAAAGATCCACCGATTTTCATCCAACATGTCTGCTATAATTATATATATCCTTATAACCCGCGTCTATACCTACTATAAAACACTAAATTGAAATCGCTTCATCCATTCCGGATCTATGATGCCACAGACAAACAGATACGATAAACTTATAACACAAGAGGGGTGTTACAAATAGTTCGATTCGTCGCGAATTTTTATGTTTTTATTGATTAATATAAATTGAACATATCCTCCTCTCCTCCCCTTTTACGTCAGTTTAAATGTATTTAATTTCAATAAGACCAACATTATCAACAAAGCTTGTCAAGTGACCCTTTTATCTTAATTTGTAAATTAAGCTCAGCGGAACTTCGCCAAACAAGAACCGACGGAAATTGGCTGAGAACCCACAGATTCAGCAATCTGCAGGCTGAAATGAAGAAGCAGTATCCGCGGATAATATCGTTATCAATAATTTCACTTAAAGTTTTAACTGACAAGTTATTTAAACATTGAAAACTCAGATTTGTATTGAATTTGTGTGAGCATTTTTATTTCCATCAGTCGTGACAAAAACCGACATCATTTTTATTAAAAGGAAAAATAACATTGAGTCGATTCACAACGACAAGCATATTTGGTTTATCAATGTTAAATTTATAGTTTGTACCTACTCGTATTTTGTGATAAAGCATAAGCACCCCTATTTACGTTCCCACTGCTGGGACACAGGGACGACGAGAGCCTTAATTCACCACGCTGGATTCGCCATCAAGTTCGAGTTTATCAATGTAACATGTCCTTTAAACTTCTCGGAGGAACCGATGCGGTTACCTCATGATGATAGTCTTGTTTTGCTTAAGAAATATCCAGAAGTGGCAGTTGGTTTAAACACGAACTTCAGAATGAAAGTAGAATTTGGTCCCACAAAGCCAACACTGCTTTTCGTAATAATTAGATATAATTAACCAATATTGTAATGTAAATTTTGACCAACACAAACTTATAGATACATAAGCTATTTTAATGCTGATTCTCAAAATCAATAAAATGAGCCCTCGTTATGATTACATTAATGATTACACAACACTATTTATAAATGACACTGTATTACTATCAGATATTTGATTAACCCTTTAATTTATCGCCAAATCGTCAATACTTTGGTAAAATAACCAGAAATGGGAAAAAAATATTTACCAACAAACATTTAAATCTCAAGATACGCTTCTGTTCCCATTCTATCTGACTATTAATATCTTCATATTCTTATAGATGATTGAACCCATAATTGTTCATTGCACTGTACAGTACTATAAAGCGTTAATACCCACGGCCAATAGCACCACAAACTTTGAACAGCACTCACAGGTTTACAGCACTCGAACGACACCCGACACACAAACTTGTATTACAACAATGCAAATAAGAGAGTTTAAACATTCAATTTATTCGCGGCCTGAAAGTTTCCCTTTGTTTCCCGGACTGGCTTTGTCCGTATCTTGTGTGTTTCACTGCAAGATTCATTAATACACATAATAGTCAATTTTTTTGAATATAATCTGAATTTATAATATAAAAAAATAACATCGATCCCAGAACCTTAGCTTCCTTAAAAGTAAAGAGTTTATTTTGTAATGTGCACGTGATGCGCTTTCATTTGAGAACCCACTCGAGATATTTGCAGATTTTCGGTTTTTCTTCCCCACTTTTACCCTTATAACTTTGAACACTTGCGCGAAACACACCTTTCATTAAAAAAAAACTAAATGAAATATCTTCATCCGTTTGGGGGCTATGATGACCCAGACAAACAGACAGACCCACAAACAGACAGAGTCGTCAAACTTAAAACACCCCTCTTTTTCGTCGGGGTTACAAAAGGGCTTACTTCTGACTACAGCCTAGCTAGAAAGCAAAGACGAGGTCAACGATGGATTAAGTTTGTCCAGAAAAAGCGTATTCACTTACTCAGAATATAACCTCATATTTAGGGGTCCGTAATCACAACGGTAAAACGGGACCCTATTATTGAGACTTCGTCGCTTGTCTGTCTGTCTGTCAGCAGGCTGTATCTCAAGAACTGTGATAGATAGGGAACTGACATTATTACAACAAAGACTAAAAACACTTATTAAATAAATATTTAAGGGGGCTCCCATACAACAAACGTAATTTTCACAAAGTTAAGCGACCTTGAGGCTAATACTTGGATGGTTGACCGCTCCAATCAGTTTGCATTTAAAAAAATTAAGATTTATCTTTTTTTTCTTATTTTACTAAATGTGTCTAAACTGTACACGCATCCCTAGGTGTAGTGTAGTTATCCACTTCATACTTAACAAATTTATAAGTCTTCCATTACGTATTATTTTAAACATTACTAAAAAGAGGTTGTACGCACACAAAGAATTTCTGCATCTTAGGCGCTCACCGCCAGGCGCACTGCCACAGCGTGGGTCTGAAAAGAGGTACAAATATTAAATAACATTTTTATGGTTACGAGAGTTTATAATAATAATTAAATTATTAAGTTACGAGCAGCTTTCTGAGGACCTCAGTACGCGTAACCATAGAAATGTTAGTTGATATTTCGAACCTCCTTTCAAGCCACCTCTAACGGGGAATTAAATGGTTGAAGCTCCTTAGATGAAATATATTTAGCTACTGAAAACATTATTGCAATTTTGAAAACCCCTCATATAACGCCTAAAATAAATCTTCTACGCAATACCTCAAAAATAATATAACCTGAAAATTGCGCTCTAAATCATCGAGATAAAGTTCACTTTCCCTCCATCCCCGATTACGAGAGAAGGTCTACGGAAGGAAAGTGCGGTAGTGTGAATAACAGATAAAGGCTATTTCCACTTTAAATAAAACACTGTTAGCTGGAGAGGGCTAATTCTACGGTTATAGCGTAATTTCCAGGGCGTTTATGTTTTGTTTGGAAGTTTATCTTTACGGGTTAGTATTTTCGTCTATTAGGAGAAAGGGTGAGGCGAATCGTTTATCGATACACTTAGCTGTATTAGAGAAACATTGGAAGGATCGAGGAGCAAAATATTCAATGTTTTTTCTTGTATTAGGGTATCCGTGGTGTTTTTTGGGTTTTGGTAGCCAAATGGCTAAAAATGGAACCCTTATGTCACAGTGTAAGAAAAGGTGTCCAGTATTTTTGGACAAACTATCAGATTAAACAGAATACATATTTTTAGGTAGGCATCATGCCTTTTATAATGGTGATGATTTTCTAACTTACATTTTATAAACGCGAAAATTTGTGAAGATAATCTGAGTAAGTGCGTAGTTGTGTGTGTTTGTTGCTCTTTCACACAAAAAATACGGAATGGATTTTGATGAAACTTCACAATAATATAGTATACATTATCAGTGTAACACATAGACTACTTTAAAAATACCGCTTTTCACAGGAAAATAAAAATTTTACGAGCAAAGCCCAATTTCAGTCAAATTTGGCATAGACATAACTTTTTACCCAGTTATAGACACAGGCTACTAGTTATCAATACTATCAATAACATTATAACTTGTACAGCTTATTTTCTTCGTGCCTGCTAACTGCATTTATACGAACTAATCTACTTCGCTATTGCTCGCTCGTGGCTAAAGGTGCTCCCTCACCGAGAGCATTCAGGAAGGTAACTATGGTACTATATTTAGGTACTATATTCCTGTACAGGAATTTGGCTGACACGTAGGTTTACTGCAAGGTGCGTCAGTCGTCTCTCCCCGCTCGTTAGGTGCACTCATGTATTAATATTATAATCGAGTGAAGATGTAAAAAATTATTATGGAACCTGAAGTTATTCCTGACCTCCTCTCGTGGTCTTAAGAAGACACAACTACATAATAATTGCACTTATTTCAGTTAGAGAGGTAGTTTTGTAATGTAATGCTCAATGTCGAATCTATAATGTTACATTACACACGAATGCTCCCGGTGAGAAACACCCTAAAGTTTCATGTTTTCTATAGTCCTCGTTCCAGCTACGCAAATTAAATTAAATCGTTGGTATGATTTAATAATTTGTCACGAAGGGCCTATGTTTAAAGCCCTGTTTTGAGTGTCGTGACCTTTTTGAAAACGTATTTCGTGCCTTGGATTTTGGTGTCTAAAGAATAAGACCTTTTCATGGATATGAAAGGGCGAAAGGGTAAAATTAATAACGCAATCTTGTGTTACCTACGTAGCCATATTATTGATTCGCCCGTCTGAGTGGTAGTGGGCAGGTTACGGCGTTACGGCACGTAGAATCGGCTGTGTGGGCCGATAAGTGCAACCGCACAGTGACAAGCGCTGTAGGACGTCCGCCTAGACACCCAAATAACACGTAAAGGGACCGTTCACTGTGGATGTAGGCTTTTAGAACCGAAAAACTGTAATTTGGAGAGACAGATAGATAATTGCTTTCTTTATTGTACACCAATACTTACAGACTAATTTAAAAAATAACAATCAATAGCCATATTATTATCTGTACAATCGGCGTCCTTAACGCTAATACAATCTTTTCCGGAAACCCTTGGACCACCATTTAAAATACTATTAAATTAAAAATTGAATTTTTCTTGTTTTTTGTCTTTGCTGTAAGTTGTATTGATGTTAAAGTGTTGGATATTTTATTTTATTTTTTTTTAGTTTAACATGTTTATTTGTGAGTTAATTGTCTTTTTAGCTCTATTGGAATTGTAAACTATTGGCACCAAATAAATATATTGTATATTATGTAAAAAAAAATGTATCTATGAAGTATATCAGTCACCTAACACCCATAGTACAAGCTCTGCTTAGTTTGGGGTTAGGTGATGCTGTGTGAGTAGTCCGGAAATATTGATATTTTATTTTTATTTTATTGTGTTTGTTTGTGAACAGTATCTAAATGGAGCGGTCCGTGGCTGAACCTGAGCGGCGTGGAGCGGGCGATGTCGGGCGCGTTCTTCTGCATCGCGAGCAACGGCGTCCCGCCCATCGTCAGCAAGAGGATTCAGATCAATGTGATGTGTGAGTCTTATACGAACTAGTGTGTTTACGTAGAATTATAAATCCCGCGGTCAAAGATGCGCAGTTTTATGACTGACGTGAAGCCATTTTGAGTTAGATATGTGTGTTTAGGGATATGTGGGAAGGCAGGCCAAAGCAAAGATGGATAGACTGTGTGAATGATGACATGTGTAAGAAAGGAGTGTGAGTGTTGAAATAACGAGTGACAGAGGAAAATGGAACGAAAAAACATGTTGTGCCGACCCCATGTAGTGTGGGATAAGGGCAAGAGAATGTTTGGTTATTTGTAAACAGACGTGCAAACAATTTGCCTTTAGTAATTTCCTCGCTGATGTTGTATGAAAAGTTACGCGTTGCACTCGAGTGCAAATATTTTTCACTTACGCTCCTTTGATTCCCTCGCCGACGCTCAGTATTCTAATTTCGAATCCTTCTCTCGCTCGGTCATCGAAATTGAGCACGCGGTTACGCGGTCATGTGGCGCACTCTAATCCGAGAGCTGGTTCCAAATTTTGGGAAGGTATTTGATGCAGCCTGTAAACTTGTCGGATGCTCTCATGCTTTACCTAAACACGACCCGTTATTATGTTTTTACGATCAACTACTTATTCCTCTACATACATAGCACCCGTTTTTACATTCCCTCTGCAGGGACACAGAGACTTTTCTCTTCATGAGTGAGATCAGGCTTTTATTCACCACGCTGGCCAAGTGCGGATTGGCATCTTCTTATAAAAAATACAAATGGCCTCAAGAATGTTTTCACAAAAAAAACTATTACTATAATATTATAAATGCGAAAGTATATCTCTGTGCGCCTGATCCTTTTTCACAAAAAACGACTGATGCAATTTAAATGAAATTTGGTACACATATTCTATAGAGCCTGAGAAAGATGAACGTAGGCTGATTTTTTACCGCGGGAAAATCCATTATTTTATAAAGAATTAAAGCCCCTCTACGCAGTAGCTAGGTTAATCATTAGACAAGTTTAAATGCTTCCTTAAATACCTTGAAATATTTTTGGTTCCAGCTCTCACATGAGTTAAGGTAAACACAACGTATAGAAACATTAATATCTTTATTTTCTCATTTGTCATGTGTGCTGCGACGCTATGTGTATGTTCTCAGGATTGTTGTCGGAACACACTTATTGACCAAATAAAATACTTCTCTGAATCACGACTGTCCACCCAAATATTATTTTATGCGTCACATTTATAGCTTTGTTTACTTGTGATGTTTTTCCATTTATACTATCAGCTAACTTCAATATTTTAGTTACGAATGTAATACTTCTGTATTTTGATGGTATTGATTTGATTCTTTTATGGAAATGTGTCTCTTAGCATCTCCTATTTTATTCTGACAGCAATATGTTTAGACTCATATGATAGTGTGCCCTTCTAAGCAGTTGAATTATTCTTGATATTGAAAACCCATTGATATTTAAGTTTGCGTCGTAGTAAAGAGTTCTCATATATTTCTTTTTATTCATTAACTCACACAGCAACACCTAGCCCTAAGCTAAGCAGAGCTTGTACTATGGGTGTTAGGTGACTGATATTGATATACTATATATAGATAATAATACATAATAAATAACCCAATTATATAACATTTTATATGAAAGGGGCTAGGCCGAAGCCTCCCACCAGAGACTGTTCTCTCATGTTGTATAGGACTCGTATGTGAGGGGTCGGCACAACATTCTTATTCGATTTCCGTCTATCAGCCGTCAGCTCGTCACTGATCCCCTTCTTTCATATGTCCCACATATCAATTCTACACGTGCAAGGGCATGTTTCACAATCTCCGAGTAAAATAAGACAATAGTTACAATACACAGCTATGTCGCATGATATAAAACGAGACAGGCCTTGACATAACTAACATAGTACCGTTTACTAGTTTTTTGTGAAATAAGCCCTTACACTCTTCACGTAATGTCATTTATTTCATATTACAACATATTTAAACACGAAAAATATCAATAAATTTGCAAAAAGAAGCAAAATGCTTCTTAGCTTAGCCAAACGGAATATAATTTCGTTGTATGCATTAAGATAATCCCGTCTCCGTCGCACAAAATGTGCTTATGAAGCTTAAAATGCACATTCTGTGACTTAGTATTTTTATGTACGTTGTAAAATTATAATGGCTTGACTCGAATGCAGTTTCACTTTATGTGAATCATTTTATGCATTTTGTTACAAAGAAGCGGTGGAATGGAGTGAAGCATAATATGGTTTATAATGAAATGCTTTCCTTCCGTGGAGTGGATATAGATTGCAGTATCAGCTGTAAAATATCACTGAGATATGATTTTTACAATTATCATCATTAAAGACATTTGACTGCCTCTGTGGCTAGCCCCGCGGTGTGCGGATTTTCCAGAAAAAGATTTTTTATTAAGACCTTTTTCAGACGATTCAAAAGGCGGGCTGACAAATATATCGAGAGTGTGGATGATCTTTAAGTACCTATGTTCAATTTATTTATGTTTTTTGTATTGTATTTTTGATGTTTCTAAGATTCGTAAAACCAAACAATGGAAATAAATGATTCTGTATCTTGTATCAACGGAAACTCTCGCGCCAAACTCAGAATTTTTCAGAGTCATCTAGTGAGTGTTGACCGGGCGTAATAAGTGTAACGAGAAGTTTATAGGGCTACCGCAGGGAAACACCCGCGAAGCAGTTTTGTAAAATTCAAAAAGATATTGGCAACGATTTGGATTGTTAAGCTACTTTAATTGCGAAGAATTTAACAATAATTTAAATTAAAATACATGTCCTAAATAGTAATAGTATAACGTAGATTTGTTCGCAGTTCCCCCCTCCGTGTGGGCGGGGCGCGTGGCGGTGCGCGCGGCGGCGGGCGCGGCGGCCGCGCTGCACTGCACCGCCGAGGCCTTCCCCGCGCCCGCCGTGCACTGGGCGCTCAACGGGGACCACAGGCTCCTCAACGGTGAGTCACGTTAACGGTGAGGGCGAACACCGTGAGGAAACCGGCATGCTCCGATAACTTTGGAGTTTGAAGGACATGTGTCATTCGCCGAACCGCGCTTGCACAGCGTGGTGAGTTAAGGCCTAATCTGTCTCTTCAAGAGAGAAGTCCCTGTGTTAAAATGTAGCTGCTTCTGTTGTCTGTTTGCATGCAGATCTTAAAAAGATCCCAATGGATTTTAACGCAGTTTTCAGATATACATCCAGAAAACAGTTTCTATATGTGTATAATTTGCCACCGCGTAAAGCCTGGTGGGCTTGTCTGTGTTAAATAAGCATAATGATTTTCAAATGAATAACAAAGCATTCGGAAGTGATATCTAATAAAAATTCTCATTCAATTACTCATAAACATCATTATCATCGGCCGTAGTCCACAGCTGGAATTATAAACTTAAATTATTATTATTAACTTTGAGACGTAATTATAACAGATTATATTATAACGACTATTAGATCCTAAAGCATTAACCCACTTAATTCTATACATCTTTACTGTAACAATAAAATAGACTTAAAACCGATTATCGCATCTCCACAAAACGATTCATAATAATTAAATTTACGAAAACTTTATGGGAATCTCTTAAAGCTTTTAATCTAAGAGCCTTCATAATAAAAGTAAACTTAAAGATTATCAAATAACTTGGAAGTTTGCTCAAAATTGTAACGATTATGAAATTATTGCTGTTACTTTGTTCGAGAGTTTGCTAAATACGTTTTAAATACGACGAATGAGGTATTAATGAGTTTTGTTTAAGTAGATTATTATTTTAAGTAATTTAATTAAAGCTGCTAAGTTTTTATGTTTGACTAGTTTACCAACTTAACATTTTAAAACTTTAATATGGATTCTTAGTGTAATAAAAATTGTCATCCACCTTTATAATTCGCACGGCAAAGGTCGGAAATTCGCTCCCTGCTGCTGTATTTCCTAATAACAACAACCTGAGCGTCTTCAAGACAAGAGTGAATAGGTAGTTTTTAAATCCATCCTCGTCCACATTGGCACTCTTTTCATCAGGTCAGATTGTGGAAAAACAAAAAAATAAATGGATTACAGCCAAAAAAATTAATAAAATTTTGATTATTTGTTTTATTTGTTACCACCTTAAGTTTTAGATAGTAAATTACGATAAAGTTTATGTATATATAATAAACGATAGCCTGTAAGCATACAATATTAGGCTAAAAATAAATAATAAAAATCTCACTATGCTATTATGGTGCTCGCCCTATCTTCTCTCGTTCTGTAAAAACTGGCTCGGTGCTAAAAATCTCATGATTGTCAGTATTACTATAACAATATTACATTCGGCAGGTTCGAAGCACAGGATAAGCATGTCCAGCCGCGGCTACCGGCACTCGCTGTCGCTGCTGGTGGCGGGCGTGTCGCGCGAGGACGCGGGCGCCTACAGCTGCCACGTCGAGAACACGCTCGGCCGCGCGCGCGCTGAGCTGTTCCTGCACCGTGAGTGTCTCCGCACTATCCGCACTGTCCGCACTATCCGCCCTATCCGCAGTATCAGCACTATCCGCCCTATCCGCAGTATCAGCACTATCCGCACTATCCGCACTATCCGCCCTATCCGCAGTATCAGCACTATCCGCCCTATCCGCAGTATCAGCACTATCCGCACTATCCGCCCTATCCGCAGTATCAGCACTATCCGCACTATCCGCCCTATCCGCAGTATCAGCACTATCCGCACTATCCGCACTATCCGCACTATCCGCCCTATCCGCAGTATCAGCACTATCCACCCTATCCGCAGTATCAGCACTATCAGCACTATCCTCACTATCCGCACTATCCGCCCTATCCGCAGTATCAGCACTATCAGCACTATCCGCACTATCCGCCCTATCCGCAGTATCAGCACTATCAGCACTATCCGCACTATCCGCCCTATCCGCAGTATCAGCACTATCAGCACTATCCGCACTATCTATGTACTTGAATAATGATCCGTGACTGTATTTCCCTCTGACTGCTTATTTTGCAAGATGGACTTTATATTTTGTCGGCATTATATTAGTCGTCACAACGGAATTAAATTTTCGTTTTTTTTTTAAAGGTGTCATCCCGGGAACTACGTCATCTCATGTTATATGTTTTGAAAAAGGTGGCACAGTGACGTAGGTCGGCAATGAGCATTGTTAACTTCTGTTGCATGTGGTTGGATCTACCTTGAAAAAATAACAGCAAACTGCAAGCAATTGATGTTAGAATAATAATGGTGTTTGCCAACAGTGCTCACGACGACAACCACGACCACCACGACCACCACCACGACGACCACCACCACCACGACGACCGTGGCGCCCTCTACTACCTCCGTCGTTCCGTGTAAGTCACATTTGCGTTGTAGTTTTCCACATTTCTATATTATGCATCTATGTGGCGCTAAATATTGTAGCATTTAACCCAAAAGCACACGCTCCCGTGATAATTTTTTTTTTACATTAAGAATAAATAGCTTTGTATATGAGAAATCTAAATCAAAGTATAAAACATTGAAGCGAACTGTCAAGACAATGTTATTTCCTTGACAATTTTTGTTTAAACATTTTAGTTTCATTAATTTTAAGTTTCTAAGTAAATAAACGTTTTGACTTTGACTTTCCAAACATTGTTAAATTATGGTGTATTTTCCATTTAGAATTGGAAAATATATGTGTTTTATTTTTTGGCAGACGTGGTGGAGAGGCACCTGGAGCAGTTACATCGCGGGGTGCTGCAGGACCCCGGCATCGAGGACCCTTACGTAGTGCTGAGCCAGCATCAAATGCAGAACCTTGGTAAGTTATAGTAACGCTTCCACGTAAAGAGATAGCGGTGGAACATTCTAGAGAAAATGTTCGGAACATCGCAGAATATATAAAAGCACTTTATTGTACACCAAAACAAAACAATAGTTTCAAGCAATCATATGTGAGAAAGAAGTACAAACGGCGGCCTTACCGCTTAGGAGCGATGTCCTGCAGGCTCCTCTTCCACTATATGTATTTTTTCCTTATTCTTTTGCTATTTGTATGTGCGTGATTATTATGCGTTCGCTCACTCTTACAACAATTATTTTTCGAACGTTTAAGCGCCCGACTGCCGTCCGTCCGCGGGGGCCCCTCGGCCAGCGCACGCGGATACTATCTCACGTCGTGAATATTAAACCGTTCATCCAATTTGTAGAAATGGTGACGACGATGTGACCCTCGGCCGCGGGGCGCGCGCCCTGGAGTGAGAGCTGGCCACCGCCCGCCGCCGCCGCCCCCGCCTCCGCCCCCGCCACCGCGCTCGCCGCCACCGCCGCCGCGCTGCTGCTGCTCGCGGCGTGACCGAGCTGACTCAAGAATGTGGGATACGCATGAGTGACGAGTGAGGACCCGGTGATCGTTCGCGACAGTGCGACGGGATACTTGGATATTTAGTGTGAGGTGTGAGACGCGCTAAGCGGTTCTGCGTCAGTGGCGCGACCGACCTGCGGGATACCGGCGTGCGAGTGGTTCCGGCCGACCTCGACGTGGACCCGGCGACCGTTCGTGACGATGTTTGAGACCGTTCGCGGTGAGTCAGGCTCCGAGGGCCCACGTACCCGGTGACCCGGAGAGATGGAATCGGTTCCGGGTATGGGCTGTGCTCCTGCGAGTTGCCGCCGTTCGCCGCTTGGAGGGCTCGATCACCTGCGACGAGACGGACCGAGTGACCCATGCTCACTGACTGAGTTTTTATGGGCTCCCGAACCCACCGGCCACCTTGAAGGACTCGTATCAAAATAGTGTTCTGTGCAGTTCCATCGTTAAGAAAGCTGTGTCCGTCTCTAACACCAAATGATGCCTCAATGTGACCACGACCGCTCTGTCAAGAGTGTAACGACAGAGAAGAGAGAAGAGAGAGCAGTTCCATCGGCATCGACACGTAATCGGACGTCAGACTTGGAGTGATCGCTGGACCTGTGAGCTGCGATTCGGTCCGAGTGATTTTCTTGCGATGGACACAGTTCATCACGATGAATAGGAGTATTCCGAGAGAGAATGCCGAATTTGTATCTCGTTGTTTCTTTTCTTAGATTCACTGCGGTGCACACTTTGTGATGTTAGATGAGCTTCTTGTAACGGACTTACTTTCAAAATAATCAAGTGTTTTTATCGTATCTAACACTCGGCGTGGGAGCACTTTATCACACACCAGTTTGTTCGATGAATTGTAATGACTGATTTGATGGTTGTTGGATTTTGATGAATCTCTTATCGAAAGTAACGATTATATATTTTAGTTTGTGAATTTCATCATCATCGTATCCAAGTATGTACAATCATAATTTATTTTCATCTATTATGTAGTATAATGAAAGGTTACCTAACACAAGCTTGATTAATTTAGCTTTTTGTAAAGCAAAACTCATTTTGTTAAGTAATTATCTTAGATGTACGGAGCGCTGTGATTGGCGATTCCTCGATCGGACTCGGTGAGAGCAGAACGGTGTTCTCTCTGAAATATCCTGATTATTCATACATTATTCCAAATTCCGAATTTTCTACATTGCTATCGAATAATTTGATTTGCTTTGCATAACTGAATTGTAAATTTGAAGTAATATTAATTGAACAACGACTGCTGTATTTTAATTTGAATTGTAACAATCTGTATATAGTTAAGGATAAATTAATTATGCGAAGGGACACAGTTTTCAAAATATCGCCTGTTTTGTTTAAAGTTTCGGACGCAGAATTTGAGCTTTGTTTTTAGTTATTTATTAAACATTGAATTAATTACATGTCCTAGTAATTAGTGTCTCAAAATATTACCCGAACACGAAGTGTTAATATGACCATTGAAAATTGTGTATCTTCACAAGTATCAAACAAATTTATCTGCTGTAAATAATTTTGCACGAAATTAGTCATATCAAATTAATAATTTACACCTGCCAATTTGTATATAAAACGAATTAAACGTAATTAGTAATAAGCGCCGTTATTGTACACTCAACTTTATTTAATAAGTTGTTTAATTTAGACCCGCGTAATATTACGGGCACAAGGCCTACTCGTGTATAAAGCTGATTTGTGTTACCCGAATGAAAAATTCAATTTACATTGTAAATGTTAGAAGCGCCGTAATTAGGTATTGTTATGTTGTGAAAATTAAATTTGGAATTGTACATTTGATTTTATTTCAATCAGCTCAGCACACGTTTCCTTCATTTAATTTGAGGAGTCTTATCAAAAGGGCTTATGGCGAGCGAACACAGAAGTGATCAGCGTTCGCAGTGATTCCGCCTCGCAGAGATAAGGGAGATCTTTCGCCAATAAAACCTTAGATACATCTGCGAGCTAATGAATCTTGGAATTTTGCATTTTCTCCGGAAAGCTAATGTGCCGAATAAAATTACAATAAAGCAGAGTTATCTCGAGCTAATGGCGAGGTCTCTTATTTATAGCACCTGGCGATAAATTCTGCGTCACATTCGAAAAAATGTTTCTTTTTTGGTGTTAGTTTTATCAAGAAGTTTCGCCGTTTATCTTGTTTCTCGTCTTGCTTACTTGAAGGTTGAGTTTAGTGTTATCTCTGGGAAAGGCTGGGTAAGCGTCTAGATAGTGAAGGTGCAAAGGTAGGTATATTATTTATCTCAGCATGATTTCGTTATCGAAGGGTTCGATCACGATGATATTCCCCTTGCAGAAGTGTCAGCCGGGTACCCGACGTAGCCGTGAAGCTAGACAGTCACATGATAATATATTGTACGATGTCAAATCTAATGAGAATTGATAACAACAATCTTCTTTTCCGTGTTTGCTCGCAGGTGAACGGAAGCTTTTAACCTCACGTTGGCTCAGGTTTTTGCTGAATAGATCGTGCACAAACTTAAATATACATATTTAAAATAGAACATTTATATACCTACTAGCTTGACATGCCACGGCGCCGGCGTCGCAAGTGTTTTTTGGATTTTCATGCGGGAACAATGTGTTTTACCGCGGTAAAAACTAGTTGGTAGCCACCTTACCTTACCTTACTTTACCTTCTTCAAACACACAAACAAACTCTTCAGCTTCATAATATTAGTAAATTTTATTTCTAAACCAATGTGTATAGAAAATCTAATTATAGAGATTGTATTCCTAAACTTAGCTACTCAAAGCTAAACAAATTTTCCACACATATTATTTGCATTACGTTAGTAAGGTTCCATTCCATATGCAAGCTAAGCTCAGCTGAATAAACTTAGATTACGTTTGTACCGACTAAATATTGGGGCTAGATACAGCGCAGTTAGGGTATGCGGTCCCGGAAATTTGGACTGAATTTTTATGAATGACCTTAACCTGCAAAATGTAAAATGTTTATGTCCCAAAACAAGTATCAAATATTAAGTTAAACGGACAAGAATCAGGCGCTCGTAAAGATAGCACAGCTATTAGGAGATATAGGTATAATAAACCTAGAAAGTAATCAAACGCCCTCATCTCACACCAAAACGTTTTATCATAAAATTTTAAAAATAATAAGAACTGAAAATGTAAAAAAAAAGATATTGTGTATTACTAATACTTTTACGATACTTAAAATACAGATTTAACACACTGCTTTCTGATTGGTCGATGGCAAGGATTATTACTAGCAAGTAATGAAATATCTTTATCAAGCCGTGTTGGCTGAGTGAGAGGACACTCGACTTGCATTACGAAGGTCGTGGGTCCGCCACGCACCTCTGAATTTTTATTCTTCATTATTTTTAACCTCTCTTCTCAAGAGTGAAGTCCCTGTTTCCCAGCAGTGGGAACGTTAATAGGCCGATGATGATGATGATTGAATTTTAACATTATATTAGAAATAAACCTTTGACGAGTTTTTAGTTAACTTTGGCAATCGGCGGCAACTTCATAATACAAAAATAACATAACCAACACATTCTATAATTCAACATATCAACTTTCAATTAATATTTTACCGCAAGACGTAGAAAATTGATAAATTTCTGAGAATGTGGGCAGAAAATACATCTCTTGCTTAGAATCTTACAAAAGTTTATGAATTTCCTAGGAAAGTTATACATTTACGGATCTTGTTATCATCCGGTAACATATACAAATATTATTCTATAGATCAGTGTTAACTATATAAAAGTTTAGAGAATCAATCACCACGCGCAAACGGAGGTGACTTCAGTTAGAGCGGTCATCCGTCAATCTGTCACAGAGAGGGCTCGTTTGTCTCTATGGAAACGCCTTTATCTACGACGGGGCAGTGTTGCCATGTTATATTAGGTTCTAAGGACTTTATGAATGTATATCCCTTTGATCTTAAGATTATTTTATACATAATCTATGTTTTGTGACTTATAACCAAAAGTTCATTATTTTACTAAAAGAGACGCAAGACATAACGAGCTCACTCATAATTTATTTGCAATTACACGTGAGTAAAACCTGTATAAAATGAATACTTAAAAGTTGAGTTTGTTTAAATCTCTCATAACAGCTTGTTCCATGAAAACTAAAGCGTTATCTCAGCCGTCAATAAAAAATAATATAAAATCAAAAATGTATTTCCTAGAACAAAACATCATGGAGACTATGGTAGCTATAAGCTTGTAATTCGGGTATTAAAGTTAATGTCATAACAATGTATTATACATAAATTTCATATTGTATAACAACTTATGCAAAGCTGTAATGAGTTTTTATTTAGGTGAATGACTCAGAGACAAAAAAAATATGTAATCAGTAATCATCGTAAGAATACTGTCCCCCATCTCTCCTCTATTTCTTGAGTGAGACAAAAACTTGGTAAAGGTTCCGGTTAGAAGAAGGTTGCATCCGATCTGAATAACTGGAAATCTATGAGGGTAGCCTATGTCCAGTAGTTTGATTGCTGAATTATGAACTCAAAAAGCCGTGTTGGCTAAGTGGGAGGACACTCGACTTTCATTCCGAAGGTCGTGAGTTCAAACCTCGCCACGCACCTCTGGATTTTTCTTGAGAAATGTATGTACGCTCTAAACACGTGCTTTAACGGTGAAGGTAAACATCTTGAGGAAACCAGCATGTTCTGAGAACTTGTTTTGAGTTTGAAGGATATGTGATATTCACCAACCCGCACTTGGCCAGCGTGGTGAATTAAGGCCTAAACTCTCTCGCCAAGAGAGAACGTTAATGTTAATAGGGTGATATTATAATTAATGTTATCAATAACGATCTACGACAGCGTCGTGTCTCGGAATCGAACCGACATCGATTCCCGCCGAGGGTTCAAGTGTTTGTATGTTCTGCAAGCACTTTTTACTTGGTCTAGGTTTAATATGTAAAATAAAAATTTTTTTATATAAGTATATGCTTATTTTATGAAGTATATTAGATGTCTAGTACCCGTAACACTATCCTAGAGCTTACCACCGGGCTAGATATACATTGTGTGTGGATTGTCTTGCAATATTTATTTATTATTTATTTAAATGTCACTGAATAAGAATAAGAATAAGAATAATTTATTTGCATAAAACATGAGTGTATACATGGTAGTAAGTTTAAAAAAAAGGTGTTCTACATGTTTTTTTTTATCGAATCGAAAACTAAAACAATTTATACAACTTAAAAAGTATATGTACCTAATAAGTGTTACCTGTCGAGATAACTCTAAAATTACAAAATAACACGAAATAAAAGTAACGACACTTTAAAGCCAGTGCAGATTAATGGAACACTAAAAATCACTTAGTGCAGCAGCAGTCTTTTAGAATTGTAATGGATGTTTCAGTCGTCGCCCGCTGAGTGAGGCAAACATCTTCGGCCAACATTAATGTAGAGAAGACAGACTAGCGCTTACTTTGGACAAGTCTATCATGACCCATTCGTCTTAGCCCCAATTTTTCCATTTAATGCTACAAATGGAGTTTTATTCAACCAAGATCCAACCATAGAAAAATTTCAATTTGATTTCAGTTTCTAAACGAGCTTAGCCTGAACTCTAGTTCTCAAGCTCTGAACGCGTTTATAGCGAATGATGCAAACGGGGCTTAGTATAAATAAGACGGCTAGTCGTAAGTGTGCGCGGCTTCATCTGTTTTATAAAGCCGATATCAGTCTCATGAAAGACTTGTCTAAGGAGAGCGCTTAACCTTAAGTAGTATAGACCATTGAAGAGAGCTGTGATCAGTGATATTTCCTTGAATTTTTTTGTTTAAACAATTTAGTTTTATTAATTTTAAGTCCTTAGAAGCGCATGTCCATATAGGCCATGTGCTTCTGCACTAGAGCAAAGAAACGACTTATCACAACACGCGATAATTCACAACAGTTGGCCTTATTTACTTTTATGGCTCTCTTTCCATTGTAGGATCAGAGCAATATTAATATCTACTTTAAATTGCAAACCACAAACAAGAACTAAGAAAGGAATAATTCTGGAAATGCAGAGCCAGTGCTTTTTAATACGACTTTAAGATCGCGAGGCTGCCGGAACAAAAATGCATTACGAATCCTGAGGCTCCTTGCTCATCGTCAGACTTTAAGTGTGGCTGCATTTATACCGGGAATTAAATAAATAAATAATGCTGGTCAATCCATACAACAACGTCTAGCCCCGAGGTAAGCTCTAAGCTTGTGTTACGGGTACTAAATATCTGATATACCTAATATAATAGACATACATACATAAAAATGTTAACTATACATATTAAAACACTCAGACCAAAGAGAAAGTGCTTGCAGAACAAACAAACACTTGACGGGAATCGAACCCACTATCTCCTGCGCCGCAAGTGGACCTACGTCCGCTGCGTCACTAAAGCTGTCGAGTTTGCATAAGAATTTAAAAATTATAAGCTTTTTAGGCCTGAAACCTAAGAAACTGTCAGCAACTACGGACGCGAAGAAGTAACTTCTGTCCGAAAACCTAGGTTTTCGTTCGTGAAACATGTTTGCACATTCAAGAACACGTGCTTTAACGGCGAAGGCGTGAGGAAACCGGTATGTTTCTGAGTACTTTGAAGAATTTGAAGGACATGTGGCATTCAACCGGCACTTGGCCAGCGTAGTGAATCAACGGGCACGTTTATAGGGTGCTGATGGTGAAACAAGAACAAAGAAAAGGATAATTCGACGAATGCAGAACCAGTGCTTTTTAATAGGACTTTGCGATCGCGAGACTGCCGGAACAAAAATGCATTACGAGTCCTGAGGCTCTCTGCTTATCGCACTGAGACCTAGATTTTAAAGTTGGGCTGCATTTATACCGAAAATTGGATTTTAAATTGAAAGTTATGGTGGAGAGGGAATTTACTTCATAAGGTAAGGTAATGTTCAAGATTAACACCAGTTGGAGCCAATCTAACAATAAAAAAGTCTGATACACGTTGAGATCACTAAGGGCCTATTTCACCATCTCTGAGTAAAGTTAGACAATGGTTAAAATTCATATGTGACAAAGCAAGATCGCTCTTTACCTAACCATCGACTCTTTTTATTGACGGAACTAACCGTTGCTTTGTTTACTCGGATTATGTGAAACCATTAGATAGGCATTAACTTAAACACATTTACTAAATAGCTTAATTTTGATGGCGCTAAACATTTTAAATAAAGCAGTGCTGGCTAAGTGGGAACACACACGACTTTTATTCAGAAGGTTGTGGGTTCACTCCTCGCTGCACACCGCTAGATTTTTCTTCTTGAAAAATGTGCGCTTTAAGCACGTGCTTTAACGGTGAAGGCAAATATCGTGAGGAAACTGGCATGTTCTGAGAACTTTAAAGAGTTTGAAGGACATGTGACATTCATCAACCCGCCCTTGGCCAGCGTGGTGAATTAAGACCTAATTTATCTCGCCCTGAGAGGACCCTGTGTCCCTTCAGTGGGAACGTTAATAGGGTGATGATGAAACATTTTAAATTGGCGTAGAAAAAGAAAACGTCACATTACATTTATTATTAAGGTATCGCTGTAAAAATCGTAAAGATTTAAGAAAAAAACTATTTATTTAGGCAATATAGCACGAGGAACAAATGGTCGTTGGGCCCAACATTTATTTAATGAGGACCATGGAGTTCAGTGTCATCACCCAGCAAGAAGATACATTGATAATTTAGCCAACATTCAGGCTATTCACGTCGACTGAAATAACTAGATATTATTCAGCAGTGGATTTATGGATGATAAAAGCCTTGGGGTTATTTTATGAAGAGTTATTTGAACAGTGTCAGACAATTGTAAAGAAATGCCTAGACAAAGATATTTATTTTTCTACCAAACAATAACTTACATTAAATAAATACAAATATGTACATAATTTACAATTTTATTTGCCAGAAAAACTGTCACTGCAGATATGCTCAAAATTCAAACCAATAGAAACAACCGTGTGCAAACTAATAGCTTTAAAAAGCACCTCTATTTACGTTCCCACTGCTGGGACACATGGACTTTTCTCTTTCCATGAGAGATTAGGCCTTAATTCATCTCGCTGGCCAAGTGCGGATTGGTGAATGTCAAACTATTTAAAGTTCTCAGAACATTTCCGGCCAGCCGGTTTCCTCATGATGTTTGCCTTCATCGACAAAGCACGTATATTAAAGTGCACATAATTTTTAAAGAAAAGTAAAATTTAGAGGTTTTTTTTACTTCTACTAACTAAGGCTAACTCTGGTCCGGTATTACCGAAAACCGAATTGAAACCGGAATGCTAAATCGCGATACTAAACCACTCCTCGCATTACTACCTACCGCTCCGCCAAAACTGTGCACTGAGCAAGACTAATACTGTCAAAATTAGTTCAATGTATCGCCCTCTGAACACAAGAACTCAAATGCAAAATTTCTCTAATCTCCCACATGGACAGTATGTCAGAGGGAGCCTAGGCTACATCTATTTATATATCACTTTATATTTATGTACTTGCCACATTCAGGACCATAGCCAAATTACGAGTAAATAAATAAATAATTTCGGACAATTCACACAACAACATCTAGCCCCGTGGTAAGCTCTAAGCTTGTGTTACGGGTACTAGACATCTGATATACTTATAATAGACATTCATAAATAGATATTTTTTATTATACATATGATTTTGTTATCTCGTTGTTAAACGTAGCCCTGGATCTTACCGGCGTCGACGGCCATCTGTGTTATAGTCGATTCACCGAGATAACCCTTTGGCTGTGTGACCCTGTTTTTTCGTCGTACGTTATTCTGATGACATCACGTTTGAGCCCTTGACTATATCCCTTTTTATCTGACCCTTTCCATAACTCGTATAGAAAAGTAATATTTCTTGCACAATTTTTTTTCACAAATGTTTTTTATGTAATTTAATATCTATGGTGACATCATCACACTCAATTTTAAAAATTCAACATCCAATTACTATCTTTTTTCTATAATTATGCTTACTAAAGCAATAAAAACTTGATTGCTTATAAATAAATATTTCCTGACAATCCACACAACAATATCTAGCCCCGTTGTAAACTATTTATAAGTCTGTGCTACGAACTCAAGATATTTTAATATGTAAGTCTATTATAGACATACTATTTACAATAATCACACTTGCAATAACAGTTATATCAAAAATAATAACTATTTATATATTGAAGAATTCCATTGCTGGGTTTGAAAATAGCAACTTTGAAAAACAGTTATTGGTGTTGAATAGCTGCTACTGTTATGGTATTGGAAAACATGTTATTGCCTATCGCTACTCTGCGGGAATCGAACCCACTTCATCTCGCCCACCGCGCCACTGAGGCAGTCAATGATAAAACTTTGCTTTATAAATTACGGGTCCATGATATTCGATTTCTTTAGAATCTACGCGTCATTATATACATACATTCTAAAGATCTCTAACATAAACACAAAAAGCCTTCTAAACCGAGGCGCTCGTAGTATAAATACACTCGGCATAGGTAAAAATGCAGCCTTTCCCGAAATCGTTGGAACATACATCATTGACTTAAAGGAAGATCCGAATAGAAAAGAAGTTAGAATTTATGTTCCGTAGCTTCCAGCTCAGCGCCGCTCCCGGTCGCGAGGCGAGGCGGTAATGCCGAATGCAATACAGACTTCTTTCAACTGGGGCTTTTATAAATTGTTTTATGACCGCATAATATTTTATTATAAGTTTTCTTTTAGTTTCGCTTAAGCTGATGAATCTGGAAACTTAAATTGGACACGACAAGTCACAAAACAAGTCATGCAATTGCAACATTTTGTTGATTTAAAACTGATTTGATGAGCAATGTTTAAAATTTCTTAATATTTTTAAAATGAAAAAATTTGGTAATTTATTGTATGGAACTTTTAATTTTTTTTTTATGCTAGTTATGCCTTAATTTGATTACAATCTCACTTGATGTTAAGTAACAATGTGGTCTATTGAGGCATGAAGACCTAGAAGGTGGCTTCTCCGGACCACATTTCAATCAATCAATATGGAAAAGATATCTGGTATTAAAAAGTTGACGTTAACAGCACACAAAAAAAAAACAAAATTTAAGCGGCGTAGATAAAAAAACAATATTTTACAAGCAAAACTAACGCCCGCAATTTCATATTTTAAACCATATATTTTTATGAACTGTCCATTTGAACACGCGCGGCGAGTTTCATGACGTCACATTCCGGACACGTCTGTTGTCCTTTATAATTAAAAACAATAAATAAATCCGATATCCCGGGAGATTGGAAACGAGGGCTGGTTTTCAGAAAAGCGTTCAGTGTGGTCCCGATAATTGGTGGATAACCTTTAATTATTGATTTTATATAATAGAGAATGTAAACGGGGCTATTAAAAATTAGTATTTTAGCTTAAGATATTATTACATTGGGTTCTTTAGGCTTCGCGCCCGTTGAAGTCAAGTCTGTTTCAAAACACTTTAATTTCAACACAGACTTGTCGTTGACAGTGTACGCGGCTTCAACTATCATAGTTCGGTCCACAGCTTATTACTGTCTAAGCATACTGGTTCAAGTCCTTGACTAGTCATAGAAAAAAACAGAATTGAAATCGGAAAGCTAGAATGAACTAGAAAAGCCATCACAAAGCTCCTGGCCTGGTGCGGCTTCGTCCAGCATGACACCGCTTCAGCAAGCAACCGCACGTCATCCCCAGGCTAAACTAGACCGGACCGTACAAACAAATTGCTTATTTAATGAATCTTCCATCCCTTTGTCCAGTAAATAATTTATGTTCCATTTGTTAAGCAAATCTCTTGAGATAAAACACAAGGGCTCTAAACCTGCCAATGTTTAAAAGCGTCGTGTAGTTTTGTCGCCGAAGGTGTGAATTAAATGTTTACTAGGCATTCGGCAAAATCTTCTTTCGTTTTCGGTTTGATGATTGCCGAAATGGAAACTGTAAAGTCTATTTAATTCCTTATTTATTTTGGTTATTTCAGATAGGAAAATCTATAAAATGGGCACGGCTTTGGAGTGAAATGACTGTGTTGTAATAATGTCTTCATGATTTTTTTATAACTGTATAATATATGTATTTATCGACTGATGCTTAAATAAAGTAAAGGATAATTAAATAAAGTAAAAATAAATAATAGTGAGAGATGAAAGAATTACGTAGTTGGTTTCTTAAACTCTAAATCACACATATCTCAAATTATTGTGCACTTCTAGATTCTGGCATTAATAACCTTCTTGAGAGTCAAACAAAACAATTTTAAGCTTTCTTCAAGAAACCATCCGTCCATCATTGTTTATGGTTAAGCAACATTCATAGTTTATGACTACGCCGCACACCGCTGATATGAACTTAATCCACTAAATAACTAAAATAATGTTTAATTTTGAGTGAAACATTTTAACAACAATCATCATGGTCAGCAACAGCCTTTACTTAAAATCAGTGAGCGCCATATTTCGGCAATCCTAAGCCGAAAATGATCACTCCATCACATCCCTTAAAGGTTCGTTTACGTTTATTTGGGCCCAAGGATTTTAAAGAGCCTTTAACACGGGCGATAGTGGAGCCGGCTGATTTACGCCCGCCCCAATTTTCGGGCCATATTTCAAATTTAATGTAAAGGGGTAAGATACGGTTAATACTATTCGGTTAATTTGGCGAGTGGGTTTATGCGAGTGTTTATTGTAATTGGCACATTAGGGCGAGTTAGGGCGAGTTGGGTCGAGTTATGGTAATGGCCGAAAGAGGTGGTGCGCTAATGTGATGTGGCGGAGGCACTTTATGTAAATGCCAAAAATAAACTGTCGCTGGAAATGGACAGTATTAATAATAAATATGTAACTTAATAAAAGATTTAAATATATTGGTAGAATTAAATTCAATTAAATAAAACAAAATTGAATGAAATAAATAAAAATTACAATAAAAGAGCGTAATTGTCGATGTCTCAAAGTCTCAAAGTTTTTCAATTGTCAAAGGAATACGAATGTTTATTTACGGATTACAATTTCTTTATTTGGTATAATAATATATGGACCTTTCGGATCCTAACTTCGTAACTAAATTTTTTTTGTTCTCTACACATTCTACATACATTTGTTCCAGTTTACTTCTTATTCCAAGATTTTATTACGAAGAACATTATAACGAGGCGCGCCGCGTGTTACCAAATGTCATTTTCTTGAAATATGCAAATGTTTTCAAAGAAAATGCATGTTAGCGAAATGTTCTAGACTATTTTACATTAAACGCTCCTTAAAGTTGTATACCAAATAATTTGTCGTATTAAAACTTCTTAACAGGTTATCTTTTGTTATAATATATTATTGCTTACTTTTTTGACAAAAATAGATCTAATCTAAGTGTCTCCTGGGAACTCAGGTACTATTCGCATTTGGACATTAATTTTGGACGTGACCCGACTACAGCCAATTAAGCTCACGAGATAACGACTTTTGGGCCGTTCAGGTATTGAACCAGCCACTCTGAATTATTCGTAGGATCTGTGGTTTTTCCGTAATTTATTCGTCAAAAACTCATTAAAAATAAAATATGATATAATTATTAGCGCTGATTTTCCCTTGAATTATAAAACCGTTGAATCTTAAAAAAAACCTATTTGACGTTAGTTCCCTAAATTTAGCACTCGCAAAATCAATATATTTAGCTAGTTAATCAATTTATTTAGCTGAGACACTAGAGAAAACAATTGCAATTGGAAATCTTTTTTAATTGACAATAAAAATATATGAAAGGTGAAATTTGCGCGAGTGTTCTTAAACATGTTTCATGAAAATCGGTTGTGCCGTTTAAAAGTTATGGGGGTGAGAGTGGGGAAGGAAAACCGAAAATCTGCAAATATACTTAAGTGGGATATCATAAGCGCATCGCGTGCACATTAAAAAATATTATGGTGTTTGTCTTTTAAGAAAATTAAGGCATTGGAATCGAGAGTTCTTCTTAAATTTTAAATTTCGATTTATCTCGTGTCTCCGCTAAACGAAATTAAGCATATTTGTCGTCCTCACATTCCGTAGACTCAACTTGGCCTATTTCCTAACCCTATGGCCTTCTCTTGAATAGGTGCATCTAATAATAGTTCATAATCACTCTGCGAGATATAATAATCGTTCCCTAGTTTAATGAAACGGACGGGATCAAGTTGGACTTCTCAAGGTGTCTGATGAATATGCATAGTTCCGCCGAAATGTCAGCGGGATATTTGAATAATTTATTATTATTGAAATGGGTAACTTAAATTAAACAAGTATTCAAGACCTATTGTTTCATTCGAGGTCCATTATCGACATTAAACCTAAAACGGTCTTGATTAGTTACTGAAATAAGGTTGAATGTTTATTTAATTTTACTTTATCAATAGCAATAGTTATCCACTGGGTATGAAGCCTCTTAATAACTAGCTTTTATCGGATTTAGCTCGCTTGATTTTTTAGTAATTTAGTGTCGAATTTTGTGAGATGAACGACGATCCGAATTTTGTGATGATGAGCCTTTTAACATAATTCATTTGGGCTCAAAATTAAGGTATTGTGCCGTTTCAGTTTAAAAATAATAAGCAAATATGTATGGAACTCTGAAGACAATATTTTATAATGTTTCATTAAATATTAAATATCTCTTGTTTGATAGCAGACATTTATTTCATTTTACATTAAACTTACAATTAATAAATTCTTAGTATTGAAGTAAAGTTAAAGTGTGTACTTGCTACCGGAAATAATAAGAATCGCAAATTGATCAATTTCCTAGTAAATTCATAAACTTACGAGAAATCATCAATGGCTGTTGAAATGTATTATTTAAGTTTAAATTTCAGGTAATTGATCAATTTGCGACCACAGACATACAAAGATATAGAAAAACAAAGAAATACAGTTACAATATAATACAGAGAATATATATGTTGCATATATAATCAATAGATGATGATTGGTTTAATTATATAACGAAGATTAAGGTTAGGTAATTATTGATTCTGAAAATACATGCGCGTCGCGAAAGATAGGCCTCTAGAAAGCCTGGCCGAAGTTTTATTTCTATTAGTTTAAAAATTTAATAAAGATAAGATGAATAATAAATAAATTTATTAATAAAATAATGTGCTATCCACCAATCAGATAACACTGTAATATTTTTTGGTAGCGGGTTCGATTCCTGCCGAGGAGAGTTTGAATGTTCTGCAAGCACTTTCTCCTTGGTCTGGTTGTTTAATATGTATACTTAAAATATCTATATGTATGTCTATTATATTAAGTATGTCAGATTTCTTGTACCCGTAACACAAGCTAAGAGCTTACCACGGGGCTAGATGTTGTCGTGTGGATTGTCTGGAAATATTTATTTAATATTAATTATTAGTACGAGTAGTGCTTTTTTTTTAGCAGCGATTGGTCCATTTATATATGTATTTTACATATCGTCAGTTGACCAAATAACAAAAAGTTAAATAACCGTTGATTACTTTCCGTAACTTTATAAATTTTTTATTTTTTTTATTTTCACAGTTGGACATATTCCTTACTCAAAAAATGGGGGTTAGACCAAAGATATCTAAGAAATAAACTTCAGCACATTTTTTTATGTAGGTTTATTTAATATACATTGAATAAAATATTCTATAACGCTTCTATTGCAGAGTCTAATTTATTATGAGAAATATATATAAATATAAATTACCTATTTTAACCTCCGGTCCAAAAAAGAGGGGTGTTATAGGTTTCACGTGTGTGTCTGTCTGTTTGTCTGTCTGGGACATCATAGCTGCAGAACGAATGTAGCGATTTCAATTTAGTTTTTTTTTGTATAAAAGGTGAATTTGGGGCGTGACATGTTTCATGAAAATCGGCTGTGCCGTTATAAGTTGTGGGGGTGAGAGTGGGGAAGGAAAACCGAGAATCAAATGAAAGCGCATCGCGTGCACATTATAAAATATTATGGTGTTTTACTTTTAAGGAAGTTAAGGCATTAAAATAGGGGGTTTTTCTTAAATTTTAAACATAACAAATGTAAAACTAACTATGAAACTTGCATGAGCACCCCTTTTTACCTTCCCAGCACTGGGACACGGGGACTTCATTCTTGACGAGAGAGATTAAGCCTTAATTCACCACGCTGGCCCAGTGCCTTAACCGTCAAAGCACGTCACTCTCATATCTTTTCACCTTACAACCAATCTTCATTTAATCATTCATTTAATTTCTAAGGAGTTTATGTCTGTTCACGTCAGTAAGTGGTAACCCTCTGAATCCTAACACGTGACCTCCGGGTGGTGCTGAGAACAGTCTCTGGTGGGAGGCTTCGGCCGCGGCTTGTCACCACCCTCCGGGCTGGGCCAGTGCGTGAAGCGATTTTTTCGTGTTTCGTAATGTGGTCCGGAGAAGCCATCTCTAGGCCTTCATGCTCCATCTTAGACCACATCTTCACTTTACATCAGGTGAGATTATGGTCAAATGAAGGCTTATCAATAATAATAAAAAAAAAGAAATCATTACGTTACAAAACGGAGCTGCACGAGCCGTCCCGTGCATTCGTGGGCACAATTACAGTTATCAGTGACCAGATGCGACCGCTATGGTGTTGGAATAGTATCGACTCGATTTACGAGTATACTACAGTATGGTATATTATATTACTGTATGTGTAAGCTGTTCGATATAAAGCCGTGTTGGCTAAGTAGGAGGACACTCGACTTTCATTCCGATGGTCGTGGGTTCAAACCCCGCCACGCACCTCTGGATTTTTCTTCTTGAGAAATTTATGTGCGCTTTAAACACGTGCTTTAACGGTAAAGGCAAACATCGTGAGGAAACCGGCATGTTCTGAGAACTTAAAAAGAGTTTGAAGGGCATGTGACATTCACCAACCCGCACTTGGCCAGCGTGGTGAATTAAGGCCTAATCTCTCTCGTCAAGAGAGAAGTCCCTGTGTCCCAGCAGTGGGAACGTAATAGGGTGATGATGATGAAGCTGTTCGATATTGTTTATTTTATTTATTTTGTTAGTTTGTAAGTGTGTGTGTCCACACTCAGCGTAGCGTTGCTGTGTATCGTGCATCGCAGCAACTGAATGAAGCTAAGGCAAATCCTCCACACACTAGTAGATGGTAAATAATTGTGTTTACATCTTATATCTAATGAGCGTGTGTATGTGTGTGTATCTTATTAACAAATAGATTATTTCATTATTTCTTTCTATTCGTCTAAAAAGCAGCTCGTCTTTTGGGTCAACTGGTCTAAAACTCTAGTTGTCTACTTATCAACTCGTCTAAAAAGCTTATCGGCTTATCGATACTATCCTGTGTTGATTATCGGTTATCAGTGGCCAGATGTGAGCTGTGTTTCACCCTTCGCTACTAGACTACATATTGCTGAATAAATATATATTACAGACAGTCTTCATATAATCAATCCGATACAAAACGAAGCTGCACGAACTGTCCGGCGCGTGTTGCCTGCATCCGCGAGCACAATTACAGCTATCGGCCGCCAGATGTGGCCACTGTGCGCCTCTCTTCGCCACTGGACTACATAATACACAATCTATACATATTCATAAAAGAGGCTTGGATATTAGGTTATTGGTGAACTTAGAAAATAGAAAAGAGGATAATTTAAATATTACCATCTTCTATGACTAGAAACCAGTCATAAAAATTCAGATATATCACAGTCTTAAAAATAAAATCGTTGGATAATATTATCTAAAATGTAATAAAAATAAATTGTTAATGTGTTATAAAAGCTGAGTTGTTCTATTCGCTATCAACTCAGTGTACAAAATATAAGCAAGCTGTCAAGACATTGCTATATGCTTGATAATTTTTAGTTTTCATATAACTTTAAGTTGACCTGTTCAAGTAAGCCCTATGCTTCTAAGAAAATAAACGTTTAGACTAAGACTTTGTTTGAAATTTCCAACTCCAGTACTAGATAGCTCCAGGGCAATGAAAGCACCGACTTCTTCGAACAATTGCCCAGAACATTCGATTGTCTGAATGGAATGTTCCCGAATGTTATAGATTACTGCAAAAAACTGGTTAACGTGTCTTTTGTGCCGACATTGGGGAGAAATAAGGTATTATTCCCTCGTAAGTTGTAATAACACGGCCGTTTTAGCTTCATTCGATATTATTATTTCCTAATGAGGTTACACAAAACAAGTATATATTTTCTATTAGTTTAAGATTAGTTTTTTTTTACATATACATATAGGAAATATCTTCTTTGTACCAAATAAAATAAAACAAGGGGTTGGTGGAATGCTTTCCGAATATAGGACCACTTCTCAAACTATCCCCGTCGCAGGGGTACTCGCATTTTCTAGAGAAAACATATTAGATAAATAAAATTATTAGATAAATAAAATTAGGTATTTGATTTTTATACAATGCTGTAATTAAAATTCAACTTGGAACAGTAATTGAGATCTGAACTTAGCGCGTTCAAGCAAACAAAAAGCAACCTTATAGGTAAAGTATAGAATTGAGTTCAACGCTGTTGCAAGTGACATGATCGCGGTATATTTGATATTTTATAGGTATTTAAATGAGGTTGAAAGTATTATATACAGATACAAATTATTTATTTCCATTGTTTGATTTGATAAGATTGGAAATCAGGAATATGGTAAAACAGACAGGATCCGACAAAATCGAAGACTCGCTTAAATTCTCTCGCCTCGCCATTAAAATAATAATCTGCAGAACAGAAACAAAAACCTATCGCATTTCAAATAGTTTGATTCAACAAACGCGGCTCTGCAAAAAGCTAAAACAAATGG
Source organism: Gymnoscelis rufifasciata (assembly GCA_929108375.1). NCBI lineage: Eukaryota > Metazoa > Arthropoda > Insecta > Lepidoptera > Geometridae > Gymnoscelis > Gymnoscelis rufifasciata. The sequence goes on from OV815309.1 coordinate 16,172,533, forward strand.
AAGCTATACCATTTCATTCAGTCGACGTGACTTCATATTTCTCTAACATTGCACTTGTGTACTTTTTGCAAATGAAACAAACAACGGCAAGAGAGAAATAAAACCATATTTCTTGGGATAAAGCTACACGTGACAATAACACTAGTTCTACAGACAATATTTATGGTCTTGGAAACTAGTATATAGCTTCAAGCCACAGGGTATCCTACAGTATAAGGATTGTACGGATTATATCCAATTATTTCTACAATTTGTATCTAATTTCTCCTTCCTTAAATTTCTCCTTGTTCGGGGTGTTTAATATTAATAATAAAAAATATTTATGTATGTACATAATATGTCTATTTCATATAATATTACAGAAATCTAAGAGGTCTATTTATATAAGCGGTCCTTCTATTTATAATAGATTACCAGGTTGTCGTGACGCAGCTTCCATGCCTATTTTTAAAAACAAACTAAGAAAGTGGCTAACTGATATGGTACTGTATGACATCAGTGATTTTTTAAGTTTACCACTTATATAAAATTTTTATGTGTAATATTATAATATTTGTAATTGTATAATTTAACCACAACATATTTAATTAATTAATTTCTGACATGTAATAATGGTATTATGAATAAATTCTGTATTTCTGTATATCGGATGTCTAGTACCCGTAACGCAAGCATAGAGCTTACCACGGGGCTAGATGTTGTTGTGTGGATTAATATATTTATTTTATTTTAATTACGAATGTTGCCATGAATGATATGCATTGGACATCCAATTTCAGGATGGAGAGGGCTATGCCCGGGGTTTCTCTACGGGTTGGAATCGAACGAGGGCCTCTGGCATAGCCATGGACTATGCCAGAGGCCCTCGTTCGATTCCATATTCTGGGTGCCATATAGCACCCAGAATATGTGGGCGTTGGGACCGAAAATCTCTCGAATTGAGACCAAAGTAAGCGCAGCGTAGAACGTCTACCAACTAGATGGACGGACGACTTGGTCGATGTTGCTAGCTCACGGTGGATGCAATCAGCGTCTGAATAAAAATTTATTATTGTTATAATTATCAATCACAACTTATATTATGAATGAAATATTGGGTCTTCTTTGAGGGAGGCCTAAGGGCAGCAATGGTCGTCTCATAGCTGGAATGAGGGGGATGTGAGTCCATAATAAATGCTTATTATATATATAGAAAGAAGAAATAATAGTCTAGTAATACATTACCGAATTCCGTCTTCTTCTTAAACTTCAATTAAAATTAATTATTAATTAAAATTCTTTATTGTACACAAAAACACAGTAATACAAAAAGGTCATACAATTAACAAAAAATGTACAAAAAGGCGAGCTTAACCCTAAAAGAGTTTTCTGACAGCAAACCTCGTCATTGTGATAAGTGCTAACAGATAGGGTTGGCATTGTGTACATACAGTAAACAAAGAAAGAATAACGAACCTAATGGCATACTAATATACAAAATAGACTTACTAACTACCTAAGAAATATAATATGATACACATAATTAAATAAAAAATACTTATATATTACACATATATTCATATATTCATATATAATAAATACATACAACAAATACATATATGATTAAGTTTGTTCGAAACTTAGATCTGCAAGAAGAGATAGTGCTCTTTGAGTTTAGTTTTAAAAGTGATAATAGAAGGACAGGCTTGAATCGAGTAAGGAAGGGCGTTCCACAACCTTACCGCTTTCACTGTAAATGAGTTCCTGTAACGGCTACTTCATTTTAAAATAGAAAAGTTATCATTAGTACTTCTAATAATAACATTTTGTTATCAATAAAATAACTATGAACTATGAACTAATAAAGTAAGTAATAGTCACTAACCGAACATAAACGGCTTAATTCCATCATAATCATAATCGTACATGTTATCCGAGTTTACCTAATAAATTGCAGCGATAACGGTTAAGTTTCACAGTGAAGGCTTTGTGCGAACTCCGGACAAACTCGACTACTCAGAGTTTGTGTCTTGTAAGTTGCGAGTTTGTGTCTAAATTTGTTCATACGAACAATTATGAAGCGTATATTTCAGCGTTTTGCAAGTTGGAAGTATCTGGAGCGGTTATTTTCAGATTCGATTATGGTTAACTTCCGTTGTTTGTCTGTGAGTATAAATCAATACCATCATTTCAGCCGAAGGATTTCTACTGATGTACCACATAGGCCTCCGCCAATGAGACCAATTATTTCTGGTGATTGCATCCACCGAGAACTCGCAGCTTTGACCAATTCATGTGTCCATTAGTCCTACCTCGAGTTGCCACTTACGACTGTTGTAGATTACAACATTATTGTAATCCCATACATTTGACAGATAAAGAAAAAAAATTTAGTTGTGAATATTCTCGAAATCTCCATTCAATTACTTTTAAGCCCCACCAGCCATCTGCTCTGGGCATTGAATTATAACAATGATAAGTATGTGCGTGATGGATAAAGATGTAACCCCCTTGCATTTTAACCGAGGCCTGTGTCCAGCATTGGTCAAGTCTGCGTCACGTGTACCAAATGATTAAATGATGAATGGAGGATAAGTTCCCTTCCTGAAATTCACAACTTTAACTGAAATCTTTAGTTGATATAATAATTGAACAATCTTCTGTTGAATTAATTCCCGAGAAAGCCCCTCACCATTGTTTCAAACCGGAACAGTGCCCTAATTGAGATTGGGTAAAATTGTCGATCTAACAAAATCAGAAAATCTCCAACAAAATTTGATTAAAACAGCATGTCTTAATTAATTACTCTGCGATGTCTAACTCAAACAAAAGCTTCTATTAAAGACAACAAATTCTTACATTCAACCCTTCTGGAGTTTCTTTAGGGCCGTGCCCCGGGGTAGTTTAGGAGCCATTTGTCGGCAGGGAAATTAAAAAAGTTTTTGAGAGTTCATTGCGTTTCGTTTTGAAGGTAGTTGAACGCGTCCGGTTAGACCGTTGGCCGTGAGTTATCGGCGTTGGCACGCGCGTGCCAACTTTTCGCATGAAATTAATGCCGGATTTTGTTTGTGGACCAACTTTTATTAATCCGTCTTTTTTTAGAAGTCTGCACGTGATGTGCGCCGACGGTCCCAAGGCAATTTGTGAAATATAACGAACTGGTATTCATGTTAGAAGTTTATAGTATTATCTCCTTTTTAAATTTGCGGAATAAAAATAAAATAATATTTTTTTGAACAAAGGCATTTAAATTAAAGTTGTTTTTTAACTTTTGGAGCATAGTAGAACACTTAATTACGTCATTTAAATTATTTATAAGCAATTAACAAATACATTGTTATGTAGATGCAAAAACAATAACAATTATTGTTAATTATCTTAAGTGACACTTGCCGTACCAAGAGAAATCGATTGACGACGTGTGAATCATAAAAATCGGCCCGGCGTTTGCTCTGTATACACTGCTAAGCATTTTACCACTCCTTTGCGTTGCGCAGTCGGGTAATGATTATTTGCTGGCAAAGGCCCACACGAAGAACTGTATCAGACAGCAATTTAGAGGTAAATACATAAATATTGCAAAACAACCTACACAGCAACATCTCGCCCCGTGGTAAGCACTAATCTTGTGTTACGGGTACTAGAGATCTGAAATACTTAATATAATAGACATACATTTGTATTTACATATTTTTAATTATACATTATGAAGCACCCAGACCAAGAAGAAAATGCAAAACTTTAACCCTCGGAGGAAATCGAACTCGCTACCTCTTGCGATTTTAGTCACCTGTGGAATGAGCTCTATTTGTGAAGTCTAGCCACCAGGCAACGCCCGTCGGCCCGTGTAAACCCCACATAAGTCATGATACATTATTCGATACCATAACAAGACATATTATAATATGAGATAATATCTCCTTGAAGTAGTTTTCGTGGTTAAGTAACTACATATTCAGACTCTTTTAATAATGAGAGGAAGTTAAGTAAACAAGGTTTTGTCTGGTAATTGTCGATATTTTAGGATGTTCATGTGACTTCTTGTTGGCAATGGCATTTTGTCTACCCTGCTATACTCACAGAAATGGATATAGTCAACTAAGTAGTATATACCCACAGATAAGCCGGCGTGGATTCACTGAGTAGTTTATTGTAAACCTCACAGGCAAGGCTATTTTTTCTGGAAGGTTAGAATATTTTACAATAATAGGGAAGATGTCTAAATAAAAATAGTAGTAAATCATTTTGATTATTTATTAAAATTGCATATACGAACGAAAAACCGAGCTATCGTGTGATTCGTACTAAATATGTACGGTAACTGAAGAGATGAGAAAATTTATATGCTGCGCCTACAAATTTAAAATCTTACAATAAAACTATTACCTCTTTCTATAGTATATTTTTTATCACTAATCCTATAAGTACGCGTCTAATATTACGACTGCTATGATATCATTATAATAATATGTCTGACAAGAACTATGTTACTCTGACATTATTGCTCAGAAAAAACGTGAGGAAACTAATAGCCAACCCGCACTCTGCCAACGTGGCGAATTAAGGAATAATCTCTCTCTTCAAGATAGTATCCCTGTGTCCCAGTAGTGGGAACGTAAATAATGGGGTGCTTATGAGGACTAACTAATCGTTTTATAACACACGTATGAAAGATACACTCAAATGAATACCTTAATCTGATCACGCAGCATCAATAACTTGAGATTTGTCCCAGTGCCCCTGGATCAGGCGGCACTCTGTTTAATTATGAATTAGCGGCACCGCGGTACTCCAATCTCCGATCTTAGCGATCTGCGGTCGCCGGCTTATACCATATACATGCATGGCTTTCCAACATATCTCGCTTCATATACTGCTTGGTTTAGAGAACACACAATAAAAGAACACTTTACTGTACACCAAAACAGAACAATAGTTATAACTATTTACATTTATAGCAGGATGATAGTTTCAAATAAATAAATAAAAAAAAACAAATCTATCTCTCTCGCCTAGAGAGAAGTCCCTGTGTCCCAGCAGTGGGAGCGTTAATAGGGTGATGATGATGGTTTCGAAAGTTATAATATTTACAAAGTGTAAGTCTAATTCTTATAAGACTTAGTTTTACAACATTTCAGGCTTCATAAACTGCTGTTATTTTTGGTATACGTAAATGAGAACTTAGGTATATTTTGGAGTTGGCTGTTTGTGTTACATTCGAATACATAAAGGTAAAACGGAGATTCCATCACCAAACTATTGAATGACTGGGAGTAAACTGAGTTCACCTCGCGATTATAATATTTATCCACGATTACAATAGTTGTCGGCGTCGTATATAAGTCACCCTCCGGGCTGGGCCACTGCGTGAAACGAATTTTTCTTCCCTTTTAAGTCTTCATGCCCCATCTTAGACCACATCGTCACTTTACATCAGGTGAGATTTTAATCAAATGAAGGCTTATCTATCATAAAAAGATAAGTGTTTTTTCACAATCAAACTCAAACAAATTTCAATTTACAGACGGTGCGCCAAGAATCAAATAAAATTCCGCCATTTGTCTGAGTCTCCGAAAACTCATGAACGTCGGCGTGCGATCAATTCAGTAAATAGTCTAACAATCTACGAACTTATTTCATAACGTTATACAGAATCTGGTTTACAATTTTATTAGACTTTGCATAAAGGAGTTCTTTGTAATTATGTATGTAATTATGATAAGCTTAAGTCTTTAACTATATTATCATAGTGTCATCATTATTCATGAAAACAATCAGACCAGGAGTTCCTGAAATTAGCGCGTTTTAACAAACAAACTTTACAGCTTTATAATATTATAGATTAGTCATATCTGATCACCACCTTCAGATTAGTCACATTTTTTATGCACATGACACTTCTTCCAAAAATGGACAAAGTCTTAAGTCGTTTTACACCGCGAGATGTAAATACCTAGGTATGAAACGCCCAAGGGCTCTTTTAGAATGGGATACGTAATCTGAACCTTCCTTACTACCTTATACCTTCTGGGTCTTTATGCCCCCATCTTAGACCACATCGTCACTTTACTTCAGGTGAGATTGTGTTCAAATGAAGGCTTATCTAGAAAAAAAATACGTTTATCACAACGATAAATAAATATATTTAGTTAAAATATGTTTTCATTTAGTTTTACTGCAACTGGTGAGACATCGAAACTAAACTCTGTAATTAATTATTATCTATGAGACCTCTGTTGTTGGTCTGACGATGCATCAGCCAAGCCAACTGTAAGAATCATATCAAAAATTTTAAAGACAATGAATGGATTTTATGTTAAAAAAGTTGCTTCTGCTCTCTTTGCACGAAACTGCAATAATACAACTACCCCATAGAGAGTGCTACCTCACAAAACTACAGTGAAAACTAAAAACATTACATTTCTGTTGGTTTTGTGAAAAATAAGCGTTAAATAAATAAACATTTCCAGACAATTCACACAACAACATTTAGCCCCGTGGTAAGCTCTTAGCTTGTGTTACGGGTACTAGACACTAGGCATCAATATACAGATATTTTTTATTATACTTATTAGACACCCAGACCAAGGAGAAAGTGCTTGCAGATAATACAAGCGCTTTCATCCTCGGTGGATTCTAACCCGCTACCTCTTGCGCCGCAAGCGGACATTCGCCCTCCGCGCCACTGAAGGATTCAAAAGGCGTTAGTGCCATAGAAATAGGATACACAAGAACCACATCGTCTGTTCGAAAATGTGACCAAAATAATACGTATATTTACATAGCATTTTCGCAAATTGTGATTCTCATCGCAAATAAGATTAAATACAATCAATGGAATAGATATAATACATTATTGTAAATATCCTCTTCTGATCTGAATACAAAAAAGGGTTCGAATAATTCCAAAAGCAAATTATTATGTTAGTGAAAAGTATTTTTACACGGCATATTTGTTTTTGTAACTTAACAATCGGCTATGGGACTCGACAACATAATTGTTTATCTGCAATGATCATTAATATCCAAAATGTAAAACATAAAAATACACAAAACTCACCGCGCTTTAAACAAAACAAAATACATAAACAAGATAAACTATGACACATTCAGTACTTCAATTACTGCCTCTTTTTGTCTCTGGCAATTTTAACTTAACTAAGGACTTCTCACTCCCACCCTTCTTGTTTCTTTATACGTAGCAAAAATATACTAGTTCTGTGGTCAGAACATCCCTACACAGCCCTTGAGCAAGCCATTACTCCCACTATCGTGTACTTGCCAGTCATTGCTGCATCATCCGCCTCCACGCAACCACACAACACCCTTATCCCTACTGACATAGCGCTCAATCTCCTCTGAGCAAAAAGAACCGTAAGTTATCCCGTACATGCGTGCCCAACTTAAACTTTCTGGTGAGTTCAACCTTATAAGAATGCTGTAAGGTTGATATTAATCGTGCAAGCTGTGGGTGGGATAAGGATGGCATAATGCCAGGCGTCTGAAGACCGCGATGCCATGTTTACATCCAAGTTACGAGCCGTTTGCGGCTAATGCTGTTAGAAGCTGCCCGACGAAGGTAACACTTGGCCGGAAACATCAGACCTAGGATAATTTGGCTAGGTCTGATAGTTCCGGCCGTTTGCAGAATTACTAATTTACGATCGATGTATGTATCGTCTAGTGCCCAAATATTTACATCATGATGAATGATTGTGGTTTGATTTGTGTAGAGTAAATAATAATCGTATTTTTGTGTAAAACTAGCTGACCCGGAAAACGTTATTTTGATGTTTTACCGCGGGAGGACATGTCATGATACTTATGTAATGGTTAAGGCAAAACAGGCGCTTAATAATCTGGGTACCAAATAACAGTTAGCATGTTACCTGTATAGTCCGGTCAATTTAGACATTCTACATAATTTCGCAACCAGCATTTGTATCTTCCAACAAATTTCATTTAAATCGGTTCCTTAGTTTCAAAAATACAAACTTTACCCTCTTCAACGTATGATTTTTTGTTTCTAATAATCGTATTACATTGTATAGATGATAAATTACATACTTATTCACCTTTAAAATGTACTGTTATGTATGGTAAGTATTCTTATATGGCAAGCTCAATTAATAAATTATCATCATTATTACAGCTATGGAAAATTTTGAGAAAGATATAATTATCAATATATATAAAAGAAAGTCGTGTTAGTTACACCACTTATAACTCAAGAACGGTAGAACAGATTTGGGTGAAAATTGGTATGGAGGTATCTTAGAGCCAGGAGACGGACATAAGATACTTTTCATCCCGTTCGACAGCGTTCCCGTGTGACTTGACATGGAAAGACAGTCACTATAAAACGTGTTATAGCAAAAAATATATAATCAGACTTGGAATAACAAAACGCAAATGATAGCTATGTAATTGACGTATAATGACAGCTATGTAATGACGTATAGATGACAATTTGATATTTGTAAGAAATCAATATTCAAACTATTTCTATTAAATAAATGAATAACAATTATAATGTAACTAGCTGTGCCCTGCGGTGCTACCCGCGTTATAATGGATGAAGTACTCTTTAACCAACAACATATTTATTTGAATAAAGATTAATATTATTATGCTGATACAACTTAAACAAATTATTTCGACCAAATTAGGTACATACCATAAAAACGGTTTTTGTGAGTTAATCTTAAAAGATAGACATATACTAACGCGGACTGTTTTTTAGATCATTAAAAGAGCTATTATTCTTTAGTACATATTTTTTGTGTATCTTGAACCGTTTTCACGGCGCACGCAACGGAAGGCTTCAAAGATGAACAATTTCTCCCGTTTTTTACACATTTACCACTATATCTTTGCTCCTATTGGTCGTAGCGTGATGTTATATAGCCTATAGCCTTCCTCGATAACTGGACTATCCAACACAAAAAGAATTATACAATTCGAACCAGTAGTTTCAGAGATTAGCGCGTTCAAACAAACAAACAAACAAACTCTTCAGCTTTATAATATTAGTATAGATGATATAGAGGGAGAGCCAGGGCCTGCCAGACCTACGTTAAAGTATAAAGGCTGATTTTTTTTTCACGTGTTCTCACTGGTGTAGGGAACAATGCTTGGGGGTTACGAACCTGGAGTAACGGTGCCTTCAGTAGGTATCAGGCAATCAAGGCGTGCAGTACCTGAGCTCTCTCACGTCATATTATAAAAGCTGAGATTACACAATATTCTAATTACCATTTTAAGTCATTATTCTAAAAGCCAGACCTATCCGAAGGGTCTAACGCTTCCCCAGACACCGAAGAAAGTAAAATGCCAGAGCATTGCTCAGGTACATAAATGCATTTACTGTCTTAAATTCCTGCAATTTAATTTTTTTAATTGATAAAAAGTATATACGAATATTACTGAACAATTATCATTCAATATTTTTTTAATAACCAGACATATTTGAAGGGTTGAACACCCCCTTAGAGCGAATAAAGGCAAGAGAGACCTACAGAAACCATTACAAAACTGTTCAGTTTAATGAATTTAATACACAAAAAAATATTTATTATTCATGCTCAATATTTTATTATATTTAATTATCTTTATCGTTGTCATCGTCATCTTCATAATTTCCATAATTCTCATCATTTTCCCAGTCATGTAATTGATTGCTTTCATTGGTTTCAATACTGTCTACTTCTAGCAACTTGGCGTCATCTATCTATATAAATAAAAATGAATTGTTGTTCGTTAGTCTGATTAAAACTCGAGAACGGCTGGGCCGATTGAGCTGATTTTGGTTTTAAAATGTTTGTCGTAGTCCAGGGTAGGTCTAAACGGTGAGCAAATAAAGAAAAATTCTGGCGGGCCGCTAGTAATATTATAATTCACCTTCTTCAATACAGTTTGGTGTGCCAGAAACTACGTCATAATTATTGGCAATTATTTCATATACATAATATTAAACGATTTATGTTACCTTTATTTTTTATTAAATAAACCGAAACCGAGTTGGCTAAGTGGGAGTGCACTCGACTTTCATTCTGATGGTCATAGGTTGAACCCCCGCCGTGCACCTCTGGATTTCTTTACGAAAAATGATGTGCGCTTTAAATACGTGCTTAAACGGTAAATGCAAACATCGTGAAGAAACCGACATGTTCAGATATTTCGAAGAGTTTGGAGAATATGTGACATTTAACAACCCGCACTTGGCCAGCATGGTGAAATAAGGCCTAAACTCACTACTCTCTTAAGACTAGAGAAGTCCCTGTGTCCTAGCAGTGGGAACATAAACAGGGGTGCATACGGGAAAGGGAACCGAAAGTAAATTTATCACAAAACTGACTGCATTGAATACTGGTGCAATAAAGACATTTACCAATAATTGCAACTCTTTATCACGAATCGTTTGAGCGCTCTATAGCGGGCAATAGTGGTAGCTCTGCCGACGACCAATTGAACAGAACCACGGTAGTACTATCTTACAGTATTGCAACTCGGACGAATTTTGAAATAAATGCCTACAGCCGCGTTGTACGTTGAGAACATGCGATGAGGCTGTATTTTGATAATATTTTGTAATGTGCACGCTATGCGCTTTCATTTGATACCCCACTGCGAGTATATTTGCAGATTTTCGGTTTTCCATCCCCACTGTAACCCTCATGACTTTTAAATGGCACAACCAATTTTCATGAAACATGTCTAAGAACACTCGCGCCAGACTCACCTTTCATAAAAAAAAAACAACACACAAATTTTTGTTGAACTATGATTATATAAGTTGTATAATTTTTATGTTATATGTTGTTTAGCTGCAAATAAATGATTTCTATGTTGCTATGTAGAACTACATCAATTGAAAGCGAGTGGGTGTGTTTTGATGAACTCTGTAAAGTTACAATACTGTGAGATAGTGTTACCGCGTCGGAGCGTTCATCAAAACACACCCACTCGCTTTCAATTGATTGTAGCTCACTTTGTCAGATTTATTCCATGAATTCCAGTTAGAATTCAATTTGATGGATCAGGACCAGTTTATTTTCGGTTATACGGTTACTTCAACATTCATTTCGCGCGCAGTTGATTGACAGCTTTTTATGGCTCGGTTGAGTTATTAATGAGACTGACGAAATTATTAATATAGGTTATTAGTAACTTTTCCAGACCACGGTGTATGGTTTTCGCGGATTTATTAACATACTAGCAACCCTTTGCCATTGTAATAGTATATTTTCCAGCTGTATGAAGTAGCTTTTTTGGGTCATATCAGGCTTAGCTCACAATCATTTAATTTTCCCGCGAAAAACAGTATTTTACCTCGGTAAAAATTAGCCAATGTGTTATTCTTATATGTAAGCTATATTATTGTGAAGTTTCATCATAATCCATGCAGTTGTTTTTGCGTTAAATTTAAATTTAGAAATGAAAGTCAAGTGAACTCAAAATTAGCCAACGTCTTTTTTTCTTTAATATAAGTCCACCAACGAGTAAGCTTACGTAGGATGCAAGCTTCTCCCAAACGAAACAACTAAAATCTATGAGGGAGGCCTGCGACCAGTAACAGTTGACATACAGCTGAAATAATTTTAATGGACATTACGTCTCCTTATATTCCATTCCCCTAATCTCCGCAGTGGTCCGCCACTGAAGCCGGTAATTATTTACCGCTACAGAGATTGAAAAACTCCTCATAGCTTGTTTATTGGAGACTCATAACGTTGGAGAGATATCAAATGCTCTGTAATTGCTTGCTTTTTCAGATTTAACTATGTGGGATTAAACTTTAGGTACAAAAATAAACGGCTTGTTTCACAAATCCACTGTGTATATGCCCTTTATCTGTAGTTTTTAGAATTTTTGTTAACTTATCCCAATCAGAGTTTTCTCAGGAAAGGGCAAAGTCAAAACAATTATTATAACAGTAATTACAAATTATTATTATTATAGGTCAGGGATATTTTAATTAAAACTGTCAAAATGAGAAACATTGTGGTTTTAAAATTAATATAAAATATTTTATTTTACAAGATTGTTAAGTATAGCATAGGATATTTTAACACACTAGATGGACGGATAACTTGTTAAGTCCGTTGGTTAATTTAGAATTCTTCCAATCAAAATAAATGACAATTTAACATTTTATTGTTTTTGACATTTTACGGAGCAAAATACATGCATGCTTGGAAAAAAAAGGTGTTGAAAAATGATTTTGACAGTATGAAAAGAAACAACAAAAAAAACATACGCAACGAATTGATAACCTACTTTTAACGTTGAAAGTCGGTTTATAATATGGTTTTATTTTCCCCAATATTTGTGCATTGTGATTCATGTTAAAAAAAAATGGGAAATGAAAAATTAAAACTTTACCCTCGCAAACATTTATTATTAATTTTGAAATAAAAATCTACAGTTTGTTTTTATTTTTGGAAAGCAATCAACAAATAATAATGTAATTGACTTGAACGTCGCAGTTAACGTGTTAAATGGCGCTCTGGTCCGATTGCAGAGAATCGTCCTGATTGGGTCATTCGGTGATTACAGGGCGCGCGCCCGCTCTCGTAAGGGCCTAATTCACATGACACTTCTTTGACAATGGCTTTTTAATGCTTCAATAAATAATTAATTTTTAATTGAAAATTGGTGCTAGCTTTGCGCGTCTGTTTGTCCTTCTGTCTTAATGTTTTGGATATTAATCTATACATACATACAAATGTATAAAAATAAAAAATAAATCAAAGTAGCGTGGGTTATTACCACTTATAACTTGAGAACGGGTGAACCTATTTCAATAGTTTATGATTTATTTGATTTGAATCCGTCAGAAATATCAATATAAATATTAAAAACGTCAAAATATCTTGAAAATATGATACAGTTATATACTGTAAAAATTTATTGAACAATTGCCCATAAAACGTTGACTTCATTGCAACGCTATTTTGATTAAGTAACTCATAGATATTAGTACTTCCAATAATTCTTAATTAAGCTTTATAGACATTAAATGTAAATTAACTATTAGCTTGGTAATAATTGTACCTATTAGAAAGTTAATTCATAATTCCCTCATAAATTATATTTATAAACCATTTGCCGCCTTCCAGCCCTGAAAGGCTGGAAAAATAAAGGTCACGCCCAAAATACTTACCAATTTGCCAAAATGTATTGAAAAATAATAAACTTTGATTATTATGAAAGCAATAAGATTGATTAAGATTTACTGCGACAAATTGACCGGCTGATATTTAATGTAAATAAAATGAGGTTCGTCAATTAATCAAATGGTTTGAACTCGTGACCTTTGCAGTTCAAAAGCTTCTGGGTTGCCAAAATATTGAATATTGACACTGAATAAATACTTAGCTTGATTTAAATTGAATAACGATATTAGATTTTAGCACAGATTACATATTGAAGTAATCTTGATTTTAGTAACCAAATTAATTATGTTTATGATGAGAATAAAAAACATTATGATAGCAAATGAATGTATATTTTTTTATATAGTTGACAATTTACATTAGCGGTCCCTGGTCCAAAATACTGGGACCACGAGAAAACAACGAAATTCGAAAACAAATATTAAATTATTCATTAATATAATGTTTCTATTAAGGCATAATTAGATTACAGCGGACCCACCACCCCTGGTCATTCCCCTGAGGGCAGGAATATTTAGAAATATTTTAGTATTAAAAAAAAAAATTATTTAACTCTGTATCTACATTATAATAATAATAAACTAATCAGGAAATATTTCACAGACATATCACATTTGTGATTAAATGCATTGTGCCCTCTCGAATGTGCACGCCAGGGTTGGCAACACATGTAGAACACTTTTTTAAAACTTACCACCATGTATATAGATACTCATGTTTTATGCAAATAAATGATTCTTATTCTTATTCAAAACTTAAAAAATGTAGTACCTGTTATCTTAGGGCGCTTTTAATTTAAGCGTTTCGAGAAGTACGTCTGTGATGCAGCAAGTGTATCAATAAAATCAGCGTAAAAATATTTCATTAAAAACTAATAAAATTAGCGATTGATTAAAATATTTTGCGGCACTGACGCTTTTGTATGAAAGCAATCCTCTTGCCGCATATTATGTACGTCTTTAAACGCCTTATTTGAATGCACCGTTAAAAATGATTTACACAGGACATCATTCCATTATTAATAATTTATTTTATGAAAACCGAATACAAAGTAAGCCACTTTCTTCATAACTTTAACATTAATTAACCTCTACCTTTTTTATTTCGGTTGACAAATTTGGAAAGAATCTCAATATTCATTCGCCTTCAAAATTTAAACAAACAAAAAAGGATTTCTATCGTTGGGTCTGACAACCTATCTATAATCTATACATTTATCTGTCAGTCTCTTTTCTATGTCTATTAAAAAAATATAGGTCTTAGGAAGTTAAGATAACATTATAATATTTTTTGCCTTCTCAGCTATGATTAATGCTTTCAGTTGGTAAATGATTGGTTGTAACGAGGCAGGTTGGAAGCTGTCCAACAGTAGCTCGTTGAAGCTCTCAAGGCGACAATGCAGCCGTTGGCATAGCGTCACGACATTGTACCTACTATAAACCACTTAGACTATCTTGTAGGATGGGGCAAATATTGGAGTTAGAAACTTGAGCGAATGCATTGCCTGAATTATAAGATACAATTATTCGACTGTGCGACGCAAAGGCTCGTTGCGCTAAAAGAGTAGTTTGTAAGTTTTCACGGTTTAATCGTTCAAGTAGATAAATTTGCATACCAAATGGTGAAACATGTTAGAACAAAATGACTTTATAACAACCAATATGTACACATGTTTTTTGGCAAATAAAAAGTTCTATTCTATTCTATTCTAGATGGTCGCGAGAGTATGTTGTCTGTTGGACAGTAGTGTGCGACTGCCCGTAAGGGGTAATGTAATGCACGTCATAGCGTAAACTGCTGAGTTTCGGAAAAATGTATTCTGAATGGCTTGCAAACTGTACAGATTGGTATTTTGTGTATCGGTGGGCGAGGGTCCGCTTGCGGAGCAAGAGTTTGATGACAACTTCACTGTGGTGTTTAAATAAAAAAAAAAACTTAACAAACTCTGTCATGTTGAATCGTTGAATACGCATTTAATTATTTTTTGTTTTCTTTCAAGATTTTTCAATTTGGCTGACCGTTTACGATTTAGGTTTACACTGTAAAAATTCTAAGGGTAATGATTTTTTCTTAATTTCAGCTTGTGGAAATAACCCATTATATAGTCCAATGGAGAAAAATCATAATCTTTATGCTACAAGAGATAAAAGTAACATTTATTGACAATTTTAGCGTAAATTTAGTAGTTTTGTGTATTTTAGACGCAGACGCTATTAATCTTTATTATCTCGAGCAAAGTTGGACTGCGAGATGAACTGCGAGTTCCGCTCAACTTTTTAATAGTGTTGTGTCACAGTGCCCCGGTTAATTACCTCAGCGGACTTTCGACCTTATCGACTCTGCTGGAGTACGCCGTTGGCTGAAAGTTCCAGCTATTGTTGCTTGAGATTAAGTGCGATCGGTTCATAAGTCAGTTTGTGTTGCTCCGATTGCAGTTTCTTATTGGCTTTATGGAAGTTAATTAGGTTTGTTTCAGTTTGCTTGAAAAGGATTATTTAACTTTTAAACATTTTCTCTCAAAAGAATGTATTATTTTCATATATTATTATTATAAAGTGGAAATGGAAATGGTCGCTAGGTCAAAGTAGTGTACTTACACTCCTTACTCATGTGTTCTCTTCAACAGAAAAGTAAAAAATAAAAAGAATAATTTCAGGTTTCCTGGACATTAAAAACATATATTCAGTAATTAAAGGAATTTTAAAGACAAATCTGCGGAATAATTCCTGCTGAGCTGAATTTTTGTATACATCTTGTAAAAAACCGACACTTGTTTATGTCGTGGCTAAAGCAGTTATAGAGGTCAAAAGGTAATGAAAATCAGTTTTCCTCAAATATGTTTACCTGTCATTCGGATCTCATAGAGGTCTATATAAAAATTGTTTGTCGTGTGTATTTACAAGAAATGCTGTGTGCATTTTTCTGTAAAATTAACCGTTTTCGGGGAAGAAGGCTGATAAAGCTGATTGATGAAAATGGAATATAAATATATCGACTGCCTCAGTGGCGTGGTGGGTAAGGGTCCGCTTGCCGCGCAAGAGGTAGCAGCTTCGATTCCCGCTGAGGGGGTTTGTTTGTTATTCAATCACTTTCTCCGCGGTCTGGGTGTTTAAATGTATAATCAAAAATATCTATATATTATGTATGTCTAATAAATTAAGTATAAAAGATGTCTAGTACCCGTAAAACAAGCCCGGTGCTACATGTCGTTGTGTGGATTGTTAGGAAATATTTATTGATTTATTTATTCAAAAATATTATAAATAAATTTAAATCTTAGTGCTTGGCGTAAGAATGTTGTCCTCGTCTCTTCCCAACGGTGCAGTAGAACCCACCAAGAGATTCACCAGAAGAGGGGCAGAAGAAAAAACTGTTTAATTTAATTCAATTTCTTATAATTGGACTCTGGGCTTGAAGCGTCAGTTTGAAAGTGTCAAGTTAAATCAAATTATAAAGTATTAAAGATGTTACTCAGTTGAACGCCATTTTGTGTCTCCCAAAAAACTGTTCTCGACAACTTCTTTTGTGCTTGTTAACTCGTCTGTAAACGTCACGTTAGGGGCAGCCGTTAAAACGGGTGTTTAGTCGTTTCACACCGTGAGCCATACCGATACCATGAGCCGTTAAAAATTCCTATTTTGTTATTTAATTTTATTTTAACTTTTAAATTGAAATATTATCTTTATTAATTTATTTAATTATGTATAAATATATTATTTAGTGTAATTGATTTGTAAGTCGTGCTAATTAATTGAATAAATAAATAAATAAATACCACGGTATGAATCGCACAAGGGTTCTATAAGAATGTGTCGCTACATATAAACAGTCAAAAACAAATTTATTCGATTAATCAATTCTCGAGTGGAACACACAAGGCCACTCGAAAATGAATATCCGGCTTAAATATTAATAAACTCGATAATTAACAATGGAATTTCATCCATTGATTCGTAGTGATCCCTCATTGTAATGAAGTCAATTACCATAGCTGGCTAAATGCAAATACAGCGGCCGCTGGTGCACCGTGCGAGCGAATACGTCCATATTCATTATACAGCATTGAAAACTTATTGTTTTGTGATATGGAACTTTCATTAAGGCCAAAAGATATGTACTAGGAGAAAGGCAAGTCTTAATAATGTAGACTAGACCATAACAAACGTATTTGACCACAATCTCACGTGATGTAAAGTGATGATGTGGTCTAAGATGGAGCATAAAGACCTAAAAGGTAGATGGCTTCCACAATCTTGAATGACGTCCACAAATATCTTAAAAAAAGATGACTTGTTAAAAGAAAAGCTGATTACAATGCAGGGCGCTTCGAAGCAAATTATGATCATGATTAGAATTTATGTAAATTTAATTTTAATGACACAGTTTCATACAATTTTAAGCAAAACTTGCAAATAACAATTTAAAGCAAATACTACTCCATGCCACAAATACCTAGAGGTGGAATAACGAGTATATTGTTACTGAACTTTAGGTCTTGTTTCAATCAATCAAAGGAAACCAAGGAAATTATATCAATCAATAATTTGTTATATAATAATACAATTAACAATTATTAATTAATACAATTAATTATTAAATAAATAACACAGTGTTTATGATTTGACCTTCTGTGCTAGTTAGAAACTGTAACAGCAAGGTAAAACCACGTATACATATAAAATACCTCACAAAGGCATATAAATAAATACCTTACATACTAATTTATACTGTGATATAAAACTTAAAACGAATTAGAGATTTATCTTCGTGAACCCGTCCCCAAAGCATCGTAGGTTGACCAGGTCGCCCCGTGCCCGAACCAGCTCGCCCCGAGTGGTTAGCCCGTGGTCCTGCCGCAGTGGCGCGGTGGATGGAGGTCCGCTTGCGACGGTAGAGGTAGCGATTTCGATTCCCGCCGACGCGTCCAGTGTTTATTATGTTCTGAAAACACTTTCTCCTTGGTCTGAGTGCTCAATGTGTATACTTAAAAATATATTTACCTATACATATTATCAGATGTCAAGTACCCATAACACAAGCTTAGAGCTTACGAGTACCACGGGGCTGGATGCTGTTGTAATTTTATTAGTGGTATAACTACCCTCAGGAATTTTTGTGTGAAAAAGAATATTTCAAGTTGTCGGAAACATAAAAGTTAATTAGCCTAGCGCCGATACAGGGCCTCCGTCAGACGGCCCTCCGGTGCCGGCGGGGCGCGGTAATTGATGCCTCTGAATGCGTCATTACGGAAACCAACGATTTATCGAATATTGTTGAATAAGTAATGGAAGGTTTCAAAATAAAGGGTTTTCCAATAATAGGTATTATTTTGAATAGCCCGCTATTTCGGTAGATGTCGATTTTGAAACTGTATTTTTTGACACTTACAAATATAAATCTAATAAATACAAAATTATGTATTTACCAACGTATTTAATATTTCGTTTACTTGCGGTTCCCGTACTAGGATTAGACGGTTCAATTCGATTACGACTATGTCGTGGAAGACCGAAACACAAATTACGTCTCTTAGATGATTAAGTGGGTTCATTTTAATTATACATTATTAGGTTTTTCCTGTTCACGTCCGTAAGTGGTAACCCTCTGAATCCTTTCACGCGACCTCCGGGTGGTGCTAAGAACAGTCTCTGGTGGGAGGCTTCGGCCGCGGCTTGTCACCACCCTCCGGGCTGGGCCAGTGCGTGAGACGATTTTTTCGTGTTTCGTAATTTGGTCTGGAGAGGCCATCTTTTAGGTCTTCATGCTCCATCTTAGACCACATCGTCACTTTACATCAGGTGAGATTGTGGTCAAATGAAGGAAAAAAAACATAATAATAAAAGCAGAATATCTCAATAGTGGCTCGAAGGGGTGGAAAAAGAGCGAGAGGAAAAAGGTCTTCTATTTGTAAAAATACCTTTTTATAAATAAACCTATAACAGTACTTACCTACAAGTTAGATTACTATGGAAGAAGTATTTCGGTATCATCGTAATCAAGCGTAAGGAGCTATCTACGTATGTTTTCTTTGACTCCATAGAGTGAGCATTTTGACAGGAGTTGACAACGCTTATGGGCACGCTTGTATATGAACGGGAATAACAAGGAACGAAACCGCCTCGAAAATAACGACTTAACATTCGACAAGTAGGGCACATCTTTAAGGAAAACCTTTAATCTAAATCTTTTAACGAGCAATTCTTGTAAAGAGTATATATTATGTTCTTTTTATACAGAATGTAACATGAAAATCGGTCTGTACCAAAACTATCAGACATCCGAAGATCTATTGATAGGAACGATGTCAACGGCTAAAATTATTTCAAATCATTTTATAAGTAAAGCTGTAGCAGATGATGCAATTTAGTCTTTTCATAAATCTAAATTTAAAATTTAAGTAAAACCCCTGACTCCAATATTTAAATTTCCATAAAAGTAAAACACCAAAATATTATTTAGTAATGTGCACGCGATGCGCTTTCATTAGATACCCCACTCGGGCATATTTGCAGATTTTCGGTTTTCCTTCCCCACTCACCCATAACTTTTTAACGGCTCAACCGATTTTCATGAAACATGTCTAAGAACACCCACGCCAAGGGTGAGTTTGGCGCGGGTGTTCTTATTACAAAAAAACTAAATTAAAATCGCTCCATCTGTTTGGGAGCTGTGATGTCACAGACAGACATACACTCACACAAACAGACACACTGATAGACAGACACGTCAAACTTGTAAAACCCTTCTTTTTTGGTCGGGGGTTAACAAAAAAATCAAATATTACAAGGAAACATTCCATGAAAAAGTAATTATATACCTATCCATCACCCGCAGAAAAAAGGCATTTCTACCCACCCCTGTACAAATTATACGAATAAATTATACACAATAGCAGCTGCAGGGACACCCTGTAGTGGGCACCCTATACCGGGAATTTTAGCAGCTTTCTTCCCCAAATAAAGGGAAAAAGAAATACGGCGAGGTATTTATGGAAATGTGACGGGCAGATGGCTGCTGATGCGTTGTCACAAAAAACTCTTTGAAGAATGTAAATCATCTCTCAGTGAAATATCATAATATTAAAATAACTGGAGAAGGAAGTGTACTTTGTATCCAGTCGACTATTATGTAGAATAAGAAAACTGACTAAAGCAGAAAAACTGAGAAAAATGGATCGAGTTGTTTCAAGATCTAAGTCTGTAGCGTCTGTGCTCTAAGTATTTCTACGTTCCCACTACTGGGACACAGGGGCATCTCTCTGAAGAGAAAGATTATTCCTTAATTCACCACGCTGGCCAAGTCCGGGTTGATGAATATCACATGCCCCTTAAACTCTTTCAAGATCACAGAACATGCCGATTTCCTCACGATGCCTTCACCGTTAAAGCACGTGATAAAAGCGCAAATATTTTTTTAATAAGGAAGGTCCAGAGATTTTCGGCGCGGTTCGAAACCACGACCTTCAGCATGAAAATCGAGTGTTTTCAAACTTAGTCAATACGGCTTTAAAGGGAATTGGGTTCGCTTAGTTTTATCTCACGGCCCAATTTAACCCTATTCCTTCCATTTCCTAATGAAATTAAATGAAATGTGATTTGAGAATACATAATAATTAATAATGTTTATGTCAATGTATTCATCCTGCAAGCAGGCGTGCAAATATTTAGTCAAATTTATATTAGGGATGATATTATAAACATTTTAGATACAATTGTCATCAAATGATGATGTCATCTAATGTGACTTTAGGTATTTATTTTACACATGCAGAAATAGAAATAGGCTGCCGCATCCATGGGAAACCTCAGCCGTCTCATTACTGCTCCCCTGAAAGGGTGAGTTATTTGCTATGTATCTAGTGTATCTCCACCTTAAGTTTAATTTCACAGGAGAATGTGCTAAGTGGCGCGGGGGGCGAAGGTTCACTTGCGGCGCAAGTTGTAGCGGGATTGATTCCCGCCGAGGGGTCAAGTATGTTATGCAAGCATTTTCTCCCAAGGTCGGCATTGTGCACCATAACTTATTTTCTTGGGCTGGGTATTTAATATGTATTACAAAACATATTTTATGCATGTATGTTTAATATAATAAGTATTACCAGATGTCTAGCACCCGAAACACAAGTTTAGAATGTTGTTGTGTGGATTGTCCGAAAATAAATAATTTAATTTATAGCTCTGTTAACTCTGATTTTATGAATACCTGTGTTGAAAATAATAAGTACATATTATTTCACATGTCTAGTACCCGAAACACAAGTTTAGATCTTACCACGGGGCTAAAAGTTGTTGTGTGGATTGTTCGATAATATTTATTGCTTAGTTAACTCGGATTGTGTGAAATAAATTGAATATACATTTTTTTCTCTTTATATATTTATTTTAATTAATATTCAGCATTACTATGTGTTTAAGTAAATACAAACAAGAGATCGTAATTCTAATATAAAGGTGCATACACACATCTCCTCTCGGGTGAGTTTCACATAAACATCTGAAGCTTCATTTGCGTTACAACCTGCATCTTTGTTCTAGAAAATGCATACATAAATATTGAACTAATTAGAGGATCCACAGTACGCTCGCGGACTCGCACGCCGTTCCGTTATTCAAATTACTTACGGAACCCTAATTTACAATGTGTATGCAACAAACAGCGGGCGACGGTAAATTCTGCTAATAACTGAATTAAAAGGAGAATCACTTGGGCGTATACATGGTTGGAAATTAAATAAGCCTGTGCAAGACAGCGCAGCATTTTTTAGGCTTATAAGTCTCAGCTTAAGTTAAGGTGTTTTAACGTGTATATAATTATGAAGCACAGAAACATTGTTCGTTGAATATTTTGAAATAAGAATGATTAAAAAAAACTCTAAGAAATGGGTTTGGGAGCTCTTCTGGTAAGTTATAATAACCTGTATTAGAAGAGTCTGTAGTCTGTAAGTATGTTATAGATATTACTATTATTATTATACATATCAATATTACAATATTACAAGAACAAAAAACATAATACAACACAATGCTTTGATTTTATTTCTTCTCTTTAGAATTTTAAGTTGAATAAAATAATTATATAGATTTAACAATATTATGACCTAAACTAAAATATCAGAAAAGTGACAAACAGTAAAATAAATTTCAATACAAATTTATACAAACTACTAAAAACCATTTTAATTTCAAAAGGGTTTCTCTAATGTTAATAAAGTTAAAGTTAAGGTAAAAAGCTTTAATTGATCAAATATTAAACAGAATTCAGCACCACTTCAGGTTTATGAATAACGTTTTTTATCAAATGTTTCATTAACCTATTGTAAGCTAAATTAAAAGTAACATTTTTATGCAAATGGGTACAAATAAAAGTAAAATGTGTGTAAAACTTGATATAGAACTGGCTAATTTAATCAATCTAAACAAAAAACAAATAAATATAAATGAAAATAGAGGTATCCTTTGCAATATTAATTTATCCAAAAAATGTGAAAAGTTTTCTATTTTATTCCGTCAAATCTCTGTAACGGCTGGACCGTTTTGACGCGTTGTTATAATTACCTAATCTTTATATATATAATTCTGCTGTGAGTGTGTATGTCACTGAACTTCTCTCAAACGACTGGACCGATTTTGATGAAATTTTTTGTGTATGTTCAAGGGGATCAGGGAATGGCTTAGATTCACAATTTTGGAAAAAAAAATGAATAAAAACCCGTGCGAAGCGGGAGCGGGCCACTAGTTATATTTATAATATGCTTTAGTAGCCGGTTCTCCCTATTTCATCAAAATGTCTATGAATGTTATTATTTTTTTGAGTTGATGAACCTTAGATTGGTCACTATTTTAGCCGTTTGACATCCATTGCTGGACATATACCTTTCTTTTAGATTTTTAACATAATTTATAGCTCTAAGTAAATCGATCGTCTATCTTGACAGTGTGCGTCCATCGTACCGCTTACTCACCAATTATGTAAGTTTCCCTCCGTTTCTGTCGGGCATCATTAAAAGATCCTATTTATAACATAGTCTTAAGTTCTGATGTATTTGTTTTGTGTTTTAATTATGTGTGTAATTAAGAATATTAATTTTATCTTATAATAAAAAAAAACTATTTTAACAACATATTTCCAAGCAGCCATAGAAGATTTCCTTTTTAAAATAAAATATCATATAATAATACATTCATAAACCACAAAATATATTAAATATGGCGGTTAATAAAAATAAACCATTTAATAATTCCAAACTTTACAGAATTTTTATCATAAATTATTAAGATGGCGGTTAAACGGAAAAAATATTCGGTCGAATTTGAAAAAATTTATCAGAGATTTGACAAAGGCGAACTTTACGTAAACGCCAGAAATCCACGATTAAAGTGTAAATTTTCACGCATGTCGCCGTGTGTCATACTGGCTTAATTAATACGGTACTGTTCGACGGATTGACTGCGCGCACCGTGTATCCGGAAATACCGGAGATATTATTTATTTACCGGTGTTCTCCGTTGTTATCAAATACGGATTCGGCACAAACATGGTATTTGTGTGATTGGCTTTTTGATTGCTGCCTTATTACCTACCTCTGAAATGAAAATGTTGAGTTTAAAGGTTTTGTATTAAATTCTTCACACACACACATTGTAAATGGACGTATCTTTCTTTTAGTATTTATTGTGGCTTAGTAACTTTGCTTTTAAATTATGATAGTTAATTTTTTTTAAATTTCGTTTTATCATTTTATCTAATCCATCCAAAGGTAATCTAATAAAGCCACAATTAGTGATAAGTAACCCTACAAGTTGCCACTTACGGCTGTTGGAGATTACAACATGTTGCATAAAACATCGCATATTTATAAAATACACTTTTACAATGACTTATAGTGGCTTCAAGCCTTAGTCAAGACACTATAGTTCTTAATTAATACTATCTACGTAGGTACGTTCTAATTATTAAATAACTTATGTAAATGAACACTAATAAGCGCAACAGAGAGATAGTTCGCACGTCTAATAAACCGGTTTTAGGACCGCAACTATCTCTGTGTGGGTTACACAAATAAGGATACTCCAACAACCGACATTCAATTTACTGAATAATTTGAGACGGAATCACAAAAAGCACAGAACTTAAAGGAAATAATAAGTACCAAATATTTATTTACATATTTTATAATCT
Source organism: Gymnoscelis rufifasciata (assembly GCA_929108375.1). Taxonomy (NCBI): domain Eukaryota; kingdom Metazoa; phylum Arthropoda; class Insecta; order Lepidoptera; family Geometridae; genus Gymnoscelis; species Gymnoscelis rufifasciata. The sequence continues at coordinate 16,196,868 of OV815309.1, forward strand.
TCATCACCCTATTAACATTCCCACTGCTGGGACACAGGGACTTCACTCGTGACGATAGAGATTAGGCCTTAATTCACCACGCTGGCCAAGTGCGGGTTGGTGAATGTCACATGTCCTTAAAACTCTTTAAAGTTCTCAGAAAATGCCGGTTTCCTCACGATGTTGCCTTCACCGTTGAAGCACGTGTTTTAAAGCGCACATAAATTATTCAAGGAGAAAAGTCCATAGGTGCGTGGCGGAGTTTTGAACCCACGACCTTCGGAATGAAAGTCAAGAGTGCTCCCACTTAGCCAACACGGCTTTTTAAACGACGGTAAATAATTCAACAAATTTTCGCTTTTGATTTGAACTGCAAAAAGCTTCAAAACTCGACACTTCCCGAACAGTAAAGAACGTCGAACCTCGCTCATCCGCTGCTTGTAAAATGTTAACATTCATGTTTACGTCCGCTAACTCACAATCATACATCTCGAGAAATTACGGGAAACTTCTCGAACAATAAGTTCCTAGGAAGTAATTACTTTAAAGCGCATGTGGTATTTCTCGTAGCATTGAATATTATAATTGTGCAATCATTTTTTAAATCAGGGGCGCCGCGCGGCCTTCCCTCCTCGTCCTTATTTTACAATTCTTAGCAACCTACAACCAAATAAATGTTTTGATTTTGAAATGCTCATGTTACAATAGCTCATAATATATGGCAAGCATTTTGTAGTAAATGTTGAATTACTTAATATTATAAGAACACCAGAATTGTAACTACAAAACTTTAAAAAACTGTGACTAGCTGTAATTGTCCTAATCGCTTCTCAACTCAGTGTAAAAAGTTGACGCGTATACTGTCAAGACAATGTTATTTCTTTGGTAATTTTTATTTTCTATTCCAATTAAAGATTTACAATTAAAATTAAATTAAAATTAAAGATAATAATTTAAATTAAATTTTACATGGTCAATTCAACTTAAAGTAGTTTATAAGGTTGGTGGTCATTGGTAAAGACTGTTTTCACTTAATCACTTTTTTAACCCCCGACCAAAAAAGAGGGGTGTTATAAGTTTGACGTGTCTGTCTGTCTGTCTGTCTGTCTGTGTGTCTGTCTGTCTGTCTGTCTGTGGCACCATAACTCCCGAACGGATGGAGCGATTTCAATTTAGTTTTTTTTGTATGAAAGGTGAGTCTGGCCCGAGTGTTCTTAGACATGTTTCATGAAAATCGGTTGTGCCGTTTAAAAGTTATGGGGTTGAGAGTGGATAAGGAAAACCGAAAATCTGCAAATATACTAGTGTGGGGTATCAAATGAAATCGCATCGCGTCCACATTACAAAATATTATCTTGTTTTACGTTTAAGGAAATTAAGGCATCGTAATCGGGGGTTTTTCTTAAATTTGAAATTTAGATTTATATTCATTTTATAAAATGGTGGCGGTTACAAACCGAGCGAAGCTAGAACCCAACTGACAACCGGCACGGGCGCGGGAAATCAATCAATCAAATGATCGATTACATATCGATCATTTGATTGGCTCCCCCTGGACCGTTCACAGTCTTCGATTACTCGATACATTGATTGGTTACAGATAATATAAGTATAGGAACGGTGATGCACCCTACAAGTTTAAATAAAAAAAATTATTATTTCAGACAGATCCATGGACATAATGTGTGTATGTATGACCTGTACATGTACAAGGCAATAAACAAGAAGAGCAAGAAGATGGCTTCACACAGCAGAGCGGGTGAAATCAGACTGCGGATGAATAACTTCATTTCAAGAAATCCCCAACCAAATAGAGGGGTGTTATAAGTTTGACGTATCTGTCTGTCTGTCTGGGATATCATAGCTACCCGAACGGATGGAGCGATTTTAAAAGGTGAGTTTGGCACAAGTGTTCTTAGACGTGTTTCATGAAAATCGGTTGTGCCGTTTTAAATTTATGGTGGTTAGAGTGGGGAAGGAAAACCGAAAATCTGCAAATTTACTCGAGTGGGGTATTAAATGAGAGCGAATCGCGTGCAAATTACAAAATATTATGGTGTTTTACTTATAAGAAAATTAAGGCATTGGAATCGGGGGTTTTTCTGGAATTTTAAATTTATTAAAAATCTGTTTTAAAATTACCTCTATAGTTCATAGTAACAAAACTAATAATTATCCCACCATATTTCTCGTTATAATATTGTTTCCTGTAACGTGAAAGCCGTAATCGCACGTCACGCCTGGCTAGGGAAGGCTAGGGTAGGCTAGGGTAGGCTAGGGAAGGCTAGGGAAGGCTAGGGTAGGCTAGGGAAGGCTAGGGAAGGCTAGGGAAGGTGGAATTAGTCCGCGGGGAGCCCCGTAATGATTACTCTATACTTATCACTGCCGCTAATGAGCTGCTTATTTCAGCCAAATTGGCTTATGTTGATGTTGAAACAAATTGGCTTTGTGTTAAACATGTGTAATAATAGGCGGTGACGTAAACGTCACAGCAAAAATTTGTTATTATTTAACAATATATTAGTAAAATAATAATAACAATGACTCTTTATATAGACTTTTAATAAGGTTCAATAAGGCGTGTAAATAATGTTATTAGACGTAACTAAGTGATCTACCATGTTCCAAATGTTAATTATAGATTTGAATTTCGAATGATCAATTCGCACCCAGATCAGGCCTGCCGGTGGCGGGCTCTTCGGTCCACTTGGCAACTGCAGGAGGTGTCGAATGCTGTAGCCTTGACGGGACTTCCGTGACATTCCGTAGACAATCGACATCGAATCAGGAATGAAGAGATTTAATTGATATTCCTTCTTCGATATGTAACCTTGTCGTTGTCAAGAAAGAAAAACATCTGTGAAACCTCAACACTGGGAAAGATAAACAAGTCCTATTTTTTCATTCTACGAATTGTTCAAAGGTCCACAAACGTCCCACAGCGCAATTCCACCCTTAGATAGAAATTGCCGAATACATGTAAGTTTATCGAATCGTATGAAAGTGGCCATTAGCTGAACGGTGTTGTGTTCCGGCCCGGCGATAACGCGTTATTCGATTGAACTCGATCGAACGCTTGTTCTTATTGCTTGTAACGAAATAATCAGGGTTTACTTTTAAAATGAAACTTATCTATGAATAGGTTAGGGATTTTTATTTTAGAGAAAAAAAAATATTGCGGATATGTGTTTGCAGGGGGTTTGGTTTTATTTTTTATGTTTCCTGCGCCCACAGCGCCAATGAAGTTGTCAAGAATGTTAATTTTGTTATTTATATCAAAGTATTGTTTTGATCTAGCTATGAAGTGGCCATTAGCTGAACAGTGTTTTGTTCCGGTCCGGCGATAACGCGTCATTCGATTGAACTCGTTAGAACGATTTTCTTATTGCTTCTAACGAACTAATTAGAGTTATTTCTATAACGATACTTGTTATCCAATTATTAATACCAAGAGGATATTTCATTGTGACGGAAGTAAGAATAAGAAGCAATAATAAATATTCTTTGCTAATAAATTTTATAATCTATTTCTTATTATGTTATATGAGATTTTTGAGCAGAAAGGGTTGAAAACCATTGTATTTTTCTTATAAGCTGTTTGTAATATTATTTTAAGCCAACAAATCTTTAAAATAGCTTTAAAAGAAGCCTTAAAATAGTGGAAAATATAAAATTAACAACAAAATATATATTTTTCTTCATTTCTACAAATTCAAAGGTCAACGAAATATCTTCAAAGTTTACTGCTACAACGATAAGAACATGCCTGTTTTCTTATTTGTAATTTCTTTCAGTGAGCAATTATTTAAAAATTTTATATTGTTACTTTTTTTTATTACAAAATTGAGTAAGTAGTTACAATTTTTTTTATGTGAATCCAGAAATGACCAGTGCGCTGTGAGTTTGCCATAATTATTGAGCTGCTTATTTATAACATACAGATTTTATTTAATTGACACATTTTATTTACCAGTACGCTGTAAACTATAGAATGAAAGATATTTAGATATTATGTTTTCGCGCTGCTATTAGTAGTTTTGTGAGTGTTTTCCCCGCATTCACAGATAGATACGATTTCCAGGACTTTGAGGAAAGTTGGTGGGAAACAGCTTTAGACTGGCATTGCTATAGGGAGTTGAAGGAGGCCTTTGACACCACAAAATAAAGAAAAAAATAATTTACCGTTCTAAAAAACCTAAGATATATAATATATAGAACATCTATTGTCTTCCATTAATATACATGACACAATGCAAGGTTTTACCAGACTATTTCGGTAATTTTTTCCCAAGCTTTTGTACTGAAATAACAATTGATCTAATAAAACGACACTTAACCCATAGATCAAAGGTCCACAAGAGGCTGCGAGCAATAAAAACAGCTCCGTAAAACATGTCGTACGTCACATCCGGCGTGTCACGTTGTTGCGGAAACGGTAAACAGGAAACTGCCACAATCTGGTAATATCGAATTTATATGATCTTTTCCGCTGTTTGAGGTTTTGCAGATTTTTGGGAGTTTTCCTTCTACTTCCCAAAAATCTGGAGCAAATATTATGAAATAACAGTAAAAAAGTAATACGTATTTTATTTTGTTGGTTAGTTGACTGCAACATACTTCTGTATTGCTGCCAAATATTATAAATTTAAATAAAATAAATGGACAATATTTTTGCGCATTTAAAACTAAACTGATAATTTTTACATTCAAAATACTTTGTCTAACAGAGTTAAATACCGTATTTTTTTATGTGATTTTCCGTTACATAATGTGAAAGTTTTTATATTTTTTTCAATTATTTACTAAGTTTAAAACTGTGTTGGCTAAGTGAGAGCACACTCGGCTTTCATTCCCAAAGTCAAGGGTGCGAACCCCGCAGCAAACTTCTGAATTTTTCCCTTGAAATGTATGTGCCCGTGAGACTACTGGCATTTTCTGAGAGCTTTGAAGAGTTTGAAGACAATGTGACATTCACCAACCCGCACTCGGCCAGCGTGCTGAATGAGTTCCCAATCTCTCTCGTCAACAGTGAAGTCCCTGTGTCCCAGCAGTGGGAACGTAAATAGGGACTTATGCTAATCCGTAAGTTCAAGTTCAAGCCTTTTATTTCCATAGAACTTTAATGATCACTTGGACAGAAGCCAGTAGCGTCCCAGTGCGCAGAATTCTTTAGCAAATATCTTGAATAAACCTGCCTAACTGTACTGATGACTCAATATTTAAGTATATAGTTATGCTGGACAATCCACGCAACAACATTTAGCCCCGCGGCAAGCTCTTAGCATATGTTACGGGTACTACATATATGATGTACGTAATAATGATGACGATGGCCTCTTTCCGTCAACGGCGAAAGAGACATGTGGTTTTTTTTATTCATAAAAATATATTTTTAACTGTACATATTAAACACCCAGCCCAAGGAGAGCCACTGCCACGAAGGTATTCATATTTAATACCTCAACATCTGCCCAAGACCAAGCCGAGTTCGTTCAAATATAATATAATTTTGGGGTGTTAACGCCTACATAGACGCATATGTAGGTATGACACAGAGAACACAAAGAAAAATCACTCAGACCTAATACCAAAAACGAATTTATTGTACTAAATTTTTAAAGAAATCCTTCTTACCTTCGTTAAAATACACAAACAAAACCACAGATATTTTCACTGAAAACTTGTTGCAGCTACTGCCAAGATTATACCTACTTACACTAAACATACACAAAAAAAATACAGACAACTGACACTGAGTTTAAGGTGGAAAATCAATTTTGGCACTCAGTTTAAAATGTTATACTAACAATTATTGCAACATACCTTCATACTATTTTGGTAAGGTATCCACCTTTGCATTAAAATTAAGTAGGTATATAAATAACTTTAACGTTTTTTTTGTGCTTTAACGGTGAAGGCAAACATCGTGAGGAAACCGGCATGTTCTGAGAACTTTAAAAGAGTTTGAAGGACATGTGACATTCACCAACCCGCACTTGGCCAGCGTGGTGAATTAAGGCCTTATCTCTCTCTACAAGAGAGAAGTCCCTGTGTCCCAGCAGTGGGAACGTTAATAGGGTGATGATGATATAAATAACTATTGTTTAAACATTTATTATAATAAACTCATGTACCTTAACGGTACGTGCTATAACGGTGAAGGTAAACATCGTGAGGAACCAGCATGTCCTGACAACTTTAAAAAAAAAGTTTGAAGGCCATGTGACATTCACCAACCCAATAATTAAGGCCTAATCTCTCTCGTCAAGAGAGAAGTGCAGTGGGAACTGGTCATTATGGTAATGATAATGATGTACCTAAACGACTGAAATATTAATTGTAGAAGTTTTTATAATATACTTTTGATGTTCTCAGCGTCGGCGTCGCCGTGCTGCAGCCATCTGAAACTTCGTTAGAGACTGCGCCTTTAGTTTTCTCTGTTAAAGCATGAATACGCACGCACCTTTATTTTTGAACTCGTCGAAAAACTGAGTATCTTGACATAAGGAACCTGTTTCACAAACATTGAGTATAATTAGTCGTTTGTTAAAATGTAGCACTATCAAGTTGACTCACTGAAAATAACTGACTGACCATTGCTTGGTATATTTCCACCATCGACTAATTGGGACTTCATTTAGGGATTTTATTTACTTTCCCACTTATTAATACAAAAACACACAAATTTTTGCACATATTTCCTACAGTAACAGTTGACATGAACCCAAATAGTCCGGCCATTTATGAGAAAATCCGCTAAAATTATTTCATGCGCAATTTTAAGCTTCAGCTGTTTTTAATTTAAAAACATTTCAGCTGAAAACTAAAAGCTGTTTTCGAAAGCAGGCATCGGTACGGATCCTACGTGAAAGAGACACTTCAGGAAAATAAAAATATATTTAAAAACACGGATGCGCAGCCATTTTGAAATAATCCAGATATTTTAGCTCGGGATTTATTCCACGCGTGTTTTCGTTGTGATATTTTGTATAAATGTTGATGTTCTGTCAATACAGACCTTCTCGTAAAAACGTTGAGTTGTATAAATGCAACGTTGATAGTTAATTGGGGTGAAACGAGAACAACACACCTGCATTTTTACAAGGTTTTATTTAAACTTGCAATTGGATGTAAAAATTCCAACGTTTTAATTTTTCGTTTCGGGTCAATTAATATCGGCTTAGTCGGTAATATTTTAACTTAATAACTTAAGAGGGTACATTTCTACCGATTAAGCTAAAATTTTATACACACAATCAGTTTGGTTGACAAAACTTGTTGATTAGTCAGTTAACTGCACTTTGATAAATCTTCTTCTGCGTCGGTTACACTCTTGACAGAGTGATCGTGGTAATCATTTCAGGTGTTCAGGTAATCTACCAATTGAACTGAAAACAATTGACAGCCCTAATATATTCAAGAGTAAATTATGGACACTTCTGTTAAATGGATGCTATTATTCTATTGACGATTTCTGAACGATATTTTTTCCATTAATCCGTAGAGGACATTGAATCAGTGATTTTTATTTTATAGATTAATTCTGACATGACATTATTTCCCTTGACATTTGTAATTTTTCCGATAACGTTATCAAGTTTCAATGTAATTTAATATCAATTCAATTTAAGTGTTCAGTTAGGTTAATATATCATTGTAATTATTTAAAATACAATTATATGTATAATAAAATTGTTTTATGAATAAATTACTATATGAATATATTGGTGGCAAGCAACTTTGATAAATATGGGTATCAAAAATATAACTTGTATATTAACACAATTTGACCGTTACGAATAATAACAAAAAAAAAAACAATTTTATGGCAATCCGAAATATTGGAGTTAATTTTTATGTAACTATCATTGCGAAAATATCTAAAACAAACAAAAAAATTGTTGTTTTAAAAAACAAACAAAATGCAAACAATCATTGTCCTTAATAATTGACAGTCTTCTTCTCGTGTTGCGAAACTCATGAAATATCTTATTTTATATTATAATATAATTATGACATGATTAAAATAATGAAACATGTTATTTTCTGCAAATATTATGTAAATCTATGAATAAAAAATAAGCCAGCAGCGTCTTCTTGGACCACAATTGCCGTTAATACTGCCTTCGCCAACACGCCTGCCAAGCGTAGCGAGTATCAGTGAACTCCTTTATTTCTTGTTTTCTACGGCCGAAATAAATAAACAGAAAACCGGTCCGTCCGTTGGGGCCACTTTTTGTGGGCCCAGTCTACTAAAGGGCCGGTCTAAGCAGTACTCTTGGCACTGATCTCGCGGTACGTGCTTACGACTAGACGAGTATTCGATCGCTCACTCAATTATGACAATACTTCAATAAAAAGGTCCATTAGCCGAAACAGTATAATAATAATGATTATGGAGCGAGGCCAAGACAAGTGCACCCTTGGCTGCGGCGGCGACGCCGTTGCCAAAACATTGTTGTGTGCCGCCTCCCATTACACGGCCAACACAATATCGTTTGTCTATTACAGTCTACAGTTCTTCAAATAAGATATTTTTAATTCATTTCGGATCTTTATTCTCTTATGATTTTTTTGCTAGATAAGCCTTAATTTAACTACAATCTCACATGATGTAAAGTGACGATGCGGTCTAAGATGGGACAGGAACACCTAGAAGGTACCTATTTATTGTTTCATTGAAGATAGGTTGTAATCTAAATTGTAAAAAAATAATACCGACATCTTAATACTGTTTGAAAAACAAGATTTTTTTTCATTTATTATTTACTTAAATAAATCCTATTTTAACTAAATAGTGTAACTGACGTTAATTTAAAATGTGTAGGTAGGTAATCTTAATTTGACTATAAATAATTAACAAATTTTTGGTTGCAAGCGCCATGTCATGCTTAAGACATATTTTCACAACTAAATGTTTTTCTTTATCTGTCAAATGTATGGGAATACAAAATGTTGTAACATCCAACAGTCGTCAGTGACAACTTGTGGTGTGGATCGCGGCGTAACTGGTGGTTTAGCGAGTAGGTAGAATAGTCGTTGTCAAACGAATACCCTCTTTCCGAGTCTTTTATTACGAGCTTGAATATCAGTAGTATTGTTACTACTAGTTTCGTTCTCGAACGCAATTCGGATCCAGACTACTTAAAGGGATGGGAATAAAACAAAACAAAATCATTTATTTGCAAGAATACATAATTATTAAAACATGTCGGATATTCAAATGTAAAATTCAATATATTCATCCTGTAAGCAGGCTCGCAAATATCAAGTCAAAATATAATTAATATTTAGTACATGTCATAATTTTAATATTCACCATTAATTTTGACTTACAAAATATTATTTATATATTATATATATAATATATCCATTTATTTCTATAAATTGTTTTGGATTTTAAATTAAAATACACAAATTATAGTTCAGTTCAGTTTCTTGTAAATTGGACTCTGCGCTTGAAGCGACAATTTGCCAGTGTCGAGTTAAATCCTACTACTATTATAAAGGCGAAAGTTTGTATGTATGGATGTTTGTTACTCTTTCACGCGAAAACTACTGAACCGATTTAAATGAAATTAGGTACACAGAATCTCTAGAGCCTGAAAAATTATATAGGCTACTTTTTACCGCGGGAAAACGTCATTCCGCGGGAAAATCCATTATAACGCGGGTAACACCGCGGGGCGCAGCTAGTAAAATTATAAAGTGAAAAAGATGTTACCTAGTTCAACGCCATTTTGCGACTCTCACAGAAATTAGAAACAAGGTTTTAAAACGATCTCTTTTTTGACGTTTTATCACGCCACTTCGTGTTTTAATAATAATACAAACAGGTAACAGCACCAAGACAATACTCGGTGCGAAGGGACGAAGACCAAATTAAAACAAGTCAATGATTAACAAGTAGCTGACCGTTTTAGGTACAAACAAAACCTCTTGAATCGGTCTATCTATTGCAGATAACAGCTTAGAGACCCGTTTAGCAATTTTTGAGTTTTTGACAAGCAACAGCACACGAAGAGAAACATGCAGCGAGGGACTTTATATATTTATTACAACATTTACGACTGAACTATTTATATCTAAACCTAAGATCTATGTTGCAACATAACTATAAGTATATATAATTAAATTATATAGTTTTAAGTATATTATAATAGTATATAATTATTACTTTAGTATTTTTAGTTTTGGTTTATCTCTCTGCACCCCTAATCACCGGTCGCTTGAGCTTAGCTTCGCGGCCGGTGATTCTCTATTTTTAACCACCGACCAAAAAAGAGGGGTGTTATAAGTTTGACGTGTCTGTCTGTCTGTGTGTCTGTCTGTCTGTCTGTGGCACCATAGCTCCCGAACAGTTGGAGAGATTTCAATTTAGTTTTTTTTGTATGAAAGGTGACTCTGGCGCGAGTGTTCTTAGACATGTTTCATTAAAATCGGTTGTGCCGTTTAAAAGTTATGGGGGTGAGAGTGGGTAAGGAAAACCGATAATCTGCAAATATACTAGTGTGGAAACCAAATGAAATTGCATCGCTTCCATATTATATAATATTATGTTGTTTCACGTTTAAGGAAATTAAGGCTTTGGAATCGGGGGTTATTCTTAAATTATAAATTTAGATTTATGATATATTTTTACAGCAGTGAGTTTTGTAATTTTTTTATCATCTATTGTAAAAAATATATTGAATGTGATTCTAAATGAATATGGTGATTTTATAGAAATCATAAAAAAAATTATTTCATTCGTCGATATAAAAATATACTTTACAAGACTATCATACATACAAATATTAACCTAAAAAACAAAAATAACACCGTGTCTAATTTAAGTATAAACTGCTTCAATTTAGTTATTATCCTCTGTTAGCAAAATAAAGATTATTTTTGGAGTTTACTCCTTAAGAAACGATTTTAGTTATAAGGCCCGGTATGGAAATTTTATGGGGAGTAAAATCAAGTGTTAACAAAAGTTGAGGCGTTACGTAGAAAGAGACAAACATATATATCTGTAGGATTCAACGTGTAAAAGAATGAGATGGAATACTGTCGAAACGTCACGTTCGAAATAAGAACTTTAACGCATTTTGATTGGTTGTTTGTTGTGTTTTTGGAATGCGAGTTACCATTTTTGACATTCGAATACGCGTTCGAAAAAGTATTCGTCTAGCATTCACTTAGAATTTCTCAGTGAGTAGAGGTGAGACTGCAAAGTTATTCAATAAAATCATCAATATTTACAATAAAAATTTTGGCCGGACGTTTCTTTTTCACTTGGATATCGTATTACAAAGATAGCTTTTACGTTTTTGTGCAGGGAACTAAAACAATTGACGAATTTATGGTCCTCTCAACGCGTTTCGTTGGAACATATAATAAGTACCTTCTGTTATTTATTAATTAAAATATTAAAGAGAAGCTATAGTTTCGACACCTAATTAATTTGTTCTTTGCAGTATTTAAGAATGATATTATAATTCAAAGTGAAAGAAATCAATCATCCTAAAATTGGATTTGTATAAATTGAACACAATTATTATTATTTTGTAAGATACTTTATGTAATACGCTTTATTGAAGTAATATAAACAATCCGAATAATAACAGATATATGTTTGTTTCTCGTATCATTTTAGCAGATGCGTTCATGTACCCTTTTTTTCTATTCGATGTACCTACATATATCATAATATTGTTCGTAAGTAGTAAACTCCAATCGTGCGTCGTAGCTGACACACACACACACTTTTTTATTTAACAAATGACACGAATGTTTCATTTGGCTTAAATAAGCCTCTGTAAATCAGTGTACGAGCTGCGGTCCTTCCCTGCGGCAAAACATTGTCCTTTGTTGTTCAGCCTCCCCACAAAGCACCATCCCGCATACAATGTTATTTCTGCCTTATAAAGGAACCACTTTGTTTCTTTGATTTGTTTACTTAATGTAGATTGAATCTACAATACTACATTAAAATCAAAATGCTTAACATTGGAAACACAAGAACATAAATATAAATAATCTTAGCTCTCGGTTTTAAAAGATTACTTTTAAAAGATGTTTAAAAAGATGTAGTTTTAAAAGTAGCTATTGTGTTTTACTGGGTAAACAGCTATGTCAATTTGATCCAAATCGGTCTTTGCTCGCAATTATTATTTTTTTCCGCGAAATGTGATAATTACCTTAAAAAGTAGCCTAAATGTTATCCTGATACATGATGATCCTGATGTTAGCTATTATAGTATGGAGTAAAGTTTCATTAAAATCCAAAGGATCCGTACGTAGTTTTTCTATTTCTATTTAAGTTTCATAAGCCTTCAAGTGACCACAATCTCACCTGATGTAAAGTGACGGTGTGGTAAGATGGGGCATGAAGACCTAGAAGGTAGAGGGCCTCTCCGGAACACATTACGAAACACGAAAAAAATCGCTTCACACACTGGCCCAGCCTGGAGGGTGGTGACAAGCCGCGGCCGAAGCCTACCACCAGAGACGGTTCATAACACCACCCGGATTTCACGTGTAAGGATTCAGAGGGTTACCACTTACCGACGTGAACAGACAAAACCTTTTTGCGTGAAAGAACAAAAATCACACCTATACACTAACGTACACCCTTACAAACATTCGCGTTTATAACATTAGTAGGATAAAAGCTTTCAAGTACCTACTTCTTTACTGTCAGCTTTAAAATGAGAAAAAGGCTTCTAATTCATCAACCAAATACACCATTATCTTGCTGTTATCAAAAATTGACAGAATGATTGACGAGCACAGTTGATGCATTTTTGACAACTAAAAACTTGGTGGACTATTCTCGAGCCTCTAATATAATAACAAACTCAATATAACCAAATATCGGAAGATATTTTTCAGTTTTCTTAAAAAAAAAAATTTAATCATAAGCTTGAAAATAGCCTAAACAAAAAATTTATTTGTCGGTAAGGTATTTATTATATACCTTACCGACTATCATACATACTGTATAAATCTTAAAAATCAGAACCACAGTGTGTGTTAGTGTCATGAAGTCAAATATAGGTCGCCTTCGGTGCAAGGAGGCACTTGCAGTGTCGGCGACCGATGAACCGTCGAAACTTAACGCCTTTCGGCCAAAACTGCTCACTCAGGAACGTTGTCAGATGTAATATCACTGGCGCGAGAATTGACCCCCCGGATGATAAAGCATCCTTCGGATTTTTATCATCAAACTTCAGAAGATATCCTTTTTGAGAAGAGTTCGTGATTCAAGTGAACTTTATTACAATTTTCTATTTCATAAAGTTTCATGAAAGAGCGCGAGTGTAGCATCGTACGACATTTAGAAGTTGCCCTTTGTAGTCAGACCAGGAAGCACTTTGTAAGGCGTTAATAAATTTGTTTTGGAAATAATAAATAAAATTACTAAGTAACATGTGTACAAAAATTAATTAATACAAGATTATTATCACAAAAAACAACCAACTTTTAGTTTGTAAATATGAGTTACGGAGTAAAATAACACAATTTTTGTTTATGGATTGACACAATTGAAGATAATGCTGTGTAATTATTGCTGTTTGAGTAGTCCGGAAAAATAAATATAATTCGAGGACTATAAATACACACCAATACAAAAAAAAATAAGTTAAAAAAAAAACCTTGAAGTTGGTTAGAAAAAGTGTGAATTGTGATGTACAGAATAATCTCTGTGACAAAATTAATTTTGTAATTATTTTTTACTTGGGTAACTCACTTATTGTGAAAGAAAGAAACCAAGGACATACACACATCTACCTAGATAACGCAAGTATCACGATTTGTATTGAAACTTTTGTTATGAAGTGATGAGCGACAGTATCGCTTGTTCCAATATTTATCGTCTCCTAAGTAACAACGTCAGAACAAACGTCCAATGCAAACGCGGCAACGTAATTTGAAGATTATTTAATAGTTTTTGCGGCCGTCCGGCTGCAATATCGGACGCGAGCGGTCTGAAGCTGCAGCGACGCTTGGTCGGGGTTCGGACACGCGAAGTAGATTCATTTGCGATATCTTGGTTGATATAATATGTCTGTGGAAAGAACGTACTTTAACAAGAGTTAAAGACCAAGAGAGAAGTTACTGCCTAAGAAGGCAGTCCATCTTATTTTCCAAGTTGCTAAGATTTTAAAGCTATTCCAGTTGCTATATAGCTTACAGCCACTTGTTACAGTTGCTGCAATATCAAATAACTGTGTAATCAAGAGCTACAAACGTTTGCAAGCAACTCTGCTCAGTTGCGCTAAGATTTCCCCGGGGCATCGGGGGTCGCAGCTGACGCTTATCTCTCTAGCGCTTGTGGCTAACTTATCAACTATACTTGTATACAATATATTCAAATATAGCACCTGCCTTGTTGGATTAGTGGGAGCACACTCAACTCTTATCCAAAGGTCGCGGGTTTAAACCCCGACATGCATCTCTGGATTTCTGTTCTTGGCAAATTAATGTGCGCTCTAAAACTCGTTCTTTAACGGTGAAGGCAAATATCGTGCAGATCTTACAATAGTGCGTGTGTGTCCGACCGATTTCGATCACGGCGACAGCTTATATTCCATGATGTAACCGCCTATTTTCCTCGAAAATGCCCTCGAACACTGGGGACATGTGACATGTGAGTACATTGTTAACATAATTTTTAATTGATTGCCGCAAGAGACAATAGATGCAGCTGACAAAATACGTTTGCCAATTCGGCTGCGCTGCGGCGCGGGTAAGACGGCACAATTTTCTCTGATATCCACAGCACACGCAGTAAGCTCGCTATTTCCGCCGCGGAGCGCATGTGTTCAGGGTTCGATTGCTGGCTTTGAAGGTGACCTGTTTGTACCATCTCACTAGCAGCGCTCAGCACTTGCTACTGGGTAAAAACACCACAGGGTATTATAACTTTTACTATCTCATTGCAAATAAGTAAAGGTAGAAGATTGTATTTTTCGTTTCCATCCACATACTTTCTTATGCATGTATGTATGTATGCATGTACATACTATTATCGTACAATCGTACAAGTCAAACATTCAAATTCCAAGGCATTTTTGAAAATAACGAATAACAACTTTGTTTATTTTTATTTTTTTATTTTAAGGTACCCTAGTGAAACATGCTTAGCTAGGAATAGCTAAACAAGAATCACAATGTTAGTTCTCGAATAATTATAAACTTTACCCATTATACCGAGAACAAATAGGATGGTATTTAAATGCTGATCACTGGTTTTCAACTATGGTTCAACACCCAAGATACAACATTCTAGATTCCAGAACTTGTATAAAGAAGAAATTTAAAATCAACATTCTGATATTGAATATAAATGTTACTGCCACTATGATGGATCAGTTTTATTTTCATTTTGTTGTTTGGTCCCACTCTATCCAAGACGGCAACTCAAGGACCTGCCTAAGTACGTTAATTCTTCAATTTTTTGCGATTGGGTGTTACCAGACCTATTGATCGATAGTCAACAAAAATCACCGTGAGAAAAACGGCATGATCTGAGAACTAAGAAGAGTTTGAGGGACATGTGACATTCATCAACCCGCACTTGGCCAGCGTCGTGAGTAAAGGCTTCTCATCTCTCACGTCATCTCGTCTTCAAGTGCCTATGTAGATATGGTGCTAAAATTAGTAGAATGCATAATTTACATTGTGTCACTGTCACAATGCTGAGTTGAGACCTGTTTGTTCGACTAATAATATTTTATTTTTCTATGTTTTAATTATCTGTTATCTGTTGCCATCAAAATGTTCTTCATGTATTATAATTTGTTTGTTGTTTCTGAATACATTTTTTATCTATCTAAGTCAAAGAAGATTGATATTCCTTCCTAGACCTATCGTTAATCAATGAAATTGTGTGTGTGTGCGTGTGTGTGTGTTTTGTCAATATATAGTTCTTAGCAGCCTTATTACTACCCCTACAGTTTGGCCTTAGCCAGAGAATCCCTTGAATTTTATGGAAATAAACAAAAATGTCAGTACGCCATTTCTCAATAGTAATTACTCGTAACATTTCTTAAAATACTTGAATATATTACAAATACATCATTTCGTAGAGCAGTTTAACATCTACTAGAGAAAATATCTGACAGTTTCCCCACTAGGCTATGCCTGCATGGAGGAAACTTTTTACGATTTGAATAAAGAAAAATTTAATTTAAAAATTATGAATTATATAACTTTGTCTTGACAGTTTGATGTTTTTTTTTTCATACTGTGTTGAGAAGCGAATAGTACTGTGTTGAGAAGCGAATAGAACAACACAGCTTTAACAGTTTTAACAATTTTGTAGTTATTATATATCCTATTATAAATTTAAATGATAATATCCCTTTATTGTGGCCTGAAACTCTCATGCGTTCAGCTTCATGTTATTAGCTAGGGAATTACTAAAAGTTAAATTGAGGTTTTGTGTAAAGTGGTTTTTGTTTCAATAAAAATTCCGATCACGGTACGCCGGTTCAAAGTACAAGGTCATGGCGTCTGGGGAGTCAGCCCTTTTGCCTGGCAACTGAGTTTTAGAATAATAAGAATAACAATCATTTATTTGTCACAATCACAATAAAATACAACAAATACAAAAATTAACATAAGGTTAGAACTCTATAAAAAAATATATAACAAGAACATATTGCGACAAAAAAGGTAACCATTCAGCATAAGCTGCGGCAGAACGGGTCCAACCGCAGCGCTGGTGCTCCATGGTTACCTGAGTTGTGTCGGTTATACAGCATACAGAAAGAAAACAATAAGAGCGAAACCATAATAACTTAACCATTAACATTACAACAATAAATTTCAGTTAATTACAAGCTACTGTACATTTTAGACTAGTTTACACATGACGATGTGTTTGTCATGTTCTTTCTACAAGTGGCAACGGTATTTCAACGCTAGTTATCAAAATCGAATGCTCGTGTGAACTCTAGCGTTGAAATAATCTTGCCACTGATCCGGAGCCTACAAAATTAAAAACAAATTCAAGGAATAAGACTTTTAAGATGTTTCCACATTTTTGTATAGAGCCTGGAAAACCTTTTTTTTTAATGCTAGATAAGCCTTCATTCAAAAAAAAAAAGCCGTGTTGGCTAAGTGGGAGGACACTCGACTTTCATTCCGAAGGTCGTGGGTTCAAACCCCGCCTCGCACCTCTGGATTTTTCTTCGTAAGAAATTTATGTGCGATTTAAACACGTGCTTTAACGGTGAAGGCAAACATCGTGAGGAAACCGGCATGTTCTGAGAACTTTAAAAGAGTATGAAGGACATGTGACATTCATCAACCCGCACTTGGCCAGCGTGGTGAATTAAGGCCTAATCTCTCTCGTCAAGAGAGAAGTCCCTGTGTCCCAGCAGTGGGAACGTTAATAGGGTGATGATGATGATGATGAAGCCTTCATTTTTCCTCAATCTCAAATGATGTTAAGTTACGATGTGGTCTAAGATGGGGCATGAAGACCTAGAAGGTAGATAGATGGCTTCTTCGGACCACGTTACAAACCACGACCTACTACCGACACCAGTTGACATGGCCATTTTGAAAAAAAAACGTGAATTTGTGGCCTTATTATGAAACTCATGTTAATCGACAGAGTAAATGCTAACAAATATAATATATTACCACACCTCAAGTTATACGGTTTATGATATAATTCGGTCTTAAAATTATAAAAAATCTTTTCCCTACATTTAAAAAAAAAAGTAAGAATGGCAAGCACCAGGCAAACATATTCTGTTTTACGATATTTCGATTGGAAACTCTCAAATGGATATATATCAAAAAGTCTTATCATATTATCAACCGATACAGGTACATTAATTATTTGTCCAGTTATTCCGAATTGACCATTAAAATGACGTAATCTACGTATCTGCATGAACGGAAGCCTTGGTGAAATAAGTCTTTCAGCAATAATGTCTAAAAATTGTAACAAGATGGAGCTTAAATAAATTCTGCACTTATTCCGATCCAATAAAACCATACCTGGCAACAAAAACTTTAAAAAAATATTTGTTATCTTTGGACTTGTTTGTTTACATTGTGTGTCGCGCGCGTGTGTTTTAGAATGTAATTATTATTGTTGTATTTGCCCTATTTACTTAGTGTAATATATCAAAGTAATACTCAAGAATCATTCTATAAGAATATTTACGATTATACTTTGTCCGATAAAAAAATAATAACGAAAAATTTTTTTTCGATATCAATGACAATGGTATTGTTGCATGCCGGGTTTATAATCATGTTTTTGAAGTGATTCAGTGAATTCTTAAGATATAAGACTGGAGGTATTGAACTATACAGTGAGACTACGAAGTATCGCGCAAAGAGGAGACCCCGAGAATGAGATACGCTGTGTAATGTATTCCATCTCATTCTTTTACACGTTCAATCCTACAGATATGTATGTTTGTCTCTTTCTACGTAACGCCTCAACTTTTCGTGTTACACTTTTGATTTTACTCCCCATAAAATTACCGTACCGGGCCTTATAACTCAAATCGTTTCTTAAGGAGTAAACTCCAAAATCTGCATTTATTTCGTGAGTGATTAGAAATATTAAAAAAAAAATTGGAGCATTTCGTAGACCCTTGTAGCATCGCTACGCCTACGTAGATCACGTAGCATTGCTACGCCTGTAGACGCCTCGTAGATTCTCTAATGCTACAATCCAATCATGGATTATTCAGTATAAAAAACAATTGATGTATAAACTGGTTGGCCGGTTCTAGCTTTGTTCGGATACGGAAACCTTCCTCTTGAATCACTTTACCTATTAATGTGAATAACGCATTAAAATCCGTTCAGTAGTTTTCCCGAACATTAAAACAGGAAGACAGACTCTAATCCTACTATATAATATTATAAACGAGTAAGTTTGTGTATTTGTTGCTCTTTTACAAAAATAAACTGATTTTATATTGATGAAACTTCACATCAATATGGCTTAGATATCAAAATAACACATAGGTTTTTAAAAAAGTATCGTAATATACCATTATTTTTTAGGAAAACCTATTACAGCGAGTGAAAGTCGATTTAGATCAAATTTAAAGCGGATATAATAGTGTTTTATCTTTATAGAACAAAATCCACTTATTTGTCCAAAGTTTGTTTTTAGAATATTGTATAGAAGATTTAAAAAAATAATTATACAGGTCACTTGAATCCATGAAGTGCCAAGTTAGGATGATTAAAAATATTCAATTTTTATATCAGACAACATTTAGGTCCATAATTTATTTGTAAAGACTAAAGTTATGTTATTAACAAACGAATATTTAATTAGCTTAATACAAATAATAAAATCAGTTTAATTGAATATACCATGAATTAATTATCTAAATATTTTATATCAATAGTATAAATAGTGAAACCAGCATTATCAAGTACTAGGTTACTTGATAATGGTATACCATACCACCAAACTTATTTGCAACATCAGTAGAATGGTGTTGGTACTCTCGCGCATAACATTGTACATAGATGATTATTATATCGTAAACAAATTAAAGAAAAAATCGATAATTAAAGTAAATGTTTTTAAAATAAAAACTTTATGAAATCTGGTTAAATTTCCTTTTATAAATAAAATTGTTTTACAATTCTTACATTCCTTACGACTTGCCATTAATTAATAGACATTTATTGATAGTATAATTAAACGTCACAATTCAAGCTGGTTTTTAGTAATTACATAATCATGCATGAACAATCTTTGTAAAAAAAGCTTATTATAATATATCGGATTACCTTGAGGACAAAACTGCTTGGGACGGAATCTGCTCCAACACAAAATCAAAAACAAGACTAACAAACAAATAATGATTGTAAAGTTTCAATACAAAAATGAGCTAGAGTTTCTAATCGCTTCTTTGCTCTAGTGTAAAAAAAGCGAAGCGACCAGATACCATAAATTTATTTCCTACTTATCTTTAAGCACCTATGATTATTTTTTTTTGTAATTTATTTTATCGTGTCTAAGTTTTGTAAAACCAAACTATGGAAATAAATGATTTTGTATCTTGTATCATGTCAAAACAAATAAATCATCAAAAATAAAAATATCACGGCAACATACCTATAATCAAATTAAATTGTTGCGTCTTACTACTACATAGCTACTACATTCGGGTAACATTTTCAGCTACTAAACATAGGTATATTATTTAATTTTGAATAATCCTCCCTCCAAAAGTTCTTCATTTTCATAATTTAATGATAATATTGAAGCAAATTTCACGTCGGCAGTGGCGTTTTACAAGTTATTTAAAAATAAAATAGCTCTTAGAGTTCGGTTTCGTCTTATATTGCTAACTAATTAAGTGGCTGGCATAATTAATTCTTGTTTTAGTAATTTCGTAAAATAAATTCCATTCTTATTATACTTCATTTCGGGAGACACTTGGTAAAATTAAGAAATAATTGAAACCAATTTAATAACTGTATTGTTATAATTTTATCAAATATAATTATGCACTTGTGTTTCAGGCCACGTGATGATTATTATCACCATCATCGTGGTATTTACGTTCTAACTGCGGGGACACAGTGACTACTCTATTGACAAGAGAGATTAGGACTTTATTTACCAAGCTGGCGAAGTACAGGTTGGTAACTGTGACATGTCCTTCAAACTGTTCAAAGTTCTCAGAACATCACGGTTTCCTCACAATGTTTGCCTTCACCGTTAAAGTAAGTCTTAAAGAGCACATTATACATTTTCCAAGCAGAAAAATGTAGATGAGCATGGCGGGTTTTAAACCATTACCTTCGCAATTAAAGTCGAGTGTGCACCCACTTCGCCAACTTTTTCTTTCGATGATCGTCATTTTGCTTTTTTTATTTAGATGATATCTACATACAATGTTGTTGATTGTGTTACGATAATAAATAAAATATAATTAAATATTTCCACACAACAACATCTTGCCCCAAGGTAAGCTCTGAGTTTGTGTTAATGGTACACTTACGTAGATTTTATTACACGTATTAAACACCCAAACCAAGGAGAAAGTGTTTTTAATTATAGTAATTTTTTAAATTTTAATTTAATCATTTGAATAGGAATTATATTTATTTTTATATATATTTATATAATATTAATATTATATAACACATCTAGCCCCCAAGGTAAGCTCTGAGTTTGTGTTAATGGTACACTTACGTAGATTTTATTACACGTATTAAACACCCAAACCAAGGAGAAAGTGTTTTTAATTACAGTAATTTTTAAAATTTTAATTTGATCATTTTAATTGAAATTATATTTATTTTTATATATATTTATATTTTATTTGTACATATTTATATATGATTATAATATAAAATCTATATGTGTGTGTAAACATATTATAATATATTTATATATATTATAACTCTTCCCGCTGAAGGTTTTGTACTTATTATTCCGAGACGTCTGTCAACTGTAACCTACACGTATTTCTCTTACAACATGTCTAGTCTGACTTAACCCTAACCAACATACAAAAGAGTTTATTTATAGATAAAAGTGATATAGAGTTCCGTAACGAGTTCACAATTACAGAACCCTCGTGAAAGTGACACGCATGATATGGGTTCCGCCTACTGAGAACTGAAACAAACAAAATTACCATCCATATTTTATGCAACAAAGTTTTAAACAACATTGATCTTTAATTTGGGATTAAATTTATGAAGTAAGGCGTAGTAAGACGCAAGAATTCACAATTGAAGCTATAGAGCTTACCACGTTGCTAGATGTTGTGGTGTGAATTGTCCGGAAATATTGGAACGAAGTTCCTTACCGCGCGTTGTGAAAGGGAGCTAGACGGAAAAAATCTTACTAAAAGTTTTCACGACACGCGACACGATGACACGCGACACGACACTTTTTGAATCACAACATCTTTTGATAAGCTGTTGCTTAATTTCGCGCTTCTCGCCATCGACTCCGTGGCGCAACGGTAGCGCGTCTGACTCCAGATCAGAACGTTGCGAGTTCAAATCACGTCGGCGTCAATGCTTTTTGTATTTCCAATATTTAGTTTTGGGTAAAATTCAGTTTTGTTTGTAAGTTATTTTTAGTTGAATAACATTTGAAAAAAATAAAAATATTATTATTCTTTCACTAATTAATCGAAAGGAACTTCGTTCCATCCGGGTGTCCCTTGACACCTCTCAAGTTTTTTTTTATTTATTGAAAAAGATAAATTTGATAATTATTACAAATCACTTTTGTTGTATTATGGGTGCTCCCGTATATGTATATTCATTTATTGTCGATCATCATCATCCCTCACAATTTCACGGTTCTTGAGATACAGCCTGGAGACAGATAGGCAGACAGACAGATGACGAAGTCTCAGTCATTATACCTACCGCGTCCGTTTTACGTCATTTAAGTTTTACGGAACCACATAAAAACTTAAATAATGACAAGTTACATAGGTTGGTCATAAAAAGAATCTGTAACCGAATAAGTTAAGGGTATGTAGTTTCTAATTGAAAAGGACTAAAATAAATGTATCGAAATGACCTACATAAAACGTAACCCGTTAAATATTCACTGTCGATTTACAGTACGAGACATTACCTAATATCATACCCTTTTTTTTAATTTCTTATAAAAATTGCCTTATAAAAGTGTCACCGTGTTAAAAGTATTACGAAACATGAGCCATTATTTGTATTTCAGTATTCAATATACTGCTTACCTTGGCACAATTATACTCAAAAACGTTTTACAAATAAAAACACATTTTTATTATTAAAACCTTTTGCAAAGGCATCGAGATCTCACCTCTTTGTGATCGCAATATGTTCCAATTTGTAACAAAAAACACGAACAAAGTACAAAAATGGAGGTATATTATATGGAATCTTAGTCAAAGCTTTCTCGATATTAAAAATTACGATGCTCGTTTAGAAAGCTGAAAAAATTGCTTGTTTGATGTTAAAATATGGATCATTCGAACAAATCCCTTATAACGAGGAGGGTTGCCGAGTAAGGGTATTTTTGCAAATTTTCCGATAGTCACGTGAAAGATATTGGATAAACTCGTTTCGGTAACTAAAACAAAAAGCTCGGCTTTGATTTGCAAAAGAATTGAAACACATGCAAAGCTTCTCAGTATCATGTTGGAAAACTATTATGGGTATAGTTTATTTCCCCTCAAACTCACATTTGATTACCGACTAGCGACTCCTCGCGGCGTTGCCCATGTTTCATGGAATTTTCTACAGATAAGACATTAAAAAAAATTTCTTGCGGACATACAAACATTCTTCTTGAATCACTCGCAATTACGTAGTTTTTTTCTTACATTTATATTGTTCCATAAACAAACAACAGTAGGTACAGTAGAGAACAGTACAGATAAAATTAGCCTATGTCCGTGAAAAGCTAGTATTTTAATATAATTCGAGAACTAAAAGTTATTGTTAAAGAACGATTGTTATAAAATTTATAAGGGACCAAATTCCACGCAACAGCGTTCATTTCAAATCATGGAATCGAGAACCTTCTTTTTTGTTGCAAGTCGATTAAAAAAGGCAACAAAATTCGCTACGTAGTTTTAAAGTTTTACATACATACATAGATACAGACACAGAGACAGTGGAAAGCAATTTGTGTATACTATGTAAAGATACACAAAAATACGTTGATGCATCTATAGTAGTTATGTTCCATCAAATAAAAAAATCCTTTTCATAATCATCATTAAATAAATATTTCCGGAGAATCCACACCATGACATCTAGCCTCTTTGTAAGCTAGAGCTTAACACAACACATGTTCAACCCTAAACGTTCAACGTTTAAGACAACTGAAATACTTAATATAATAGACAGATAGAAATAATAACAAAAAAGTTAAAATAAACTTAATTTTTAATCGGGTTTTGCAATGTATTCAAATAAGAGTAGGGTGGTTTTATAATAAGACTCAAAAGTTTAATTACGATCTATACTATAATTATTGAATTTTTTTAGAGTTTTCAAGATACAAGATACAAAATCATTTATTTCCATAGTTTGGTTTTACAAAACTTAGACACGTCAAAATAAATTACAAAAAAACAAATAAAAATAATCATAGGTGCTTAAAGATAAGTAGGAAATAAATTTATGGTATCTGGTCGCTTCGCTTTTTTTACACTAGATTTAGATAAAGATAAATATAAGATAGATAAGATAGATTTTGATAAAGATAATGCGTGGTAAAATAATGTAAATGATATAAAGCGCCAATGAATTACTCACCAAAATCGTCAGCATTTAACCCCAGCTATGCCATACCTACAAGGCTAAACCAATTAAAACATCCCAAACAGTGCTAGACAATTCTGACTAGAAAAACATTTTTCCTCCAATTAAAAACCACATTCAATTTACCCGTTCAAAAGCTGTGGTGTCAACAACTGACACAAACGTTTCAAAAGAGATATAAATTTACAATAATAGACATTAATAGTCATTTATTTATAATATTATTATACGTCACAATTACATTTTGTTTACACTGTATTTTTAATACTAATGTACCTCCAATTAAGTTCTTTTCTAATTTTGACAGCACTAAAATGATCATGTGTGGTTTTAGCGGGCTCCAAATATTCGTGTTAACGCGATGAGTGTGATGAGTGTTGCAACGCTTAGCTTTCGAGACCATGCGATGCTTGGCCCCGGATTTGTCGAAACAATAATCGCTACTTACATATTTCAGATTCGGAGTTCCAGATGAAGACATGAATATCGCATATGACCGAACACGATGTCTATAACGAATTAAGGCGAAAAAAACTTCACGATAAAAAAAAAATATATTTCCTTATAATCGACAATTGTATTGTTGTGTGATGTTGTTGTTGTTTGCAAGCCTAGACTTACGGGTTAGTGTAACGGGTACTAGACATCTGATATACTTAACATAAGATACATACATATATAGTTTTTTTAGTATACAATTAAATACCAGGACATAGACGTAAGTAACTTATGGCCAATCGGCGGGAATGGAATCCACTACATCGTGCGCCGTAAGCGGACACTCACCCGCCGCGCCACAGAGGTAGTCAATGTAGCCAAAGTTATTCGATATTATATCTTGAAAATTGCTTTTGGCAGCAACTTATTGAACATTTGATTGTTCTTTTTGAGAAAAGGCGGGCAAACATATTGTATGTGGAATAAACAAGTCAAATTAATGGCGAAACGAGCTAGTGTGCAATTTACCATTGCAGTGTATCTCGACAATCTTAGATCGAGTTTAGAGCGAATC
Organism: Gymnoscelis rufifasciata; assembly: GCA_929108375.1. Taxonomy (NCBI): domain Eukaryota; kingdom Metazoa; phylum Arthropoda; class Insecta; order Lepidoptera; family Geometridae; genus Gymnoscelis; species Gymnoscelis rufifasciata. Next base: position 16,222,132 of record OV815309.1, read on the forward strand.
GTGTCGAATTACATTCAATAAGAGGGCTTCGCTTCAAAGGTGTTGCTTTGGAATTCAGTCTCTAGGGGAGAAGGCAGGTATTAGACATTCCTGGAGGCGCCTATCGCGTCTACGCCTTACTGCTGATAGTATTGACGTGTGATTTAAATATTAAGATTTTGCGGTTAAGTTTTAGTAAGTTTTAGTTTTTAATTAAAATGAAGCTTGATTATAGCTGTTAGATTATTTAAATTAAAGCAGTACTAAGGCTCTTATTATTATTTTTTTTACGTTAGATTAGTCTTCATTTGACCACAATTTCACCTGATGTAAAGTGACGATGTCATATATCTTAATGTTACACGTCATGATTGTAATGCGTGCTAAATTTCCCTTTGTTCCACCCCAAACGCAATTATCTTCGCGCCGCATCCGGCTTTTTCTAAAGCCACCAATTATTTATTCTAAGAAAAGTGGCAGAGCATTTTCCGAGCTATGTACGATATGCAACTGGTTTTTTGGCATGCTATGCCATTGCCGACATCTGAAAAGGAACTGTGTCTACATTATGTTATAGATATATAATTAGATTGGTAAATTTTGTGATTGGAGACATAGTTATGCGCTAAAATTGCAGAATTTACGCGAGTCAGTTTAAAACGTTGGTAAAAAGATTTTCATTTTCATGTCCTTGCTTTTTACGTGGGGTCGGCACAACATGTATTTTCCTCCCATTTTCCTCTGTTACTGGTCATCTCAACACTCACTTCTTTATCAGGGTTTTTTAGAGGTTTTTAATGAGTTACCAGACTCAATAAATGAAGCTACAACTGAAAAAAATTAAGAAAACTTGAGAAATTATTATTTATATTATTGAAACATAATTTATTTTCAACTGTTAATTTTTATTTATACAGTAGGTACTTATTTGGATCTATAAATTAATTGACATTAAAAGTCAAAGTCAACGTCAAATCGTTTATTTCCTTAGACGCATATGCATACATGGACAGATAAACTTAAAGCTAATTAATAAAGGAAATAACATTGTCTTGACAGTTTGCTTCAAGTTTTTACGCTCAGTTGAAGCGAATAGAACATTGCAGGACTAATTTAATTTTCAATATTGAATTTAGTTTTTTAAATTAAAACAACGTATTAATTATATGTCTTTATTTTAAGGACATACCTTTATACAAACCTGACCTGATACCTTTGTTATCAATAAGGAATCTTGAATCATTACACATACACATGTCATGTCATCTTTCACACAGTCCATCCATATTTTCTTTGGACTACCTCTTCCACATATCCACCAACACATATCTGACACTCTTAAAAAATAGAATGGTTTGAATTTAAATAAAATTAAGTACCTATCCGCTTCCGCTTGAGAATTGAGTCAGATCAATACCTAGGTAGGTATTCAATGTGGGCTTAACTCGCCGGCGCGTGATTCCGCGTTAATCGGTCCTATGTCCTGCACTAACTTACTCCGTCTGCACCGAGAACGCACTAACTACACTTCCCGGCCAAATTAACAGGCCACCCCAGTATCGCATAAAGTTTATTATACTATTTTTATAGTTAAACCAGCTGACCCTAGCAAACGTTGTTTTACATAATGAATAAGACGATTCTCAGACCTACTGAATACTCTATATAAAATCGGTATAGCCGTTTCGGAGGAGTATGTTAACTAACATTGTGACATGGAAATTTTATAAATTAGATTAGATATCAATTAGATTAATAAGTATTGTAGAATTATTTAAGGTATCAGACGTTATGTAAAACCCAGATCAAATTAATTGTCCTAAAATATATCAATAAATATTTTTGGACAATTCACACAACAACATTATAGCCCCGTGGTCAGCTCTTAGCTCGTGTTACATGTTCTAGATATCTGATATAATTAATATAATATCATAATAGATATTTTTTATTATAAATGTTCTATTAAATAGAACCTTAAAATATTATTTTTGCATTTTTTTACCCTATTATTACAGGACAACCCCAATTCCACAATAAGGAAGAATGTCAAAACTACCAGATGAACAAGGACACAAGAATTTTATAAGACTTTTTGCTTCGCCGTAGTCGGGTAATGAGCGTGGTTTACTTTTGTAACGTATTACTATTTTCGATCCACTACTTCATCCTCAACTCTTCCAAAATACGAGGTTGCTGAATAGACGGACAGTTGATTGATAAGTTCGTCGCACCCGGCTGATGATGAAGAGGCTCCGGAAGGGTCCTGCTGACGCGGAACATCCTTTCGCACAGAGTGAGGAAACAAGTGTGGAAACTTAAAAAAACAAGCTCACATTGTCCCTAAAAGTGGCGTGGCTTTGCCAGTATGATTAGATTTTTATAATCTTTGATAAAAAAAAGCCGTGAAGTTTATCTATCCGCTCTTGGCCCGAGTCTGCAGGTCCTTTTTATCTTCATTTACTTCTACGGACACAAATCAAAATAATTATTTGCAAACATGGGTCGCAGGTTGTGATGTATTCTTATTCATTTATTGTCAACAATAATTAAATAAGAATACACAGCACCAAACAGTCATGTCTTAAATAAAACTAAGGCATGTAAAGTTATTTAGTGTAAATTCAGAAATGTTATTTAAAATTAGGAAATGTTTGTATTCATGTCTATCGCAAATTCGTTTATATTACTTTACAAAAATCACCTTATCACTTAGGTGCCTATTCCCATATAATATGTGAATGTAAAGAAAGTGTAAAGTATTTTTAAATAGTTATTTTAAACAATATCAAAGGTTATTTTTTTATATTATTCGTCAGTTTGTTGTAAATGTTTGATGCCATTCCATTTACGCTTTTCCTCACAAAGATAAGAGTTGACGCACTGTCGTATCGTTCGCTCGCTGTGGCCGCGAGTGCCTCATTGGCGCGGGGCGAGTCAGCAGTCCCCTTACCTCCATTTACTTCTACAGACACAAAGAATACGAAATTATGTGAAAAATCAGATGAAATGTGCAATGGTGTATGCCGGTAACACTTCAACACTAATCACTTTGAAATTGGTAAAAACAAGGAAATAACTTTAATAATATTACCTCTATATTATTTGAGAGTAAAATATTGTATTTTCTGTATTTTTAATGTGAATAGTGATTGATCCCATGGGGTATCACGGCGCGAAACAGAAGACATAACTTTTTATAAGGATTTCCTATCATAATATGCATAAAACACGGAAACCTACCCACTTTTTTTTATGCTAGATAAGCCATTTTACCAAAATCTAAACTGAAGTAAAGTGACGATGTGGTCTAAGATGGGGCATGAGACCTAGAAGGTAGGCTTCTCCGGACACATTACGAAACACGAAAAAATCGCTTCACGCACTGGCCCAGCCCGGAGGGTGGTGACAAGCCACGGCCGAAGCCTCCCACCAGAGACTGTTCTTAGCACCACCCGGAGGTCACATGTAAGGATTCAGAGGGTTAACACTTACGGAGGTGAACAAAAAACCTCTATACTTTTATTAATATTGTGCTTTGCTTTCATTGTTTTGATTATGTTCTTGTTATTTGTAGTAAGTATTTAAACATCCTACTTATGTGATTAAGTCTAGTAATGGAAGGTAAATTTAATCTTCACGCTACTGTTTGTTAAAATATATAGTTATAAGTTGGTTTCTCAAGTAAGCGAATCATTGTAAATTCTTTATCAGAAATAAATATTATTAAACCGTAAACCATAATGCTAGTTTGCGACGTATCCACGAATCAGTTTTTAATCAATTTCTGCAACAATATCATCAAAATAAACAAAGGCTTTGTCACAATAGGCCATGTTTAAAACCTATTATAACAAGCTAAAACAACAGCTCTAAAATTTAAAACAAAGTAATAACTGAATCGGCTCGCCGGCCGCCGCGCAGGGAGATAACTCGATTGCTGGGAACCGGCGAGATATCGGCGTTCTTTGTGCCAATCAATGTTATTTAAGCGTTTGAGCAACAAAGTGGCCCTTTTAAAAGCTTCTATTAAACTTTATATAAGGTTATATACATAACAGTACTTTTAACAAAACAATGAGCAGACAAATTAAATAAATTCGGTTATTTTAGGGAGCCTACTTGAACGAGCGTTTCGATGTCAGCTATGCAATCTCCTAAGTGCTGAAACATCTTGTGGGGTGCTAGAAGATGTTCACCATTTGTTGGAAGAGAGTGTCGAATTTAAGAGAGATAGGCATGTTCTTGAACAGGCCTTCGGCTTGAATAGTTGGGACACAGGAATCTTTCATAAAGTTTTATCACATCCAAAATCCAAAGCAGCTGCCGAACTGTTCAAAGCCGTAAGCCGATTCAGGCAATAATAGTTGTACATAATTGTAATTGTATAATAATAGATACCTACCTAAGTAATATTATAGCAGACACCCAAATATCTATCTGTAAATATCTTTGTTTAGCCGATAGGACTACCATGTAATTCTGATAACACACACCACAAGAGCCAAACTTCGTGTCTTATCCTATCGGAAGATTTTTACTGATTATATTGATACTGATTTTTATAGGCGGCAACAGTATTTTAATGCCTTCAATCGGATCTTTAAACCGAATATCGCTGAATTCAGTAGCAGAAGTTGTTTATGAGTATTTGCAAGTAGTGCTGTACAACAAACAGATTAACTCATGTTATAGGCGCGACAGTATATAATAAACTTCCAGATTCGGTGGTTGAAGCCACGGGCGACTCTGCATTTAAGATACGATTAAAGCGATGGCTCATACAACAGTCATTTTATACTTATGATGAGTTCATAGAGTGCTCTCTGACAAATCATAACATACCAAATAATTTGCTTGTATTGACATTCCGTTTGTATTGTAATTTATTTATTATTTAAAACTTGACATATGTGTTATTGACTAAGTATTTGCAATTTGACATATTTATTAAGTAATTGAATTTGATGATTTATTTGTTTTGACATTATTAGTACTAAAAAACCAGTGTAAACAAAATGTAATTGTGACATATAATAATATTATCAATAAATGACTATTAATGACTGTGCTGAACATTCACTCTGCTTGACTCACTGATGTTGGCGAACAAAATGTACTGCACCCTTTTATGCATGACAAAGTTTCAAGAAAACGCAAGTCAGTATCCAACGTTAGCTCACAGACAAATGAATGAGTGCAAGCAAGATGTCCCATTACAAAGGGACACAAACAAAGCGTGCAAACCGAATTTTTGAGAGCGCAAATTTGAAGCGTTACGTTCCAAGACGCCGGGACAAAGGTGCCGGGACAAAGCCTTTCTTTGTGCGCCGTATGCACGCACTCACAGACAATTGTTCTTCCAGGCTTTTGTTTCAGACGTCTGTTAATTTAATGTTGGCGTTGGACGAATGGAGCTTTTAGCAGATTTGTGAATGTCGTGATACATTCACGTAATCAATGAGGTTCGCGCTTTAAACACGTGCTTTAACGGTGAAGGCAAACATCGTGAGGAAACCGGCATGTTCTGAGAACTTTAAAAGAGTTTGAAGGGCATGTGACATTCACCAACCCGCACTTGGCCAGCGTGGTGAATTAAGGCCTAATCTCTCTCGTCAAGAGAAAAGTCCCTGTGTCCCAGCAGTGGGAACGTTAATAGGGTGATGATGATGAATCAATGAGGCTTACAGCTGATACAAACTATGCGGCAGATAGATAGATAGATAATACTTTATTAAACACCAAATAAGGAAACAATACAATACTAAATTAAAACTAAACCTAGAATGTGTAAGGGGTGGTCTTATTGCTTAAAGCAATTTCTTCCAGACAACTTTGGATGGAGAGAAAAAATTACAATAAATGTAATGAACGGTGAAAAATACGCGACCGAAGTTCTGTGGCTGAATTTCAGTTACAACGTATTCGTTATTTCTTATTTTAATATTTTTATTTGGCTTCATTTAAATTTATTGAGATTCATATTTAATATTATGCATATCTGCTTTCGGGTTGAATACATAAATAGAAAAATAAAAAACGTTTAATGGGATCTCCTCCTTAAATAACACCATATCACAAAATTACAACTTTCTAGCCATCACGGTTCGTGAGAAACAGCCTGGTGAGCGACAGGCGACCAAGTCTCAGCAATAAGGTTTTACCGTTTGGATACGGAACTCTTAAAATTAAACAACAAATAAAATTGTCTATAATGACTATGAGTAGAGTTATAAAAAAAATCTTAAAAAGTTAAAGTTGAATTATAACAAATAATAATTCTATATTATTACTACTTCTTCAACTCGTCAACCTCCTCGCTACAAGATATTTCACTGTAGAACTTGGTAATACCAGTTTCGTACACCTACACGTTGCGCCTACAGTTTCGTACATAAAACTGCACAAACAGACGGTGCAGTCAAATCGCTGCGATATGCCGTTGTACTGTATTGTATACCGGGTAAAAGCAGACAAAATGTAACTCCAGGGCAATGTTGGACAGTTTGACGGCGCATGTTGCTGCCCATCAATCGCTTCATTGTTTCCAGCTATGCGTCCGCGTATTAGATTACAGACTTTGTTATTAGTTCGATAAGTCTGTTGGAGTTCCTATAAAGCTTGGAAATTACTGAAGCCTCTTGATGAGAAGCTTTGTTAATTTTGTCATAACTTTATTAATACAAGTTATAAAAGATCTGGGGGATAAAAAAAAAAGAAAATACCTTACAGATCCACCAACCACTCTGTGACGCTGGTCAGTACAAACAAAAAACAATAAATACGAAAATATTTTTTTTCAACACACACGTTAAAATTTCACTTAGCAGCGGTCCCCGCGCGAGGCAAGTCTGTAGTGTGGGAGACCTGTTACAATTTGGATTAACCGGGTAAAGAAAAAGTGCATGAACACACTTCCTTTGGGAAGTGACAAAATAGGAGAAATTATAATCTATCCAAAGTGCAGTGCAGTGATGGATGTGACAGAGCCATGTTTCTTGTTTGGCAGGCTCCTTACTTCTTTCTACCAGTTTTTTTCGTAGAAATTACAAAATCCGAACTCCGCTCGAAAATCGGATTAATTCCTAAAATCATGTCAAAGGCATGTTTTAGTTGCGAACTAGCGGCACCTGCGCGGGATCGACGCGGGTTCACGTAATTATGTACAGCGATGTAAATCAGCCGCGGTCGTTTAGACGCGTTCGATGAATATGGAGGCTGCACTCATTTAAAATTTAAAATCACTTGAAAGGGTTTTACAACTTGCTTTTACTTTGAGTTACCGGACTTCAGCATGTTATTGATTTTGTTAAACAACTCTAAGTGACAATTTTAAAGCCAGTAGCAAATAAAATTGTTAGTTTTGTGTCTATTTACAAATACAACTATTTCTGTTTGAATTATTGTTTGATAGAAAAATAATAATAATTATTTTATTTGCTAACTAGGTCTTCTTTGGTCGCGGGAAGAATGCGGGCTAATTATATAATGTGGGAAGAAATAGGTATTTTTTAACCCCTGACCAAAAAAGAGGGGTGTTATAAGTTTGACGTGTCTGTATGTCTGTCTGTCCGTGTGTCTGTCTGTCTGTCTGGGACATCATAGCTCCCGAACGGATGGAGCCATTTCAATTTAGTTTAAGTTGAGTTTGGCCCGGGTGTTCTTAGACATGTTTCATGAAAATCGGTTGAACCGTTTTAAAGTTATGGGAATGAGAGTAGGGAAGGAAAACCTTAAATCTGCAAATTTTCTCGAGTGGGGTATCAAATGAAAGGTATTACGTCGCGTGCACATAACTTAATATTATGGTGTTTTACTCTTAAGGAAATTAAGGCTTTGGAATCGGGGTTTTTTTTAATTTTTTTATATTTTGGCTCGAAACTACGGAACGAAAACGACATAATTATACCAATGCAGCGCATAAACAGACCGGTCGTCGTGAACTAAGTTCTCGTGGGACGCTAACCAATTATTAGGACAGCTAATTAAGTCTGGGCTGCGAGCGGGGGCGGTGGATGCAATAAGCTTCCGAAAAATTTAGTATTTTATTTGATTAGAGTGCATTAGTTGCGAGGTCAGCGGTCCGTAGCGGGTTCGATTCCCACCGAGGGGTCACGTGTTTGTATCTACTGCACGTCTATTATATTTAGTATATCAGATGTCTAGTGTACTTAAAAAAACTATTAAACTAGCTTACAGCTTACCACTGAAATATTTATGTATATATACTTTTTTTTTCTTGAATAATGGCTTGTACCGTTAGATGTATTCGTGCGACCATTTTTAGTAACTTGAGAATTAAGTATTGATAATTTTATTAGTCAATGCCCAGAAATGCTGTTAACAACGGAAAATTATATTGTAAAATAGCGACAAACATCTACAACAATAAAGGTTTATAGTTAAAAGATGGACTCATACTAAACCTAGGATTCTGAGTGAGTTTATACATCTCTCGCAATAACTCTACCCTAACAATAAAAATAAGCATTTATATTAAAAAAATAATCTCTGGATTTTTTTATTGTAAAATTTATGTGCGCTTTAAAAACACGTTTTTTAACGGTAAAGGCATAACATCGTGAGGAAACCGGCATGTTCTGAGAACTTTGAAGAGTTTGAAGGACATGTGACATTCACCAAACCGCACTTGGCCAGCGAATTAAGGCCTAATCTCTCTTGCCAAGAGAGAAGTTCCTTAGTCCCAGCAGTGGGAACGTTAAAAGGGTGATGATGATCATGACTTACATCAAACAAAGCAACTCTGCGAATTAAACAGATATTATTTTTAATGTCGAACATTCTCAAAGTAGACCATAGGCGCCGTATCGGAAGGAATTAACTTGTTTGTCGTACCAAGTAATTTATTCCGTCGGTGTATCTGTCAGTTAGTCCAGCAATCTGGGACAATGTTTCCCGGGACTTTGGTAGCGACAATCAATAGGCCGGCTATGATTGACAGTGGAGCGATTTCCTTTCAGCGTCACGTTCAAGATGTAAGTGCAAGCGTTTATTATGTATATCTTAATATATATAAATCTCGTGTCACAATGTTTGTCCTCAATGGACTTCTAAACCACTTAACCGATTATAATAAAATTCGCACACCATGTGCAGTTCGATCCAACTTGAGAGATAGGATGGTTTTTACGGCGAGAAAAATTCGAATTATTTCCGGGAAAATTTTATACCCGTGCGACGCCGGGGCGGGCCGCTAGTAGTATATATAATGTAAAAATTAACTGTTGGTTAATCTGTTGGTGAGTACATAACTCACAAAGCCTGGACCAATTTGGCCAATTCTGTATTTTAATGTTCGTAGAAGCCCAACGACGGTTTTTATGACGAGAAAATTTATAATAACTACATCAGAATCATCACAAACACCCTTATTTACGTTCCCACTGCTGGGACACTGGGACTTCTCTCTCTTCCCATTTGTGTACTATATCTAAGTTTAATTTAATAATGTTCTCTGTGATATTTTTGTACACAAATAAATATGTTACTTTCTTTCTTTGCGTGTGCGAAGCCGGGGCGGGCCGCTCGTTACGTAATGTTATGGCGCCAGTCCGTAGGTTTGAGTTGGAGGAAAAACTTCCCTATCGTTGCAATATGCGGATATAGGAAAGCCAGACACGTAACGTACTGGCGCCGCTACACGTTACGTAACGAAATGGCTCCCACTCCCGCCAAAACACAAGTTAGAGCATATCACGAGCATAAAGGCGTTGACCAGCATAATATCTTCTATATTAATAAAAATAATAGCGAAAAAAAAATCCTCCAATAAACTGAAAAGTTGCAATTAATGAAGTTTTTCTTTAAACTATATTTTCCAAGTTATTACATGAATTAAAGTATAAATACATAAATAAATAAATATTTCCAGACAATTCACACAACAACATCTAGCCCTAACTATCTAGCGTGGTAAACTCTAAGCTTGTGTTACGGGTACTAGATATCTGATAAAACAGTCATACCTACATATATAGATATTTTTATTATACATATTGAACACCCAGACCAAGGAGACAATACATAAAATAAGACGAACTGAACTCTCGCTGTCTCTTACACCTTACACGTGAGGGAGTGAAAGAGGTAATCACACGGACCATTGCGCGCTCAGCCGTCTCATCTACGTCAAACCTGCTCCGGATATCAGACATTCAACAACATCACATAAAACAAGATGATCTGAACATCATCATCATCTCAGCTGTGGGACGTCCACTGCTTGGCACAAGCCATCAAAAGTCAATTATTCCGAACGGACGGTAGCAGCTTCCACCGTTATCCAGCAACTTTGACCACGTGATCTCCTTCAAGCTCGACCGACGCAGCGCTTATCGATTTGTGAACACAACCTACATTTGAAAACTTATCGGCCCCAATGACCACCTCTTCCGCGGGCTATTTGGTTTGCCCACATAACAACAAACATAACAAATAACAAACGTATCTGCTTTCAATGTTACTACAGTAGCCCTACCACTAGTAGCTATTTACGACTTTTGGAGATTACAACTTGTGGAAATCCCAAGCATTGGACAGATTTTTCACAACAAAAATTATATCATAATCTGTCAAATGTATGGATTACAACATGTTGTAATCTACAACAGTCGTAAGTGGCAAATAGTGGTAAGGCTGCATGTCATAAATTTGATGGGTGACCGAAACTTTACGGGTGTACAGCAATCTACGGAAACTTCAGTGCACGAGCACAAGAAAGCTATTCTCAGAACCATGATATATTAAAGAATTAAAATATGTATGTGTATCGAATACAGATACGAAAAATATCATATATAGAAAATATAGAATGTAAAAAATATCACTAGATGGTAGGTATATCTCGAACCTAACCTTATAATATTTATAACACTGTATACTTAGAAACTGGACCGAGTTTTAAAATGTTTTTAGTAAATACGTTTGTTTTTTCGTCACATTTCTTATAAATGAATACTGTTTTATAGCCAGAACAGAGGGTAGAAGAGTTTTTCTCAGTCATTAAGTAATTTGTGTTGTGGTGTGCTTTGTGGAATTTGAATAAACGTAAACATGCTAGCCAAAACAAGAGGCGTTTATCCTAGAGAGCAAAAACAACGTCATTTAAGTGCCCTGAAACAAATTAAGAATATCTGCAAAGAGTCAACAAATTCATATTTATTTATTATTATGTATACGTTTACAAAAAAAAAAGGCTCTGCATTTTTTGGGATTATGTGATGCTGTGTGATTAGTCCGGAAATATCAATTGATTTATTAAATATCAGATAACGAAACGTATCGTTCAATCTGTTCAACTATCTGTTCAACCAGTTGAACAAATTGGACGATGGACAAAAAGTAGAACAGATAAGATGAAATCGTCTAATTTGTAAAACTGAGAATTGCCCTCCATCTCGTAATTACCGGATTTCCTTGAATTATATTTGAAATCACGAATCACGTTTGAAATGAATAAAGTTTCAACGTAGATAAATCAATTCTGTATCTGAATCACACAATAAGTTAATTAGTAACTCGATAGTTACGGAACTGCAGTCATTTGTCTCTATTTGCGATATCGATGGAATAATTTACAAGTTTCTCGTTTGAACATGCATTGACTAAATGCATATACTATGGAGAATTCTAGATAGGAACTTTATAGAATAGCACTGTATTTTAACCGAGTAAGAAAGGTTAGGAAATTTGTTACTGCCCTGACCTACGGGCCTGTTAGTTTTAAGGCCAACCAGGAATGCATAAACTAAAAAGAAGTTTTTATGACCCGCAATCTTGAATCTCCGTCCAGTAAAGATCGAGAGTCGTTTCTGGAATCCTGGTATACCTCTAATTATATCTATATTTTGTAAGTATTTGTTCTAGTGTAATACACAACATTAAACATGACAATACAGTACATTTTTTTACGTACACTAAGGATCATTATAATAAATAAAAAAAAGACGTGCGGCACTCGGAGACTGCCGCGGTAAAGCTATTGCATAGCATTTTTTATCAACCTAAGCAATTATAATAGGTAATATATTTATTTTATTCATGCAGTATTTTTTGCATCACAAAGTTGATGATATCAATGAATAGTGATATTTTTTTTTAACTCTAAGCAGGCATGAGTCCCCAGATTGCGGGGCGGAGAAGGGGATTACCAATGCCACCTAAAGGCGGGTTGCTGAACTAAAGAGACAAGTGTGTTATTTCAATAAGTCATTATAAGTTATTCTGCTATTTATCGCTAGATGAAAAAAAACACCACTCAATTTGCTTCCGTAGTTTTATTGGTATAGGGCACAATATTATATAGCTACCTGGAGCGAATCATCGTTACAAGAAAATGTAAAAACTATAAAACCCCAAGCCTCAAGTTTTCGTCAGCGCGATTTAGAGCTAGCCCTTTTAAGGGTAGCGACATCTAGTTATAAAATAAAAAAGTATCACCGCTGTGCCGGTCGGAGTGTTAAGTTTTTTTCGTTACGGACTGCCTGGATTCGTTCTCCACGCTCAAGGCATGCGCTATGTAAAATGTAATATAATGCTATGCTTAGTAACACAACAAAAAAAAAATAAAGAAGCGATCTCTTCCAGGCAACCTTAGGATGGAAAACATTTTAATTCAAATAGAAACAATGCAAATTAATTAATTAATAATTTTCATCTAATTAAAATAATTTTCAAATAGAAAGGAGTGTACAATATTAAATATAACAATTTTAAGTATTGGTATGTTGATAAATTGCGGTATAGTAAGGATTATGTTGAACAGAGCACAAGTATTCACAGGAATGTTACATATACCTACATTTTGTATATTAGAATAAAATGCTTTCCGTACCCAAAGGTAAAATTACCCGATTATTATCAATTTTTTTCTTGCTGACTTCTACGACCATTTACAATTGGCGTAATTAGTTAAATAGTAGGCGTTGTTGAGATATGCGCTTGCCGACACATTTTGCGATTCATTTTTATCAATAGAATAATAAATTGCTATAGCTAAAGCATTATCTGTGCACGGTACCCTAGGACCAGTATAATTTCATTTCATACTAAAGAAAATATTAAATTCATTAAAAAAACATGCGGTCATTGATCCCACGTCTGCAGTTACACTTTGAGCTGTATTAAAAGTTAATTCGTGAGTAGTAATTATGCAAAGCACACGCGATATACATACCTACTAGCTGTTTCAAGCATTGAGTTCGGTTCCTTTTTAACCAAAGAATTTTACTCTGAATGTAAGGTAGACATCATATTAAAAGCGAATGGCTTTGCATTATTTAAAAAGAGATTACGATTTTGTTCTCGTGTATAATGTTTTTATTGGAAAAGATAAATTTAACAACCTTTTAATATTTATAAAATGGAATTATGAATTTTAATAAAGGTTCAGAACTCCATCTTGTTAATTCAATAAAAGAACGCAGACATATTTTATTTTTCTTCTAGTATTTATTAAATCGAGCTATTTGATCATCATCACCATTAACGTTCCCACTGCTGGGACACAGGGATTTCTCTTTTGACGAGAGAGATTAGTCCTTAATTTTTTCCATAGACTTACAAAATCATTAATACTATATTCTCCGGTAAGTAAAACTGGCCGAGTCTATCTAAGGATAAGATAACATAAAATAAATATATAAATATCTCCGTGGTAAGTTCTAAGCTTGTGTTACGGGTACTAGACATCTGATATACTTAATGTAGTAGACATATTTATACATTTAAAGATATTTTTTAATATACATATATATTAAACACCCAGACCAAGGGGGAAGTGCTTGCAGAACACACAAACACTTGGCCCCTCGGTTATCGAACCCACTACCTCTTGCTTATCTGAGTATGTCTACCTTATTATATTTAGTATATCAGATGTCTAATTCACCCGTTAAATAAGCTTAATGCTAACCACTGGGCTAGATGTTGTTGTGTGGATTGTCCATATATATTTATTTATTTTTCCCTTGCTGTTGGTGTTTCATACAATAATATTATGCTGTACCAATCGGATCCGAGATTCTACTAACTAAATTAAATCAATTAATGTTCAAACGAGAAACTAGGATTCTATATTCAGTCGATATCGCAAATAGAGTCGAACGACTGCAGTGCCGTGACTGTTGAGTTACTAATCAACTTAGTGAGCGATTCAGATACAGTGTTGATTTGTTTACTGAAACTTTATTCATTTCAAACGTGATTTCAAAGCAGTTTATTGAGATTGGCGTTTTCAATTGAAACTCATAAATCTCAATTCAGATTAATAAAATTATAAATATGAACTATACTCATACTACGCACCGACCGTTCCGTGTACAGTTAATAAACATTTTCCAATACAAAACACTAAAATATTCCACCGTGAAATAACAAATTAAATAGGTAGATACATAATACCTATATTTATGACTTTTTCATTGTTCGCAATATATTTTTTTTGTGTTTATGTCAATATCATTAGATTAGTAACGTCTAATGATATCATCATTTAAAGGTATCTCGTTTTTTTTTTGGTAAAACATCATTTTCTGCTATTAAATAAATAAATAACCAAATATTTTACCAAGTCTTGGCAATTTGGCGGTTGAAGCTGAGTTGTGACAAATAAACTATTATATTTCATAAGCTGATGATAACTGTTTGATGAAAGCCCGAACAGCTGCGTGTACGACACAATGGCGGACAGCAAAGCCGGCTCCATTGTTGCAGTTTTACGTTCGCTAATTGTGAGTGTGTGTGTTTGTCAGCGCTTGCAGTCGCGTTTGTTACACATTGTTCTACAATAGCTCTGTTTCTCTGTGAAGCGGACTGGTAAGCTTGTACACGTAATGAGGGGAGCATCCTAGACACCCGCCCGTGATGTCTCCTGCCTAAACAAAAGTCTAAAATTTATAAAACTTTTTTCTCTATTCGCTTTTAAAATCATTTAAAAAAATCAGCGAACTGTCCAGACATTTTCACTTTTCGTTTCTACTATACGAGTAGATTAGGTATGTCTAGACAGTTACCTATTTAGTTTCGTATTACCTATGTTTTGTATGTTACTTTTGTTTACTTAAAATGTAAAATCGTTTCACAAAATTATGTTTTTATTTTATTATATGTAATATGTATAATAAAAAATATCTATATATGTATGACTATTATATTAAGTGTATCTGAATCTAGTACCCGTAACACAAGCTTAGAGCTTACCACGGGGCTAGATGTTGTTGTGTGAAATGTCTGGAAATATTTATTTATTTACTAGCGGCCCGCCCCGGCGTCGCACGGGAAAAAAAGTATTTGCTCACCGTTTAGACCTACCCTGGACTACGACAAACATTTTAAAACCAAAATCAGCTCAATCGGCCCAGCCGTTCTCGAGTTTTAATCAGACTAACGAACAACAATTCATTTTTATTTATATAGATACTAGTGGCGCGCCCCGGCTTCGCACACACGGGTTTTTAAATTTTTTTCCCAATTGCAATTATTTGATTTTTTCTCACCTTTTAAATCTTCCCTAGACCTCCACGAACATTTCAAGACTATGATAAGATAAATCCGTTCAGCCGTTCTCGAGTTTTCATCAGACTAACGAACAACAATTCATTTTTATTTATATAGATAGATATAGATACTATTATTGTATGTACTTTTGTGATTATTAATTGTCTGTACTAATGTGTGTCTAAAATAAATGCTTAATAATGTTATTTCCTTGGTCATTTTTATTAAAAAAATGTTATTTTTTTTTTATTTAAAGTTTACTTGTCCGTGTATATGCCCTGTGATTCTAAGACCTGTGACTTGAACTTTAACTTTGTATAAGAGATGATTTTGAATTTAACTTGAACTTTATGTGCCTACTGCTTATTTTGTCTGAAACTTAAATCTACTACATTATAGCACAAATTGACTAGTTACCTAAAAAACCTAGGAGACAATTAGGTACTGCTTTCTTTTGTTTTGTCAACAATGCACACTGCAAACTCCTACCGTCTAAATGGTTCTAAGATCTGTTAAAACCAGGTATTGAATTAACTCGGGTATTTCTTGGACACTCCCTGTTAATCAAACTCTAGGTAGAAACAGTTGACTCGGACAGAACTTTGGTTATGCCGCCAATATTGGAGTTGGCTGAAGTGTGCCCAGATTAGTTAGTTCAAACTGTTTCATCGAAACATTGGCACCCCTATTTACGTTCCCAATGCTGGGACACAGGGACTTTTCTCTTAGTGACGAGTGAGATTATGCATTAATTCACCACGATGGCCAAGCG
Source organism: Gymnoscelis rufifasciata (assembly GCA_929108375.1). Lineage (NCBI taxonomy): Eukaryota > Metazoa > Arthropoda > Insecta > Lepidoptera > Geometridae > Gymnoscelis > Gymnoscelis rufifasciata. Next base: position 16,238,399 of record OV815309.1, read on the forward strand.
CGGGTTGGTGAATGTCACATGTCCTTTAAACTTTTCTCAAAACATGCTGGTTTCCTAACGATTAAACGATGGTTGTAAAATAAAAACACAATAAAAAATCATTTATAGCCAGTTTTATAGCTTATTTAAATAGCTTTCAGATAAAGCAAGTGGAATCATCCTACTCAAAAGCATTCCATCGCTAGACGTAAAAGAACACATACGGAGCGACGCCGGATTCGCGAGAAAAAGTTGTCGAAGTCAGCGGTTTTCAGGTGCAAAACCGTCGAAGGCAACAGCGCACATACATTTTTCGAGAAGAAAAATCCAGAGAATGAAAGTCGAGTGTGTTTCCACTTCGCCAACACGGCCTTTAATTAAACATTCGGAAAGGTAAGTCTCACTATTGTAAAGTGAAAAATATTCATGAAAAAGTCAACATATTTTTTATTTCAATGGCACAGAAATTTTAAACGTAAAGATCGAATAAATTTATTAATTTGTAATGCAATGAATTTTTTGGCATAATAAAACTACACGAATATTCCCGGGCTCAAGGAGATTTTACATTTAAAATGTTGGCTCAATTTTCAGAAGCCGTAGAGGGATTTTCAGCATGGTACTTTACTGTTCAACTTTTGTTGTATTCATAATAATTATAAGCGGGATTTATAATCTCGTAAATAACTACAGTTAATATACAACAACAACGTTTCGACTTCAAGATAACGATAAAGATCATTTATTAGCAAAAACATTTGTCAATGTAGGGATTACTTATTTACTTATCAATCAAAATATATAATTATGTCTTAAGGCCAAAAACTGATTTACATTTTATAAATCTTACATGTAGAGACTGTCACTAAAGTAGTAGATAAATTTAAATTGAAATCTAAAAATACCTTAAACAATTCCACAAATATATTACGAAAAAAAAATAACAAACAATCATCTAAACACAATAAACTTATTCGGTAAACATTGCGAACAAAATTAGTTTTTAAATTAAAATACAATATAGAGATATTTTATAGATATAGATACAAAAGAACGTGAATACATAGATAATGAAGAACTAACATACGCTAAATATACTATTTATTCGTATAATGATTTAAGGATTCCAGGACCTTGCGTTTGAAGTAACAGTCAAATATGTGTGTATGAATCAACATGTTATACCGATTTCGGTGTACAAATAAAAGATAAAAGATATTTATTTTTTTACCAAACAATAAAACAGAAATACTTTTAAATATATATAAAAAATTAAATATTATTTAGAAGAAAAAATGGCTCTGTCTCAGCATGTGCCAGGTTACTAGTATGGCATGCTAGTAACCAGCGCTGGTCTTCCGACAGATCCAATTGTTGACTCGATTCGAACATCACTTAGAACTGGTTTCCTCTGGGCCGATAAATTCTCAAATAGAGACTGGAAATCAAAAATCGCAGCGTAAGACGTCCACCGACTACATGAACGGATGACTTTGCGAAGGCCGCGGCTTTACGAGGGATCCAGGCCGATGGCGTTCTGTCTGGCGCAGGTACGCCTCAACTCGCTCGGTAGCTGGTGGAGAAGAAGGCTTTGGAAGAAAACCCCTTTTTTAACCTCTGAAAAAAAGGGGGTTGTTATAAATAAGACATGCCTGTCTGTCTGTTTGGGACATGACAGCTCCCGAACGGATGGAACGATTTAATTTTATTTGTATGAAAGGTGAGTTTTGCGTAGTGTTCTTAGACATGATTGATGAAATCGGTAGACCCGTTTAAAAGTAATGGGGGTAAAAGTGGGGAAGGAAAAGCGAAAATCTGCAAATATACTCGATTAGGTGTCAAATGACATCGCATTACGTGCACTTAACAAAATAGTATGACTTTTTATTTTTAACAGAACTAAAGTTTAGGAATCGGGGATTTTGTTTATTTTAAATTTATAATATAAATATAAATATTGCTGTATTTAGAATAAACAGCAATATTGCACCATAGATAGCAGTATTTGTACGGTCGGGATAGCACTATTGAACTTTCTTGTATGATTTGATTTCTTGATTTCGAACGAATCGAATAGAAAGAAATAGATAGAAAAGGATTGAAGGAGGACGGATATAGCTCTCTATTATATTCGACTGGTAGGACAATAAAGTGTTAAACGATAAAACAACCTCAGACCTTATTATCTTAAACTTAGAATTACAATGAAATCATATAACCCGCCTTGCATACGAAATATGGAACCGAAAATGATTGAGGCCTTTGTCCAGCTGTGGATTTCCGACTAATACTGAAAATACTGCCAAACTCACCTTTAATACAAAAAAAAACTTCATTGGAATCGCTCCATCCGTTTGGGAGCTATGATGTCCCATACAGACACACAGACAGACAGGCACACAGACAGACAGGCACACAGACACGTCAAACTTATAACACCCCTCTTTTTTGGTCGGGGGTTAATGATTATGATACTGAGACCCCACAACCCCACATGCTTACGTAATAACCAAACGTGACATTTTAGCATAACATGAACTTAGTTCATTAATCTCTTCCCATATTAATGGGAGTATTTTAATTTTAATTCAGATAATGGACTTTACTCGAACTTTCCTCTTAAATCTGTTCGTAAAAAGCGGTTTGCGGTCAGCGTTACTTCGCGTTTGTAAATTTAATACAATTTGAACTTTATTGCAATGAAAACAAAGTTTGTTTTAGATTGGTTCAGTTAAGCCCGGTTTTTGTGCGGGCGGCGGGAATGAGACCTGATTAAGAGAAAAACAATGTTTTAAAGTAACTATTGAATTGAAAGCGGAAGGGATGCTTGTACTTGTAAAATGAAGCGAAGGCTTTTAAATTATTTAGTAAAGAAGCTTTTTTGTTATGTAAAAAGCAAAAAAAAACATACGCCTGGAATTTAAACCTTTTTTTTGTTTATGCCTGCTTTCCACTGCGAGCGTAACGAACCCATTACGGACTCCGCTATACTCGTAACGATGGTTTTCATACATGTGCTTCCACCAAAACGGAGCGGGGTGAGCGAGTTGAAAGAGTCATATAAGAGGTTAGCGAGTTGAGCGAGTTCAGTTTTCGTTTTCAGTGGAAGGCGAAATAGATTATTTTTTTAAAACTCTTTCTTAGTGGAAGGGCAAAACTATTTATCATTTCAAACTACGTTCCGGTTGACTATTTCACGCTCATTTCACTTAAGCTGGGTCCACACTTGTATCATTTCGGTGTATCGTATCTCCGTCGCGTAGGCCTCGGCGCGTATCATGATCGCTAGTTTGGACGCAAGCTGATACACGTTAATGATACATGCTGTATCCGATACGGCCCGATCCGCACCCGATCTCCAATGATCGCGTATCTTGATACACCTCGTATCCGATACGCGTATCACAATCGGTGGTATGGACGTATTTTGATACTGTATCATGATTAATATTAATAATATTTGATACAAGGATCGGAAGAAAAAATGAACCGTCCATATTTGTAAAGTTAAAGTCGATACGGTGACTTGATACAGATACAGTATCACATAAGTATGGACGCGTTTTTACAAGATATGCCTTAACGATACGACATGGATAAAATGAGCGTCCATACTTATGATACGGATACTCGATACGACACGCCTGATCGTGATACACCGAAATGATACAAGTGTGGACCCAGCTTTACGCAGTGGAAAGCGGGCATTATTCTTACAAATACCTGTAATGTTTCGATTCGGAAATTCAGAAAATTTTCAAAAAAAATGCTATTAGTAGTACCTATGTTAATATTACTAAATTACGAAACGAAAAAAATCAGCTTTATTACATAAGGATCTTATGCTTTTTTGATCACATTTTCAATTTTATAATATATAAAGGGGTTCCGACATTTTTGTATGGAAGCAATCATAATATATACAATCTCGCCATTAATAAAAAAGTGATTTTGCAGCCAGTCAGGAAAAGCATGTCAAGCCGAAATATTTTTTTTTTTTTAAATAGCGGACGAGGTAGCTTTGCCCAATAATTTGCCCGAAAAAATAATTGGAACTCTCTAAATAAAAATGAACATACCACACTAATTAAAATACGTTTTTACAAATAGAAAAAACAAATCTACAGAAAAGCATTTTACATCCAATAACCTAGACCACTTTGAGCTCACAAATAAAATATTAAAAATCTGGCAACACGAATAAAGCGAAATAAAGCACTTAATAAAGTCGTTGGGCTCAAATAATCCTAAAATACTCTGAATCAGCCTGTCCATTTGTACAATTAATCCGCAACACGCGGTGCAATTTCATTTGGAAATAGCGTTGATGGGAATTAAAAAGGACTCATCTAGGGATCTCTTGAGGGTCGTGCGGACCGACCGATCAATACATTGGTCAAACCCTATCAGAAGCACGGTTGTTCCTTGTCTTAAAGTCAAAGTCAAAACTTTAAGTTCCTTAGAAGCACAGGGTAAATGGATAGATAAACTTAAAATAATAAAAAAAAAATAATTATTAAACAAAAATTTTAAAGGAAATAACATTGTCTTGACAGTCTGTAATGTATGTGGCATGGAAGCTTACCTAATGTGACGACAACTGCACTGGTGCTGACACCTGGAGGGCAGTTCTCGCGAATTTGATAATTGTAACGGATTCGCTATATCGTAAAGACAGAGATATTTTTGTTTTTTATTATATTCAATAATTTTGTCCGTGATGTTCAACGATTGGAGGTTATGGGCTCATCAATCATCGTGTTTATAATGAAAACGAACTCGTAAGAAAACCGAAAAAAAATACGGGGTTGACGCGGTTAGAGACTTTTATTTATAATAATATGTACATACCTATCGATAATATTGTACCTTCAATCAATTGCTTATAAATGGTATATGTATCACAGGTATTGTGAAAACATATAAAAATTAAAAAAAAAAGCTAAAATGTTTATTTTAGGGGCGTGAGTGTAACTTTTATGCGCTGTAAGTTGCTTTTGTAGGTCGTAAAATACGTTTACATACATAGAAACCTAGAAAATCCAGAGCAACTGATTGTAAAAATAAAACATTTATAATACAGATAAAACTACGTTGCGTAAATCCAGAATTGACTCTCCCTTTATTGCACGGCTACTAATCAAATTCTGATATCAGATACATAACAATGTGTGCCTAAAACCTACTAGTTGTTCTAAATTGTAATATTGTAATGACTGGTGTTGGTTCACATCAGGTGTACATGTCGGCTAGTCTGCAGCGCCCCGTACTCTGCCTAATTGAACGGACGGAATGTTTCACAAATCGCCGTTAATTCGGGTTATTTGATAACGAACCGACCGTGTAGCCAGCACCACCGCGTTCATCGTCCCTATTATATTTCATCTTGGATTTTTCAAATATGTTTTATGATACATAAAATGATATTTAAACGTAATTAAATTTCTAACGAATGTTTTACATAATGGTTTCCATGAAATGTTAAGCTACCCTGGACTGAAGTATACTTAAAGGCCTTGAGAATCAACAAGTTTTAAAAAGGGCTATGCTCAAAGTTTTTTTTTTATTGAACCGGGGATGAGAATATAGGTCGAAAAACTCATATTAATAGATTGTTGCCATTGATGTCGCAGTGTACTCGAATGCAGAAGGCGAAGTTCCGGCAAGCGCAGCGTAGGTTTGCTACTAATTAGTCCGCTCTAATAAGTAGACATCTCACTCAGGTTCGATTTCCTGTCATGGAGCACAAAGGCCAAGAAAATATTATTTTGATACAGACAAGCATGACGAAATGTATTTCTAATATCGATGATGTGCCCACCTAAGAATATATATTTTTTAAACTAAATATATTTATATAGAATATAAAGAATATATATATTTTTTTATTTTCATTCCCAGTAGAACCACTGAACAGATTCATGATGGATCTAGTATTTTTTTTCTCTCAATATATTAAGTGTTTGCTGATTGCTTCTACTGGGTTCACAGAGACAGATGTTGTGATTCAACTGTAATTTGTATGAAGTGCCAATCTTTCAACGAAATTCCATGCAAATATTTTTATGTCACTAAAAGTAAGCAAACAACTTAGATAAGCTCAGTTTAAGTTCATTTAAGATGGAAAAAAGGTTTGTAAAAGCAATAAACTTTTGTCTAATTAACAAAAACAATTGAGAATACATATATAGCAGAGCCTATTCTAAAAAACTGAGGGTTTTTCCGCAGAAAAAAACACTGAAAAGATAAATAGTTCAGATTAAATGAACGCCTACTTTTTTCAGATTCTCGTGTTTAAGGTAATGTGTTCCGAAAGAACCGTGTGCAGTCGAGGCCATGGTAGCTGTGTCATTTGACTTCAGGGGAATTTGTGAAGATTCTAGTAATATTATTGTGATAAAGCCGTAACACAGTTTATAACTAGCAAATGAGATAGACTGCGTTAATTATGTAATACTTTCTTTGGTTTTCAATAAATTGTTGATTGATTGATTAAGATAAATTTTATGGACAATACTTTAACATACCACCTCGATATAAACTTAAAAGCTACAAAACGAATCATGATGCAGCTTTAAGCAATAGATACATAAATTCAGGATGAAGGTTCCATTGATTCACAAATTTTATATTTTTTTATCTTTTTCGTGTTTTGTTGTCATTATGTGTGAAAATTAGTTGAAATAAGATAAATGTCAATGTCAAATTATTGTAAATGTAAATTGTTAATGTAATTGTTAGTTGAAAGGTCAGTAAAATATAAAATAAATAAAAATATATAAATATTAAATATTTTTGAATGTATGAATGTTGTTCTCATCTCTTCTTGTGGGCGCCGTGGACTTGACCATGGAAAATATATCATAAGATAGCAGTATAATTTAGGACATCAAGCTGCGTTCACCAACCCGCCTGCCAAGCGTGGCGAGTATTTACTAACTCTCCTCAATATGATAACGATCTAAGTACTGCTGTAATGATGATAATGGTTGTTCAGAATTATTCGGTTCTTTGAATTATGAGGTGCGTATTCACACGAAACTCAGCTAATTAATAAGAAACATATTAGCTAGTTAAGAAAGCGGACCAACCCGATATTAATATTATAAAAATGTGTACAGTCTATGTGAGTTTGTTTGTTATCGCTATAAGCTTTATCTTCACATCTTTCATGATATTTTGATTTTCTTATAGAAGAAAGTGAGGAGGAAGAAATAGGCTACCTTTTGTTCCGAATCGTATTATTCCCTGGGGTTTTATGATAAACGACTCAGCAAATGTTCGTGATGTATCCATGAAGTTCACGCGGGCGATGATATGGTAAAGTAAATAAATGTCAAAGTCAAAGTCTTCAGGTTTTTTCCTAAGACGCACTGGGCATATGGACAGAGCAACTTAAAAATAATTTAAATATAAATCTAAATTTAAAATTTAAGAAAAATCCCCATCCCATAGCCTTAATTTACTTAAAAGTAATACACCATCATATTTTGTAATGTGCATGCGATGAGCCTTCATTTGATACCCCACCCAAGTATAAATGCAGATTTTCGGTTTTCCTTCCCCACCCTCACCCCCATAACTTTTAAACGGCAAAAACTGGTTTTCATGAAACATGTCTAGAACACTCGCGCCAAACTCACCTTTCATACATAACTTAATTAGAATCGCTCCACCAAATCGGGAGCTATGATGTCCCAGATAGACAGACAAACACGTCAAACTTATAACACCCCTCTTTTTTGGTCAATGGTTATAAAACTAAGAATAATTAAGGAAATAGCATTGTCTTGACAGCTCGCTACAATTTTATACACTGAGTTGAAGTGAATAGAACAACCCAGCCTTCATCAAATTCAAGTACAAGTACATACATATACCTCTATATTGTTACACCGTTGGTGCGACTTCATATTAAGCGACCTATGGCAAATATTCGTATGAACGCGATGTGTGTGGCCGGGGGGATCGTTGCAACGCGAAGTAATCGGCAAACACGATATTTGGCGGGGGCGTGTCCACAATGACGTCACTTCAGAATCTTGTAGCGCACAACGCGACACAAAACTTTGTCCGCTAATGTCGACAAGAACATCGCGTATACCCATATACGATGACTTTAGCGCGAATCTTTTTCTATTAAATTCTTTCTTAAATTGTTACATCTTATGTCAATATGTACATGCACCCCGGAGCGGCACTGCAAATTGTGTTTGCGTCAAATTACATTCAAAACAACTAAAAAAATATATTTATACTATATTCTTATGTCATTCAAACTTATCATCAATGTCAATATAAAAATCAATTATAAATTAAAATTAAATGGTAAATAGAAATATATTAAAAACCGATTTTGGCCGTTGATCATAAAATTAATTCGTTTTGTATCATGTCTATCGTATCTGTCATGAAATTAGTTCAAATTCTAAACGGTAAATATTACACCAACCATACGTATATAAGCTGCGTTTCTATCTGAAAAAAATATCTTAATTAAAAGACAGTATCCTGCCATCCTGAAACTTAATTTTCTCCGAACACTTTTCACATTAACGTAAATGTGTAATTAATTCAGGAAGAAAAATTTGTGAGTTTAATTATTTCGAGTGCTACTTGCGGATGTTTAAGGGATCCATTTTAAAAGAATTTTTAGTTAATTTTCATTTCACTTTGATCCTTAAACATGAAACTAATTCTTACGAAATTACAACATGTTTGGGAGGGATGATGATGAGAAATATTTTTGCAATTAGTAAGCAATTTATAACGTAATTTTCAAATATTTGTTTTATATCGACGTTATTGTTGATTTTCTTCGTCTTAATTAAAAATAACGGAAAATCTTTGATACTTCACTCTTATTTATTTATTTGTCCTAGTACAATTATTTTATAATTAAATTTGCGTATTTTATAGCTGATTCAGAGATTGTAATAGACAGATGTTGATAGTGGACTAGTCACTCACAACACCTGTCAATTACAAAGCAGGCGCATTTCAGGTGTGATTAGGCTGGGTGCTGGATGTCTTCTTAATAAATAAATAAATATAATAAATATTTCCAGACAAACCACACAACATCTAGCCCCGTAGTAAGCTCTAAGCTTGCGATACGGGTACTAGACATCTGATATACTTAACATAATGAACATACAAAGATAGATACTTTTTATATACATATTAAAGACCCAGACCAAGGAGAAAGTGTTTTCAGAACATAGAAGCATTAACCCTCGGCAGGAATCGAACCCGCGACCTCATACACCGAAGCGGACCACGGCCCACGGCGCCACTGAGGCACACTGTTTTTTTAAAGATAAGAAACATAATTTATTGATCCCAATAAGAAGCGCGTAGGTACAAACGAGAAACCTTTTTTATAAACGGTTAAAACAGTAAAGTGTCTAAACTTTGTTTAGATTTTAAATTGAATCGAGACAAGATGAAGAATTTGCGAAATAAATGGAAACTTCAAGGAAGTTTTTCCCGTATTTTAATTGCCGCCATAATAGGCTTTTAATTGGTGTTAGGTATTTTAATCTTGTTATAATTAAGTGAAAAATTTACATTGACTAAAACATGATTATCCCAAAAAGAACGTTATTTGTCTGAGAATTGATACGGTTCCCTACTTTTATCTGGTAAATCCTATTTCCCGCAAAAAATATACTAGTAACTAAAATAACAAGAATAATTTCTTGTACAAAGACTTTTTATTTCTTAACAAATACAAAAGTTTTCTCCTTTAGAAAAACTAACTACCTCAAGCTATGGAGATTCAGTTTTATATTTTTATCCTATCATAAGTTGTAAGACTAGTTTCTTGAAATTATTATCTAATCTTAAAGAAGATTGCAGAGAAGTTTAAAATCATAAACAGTTTTGATTTTTCTCGTTTAAAATGAATATGACTCAAACACAACTGCATCCAGAGTGAACCGCGGTCTTGTCCAAAAGCAGACAACTTGAACATACACAAAAATTTGAACTTCTCATGTCCCCTCTGTGTGTCTGGCAAAGGGGACAACTGGGATATCTCTTTCCCGGTGACCCAGTTGTCCCTTTACCGATCCAAAGGGGACTTAACTCGAAAACTTTTGACCCCAATGGACCTATTCTCCGTGCTTCAATGAGAAGTCTATTCATAATCTTGTTATTCCACAGTATAATTCTTTATTATTGAAATGTAGTACGCATCTGCGTACTAAAAAAAATACAAAAAATGTACATAGACAATTTTATCCGCGGGAATATACATAAAAGAAACTATTTATCAACAATAAGCTCCGAATAAGAAAAACGGTCAGATCTGAAAGCCAATCAATACTATCTGTAAGAGCGGTCGCGGAAGGGCCCTCCGAGTCCTGAAAGTGATGAGTCGTCTCCTCATTAAGGTCAAGACAGTGCTCAAAGGGTCATATTTATCCCAGACAGGAACCCTTACATAAATCGCACGATAACACCGACACCGGAAATATAGGGCTCTATAATGATTTGCTATTGGACTTTATTTTATAAAAACTGTTTTGTTTGTCAGTAAATGATCATGGGTAAGCAACAATTTAGCAATTCTGCAAGCACTTTTGCCTTGAAGAATATCTTTCTCTCATCTATTATATTAACAACATCAGGATGTCGAGTACCCAAAATAAATTTTGGAGCTTACCACGAGGCTAGTTGTGTTGATTGTCCGGAAATATTTTTATTTATACTTTTTTTTTTTTTTTAACAACAAGAAAAATATTAATAAATTAAGTGTCACTAATATTTTATTTAACTGTAGATTAAAACGCTTTAAAAACTTATCTACCACTGTATCATGAAAAAAATGATAAAGTATTTTAAAAACCGTGAACATAAATTGTGAATCGTATTGAAATTCAACAATAATGTGCATAGTAACGTCCGTTAAGCCGTTTCGTTAACGGATAGCAAGTATTTATCTCGACGACTCGCATTTACTATCGTAAGCAACTAATTTATAACAGACTTTCTCATTTATAAAGTGCTAGTCGAGGAACACAGTGATATTAAAATGTCCGATTAATTTACTCGCGGATTACTCATATCATTTTTGTAGTAGACAAATTTATATATTTAACTATAACTATATGTAAAAGGGAAATTTAGAAGTTGTATTATGCATTAAACAGATTTATCATTATGTAAAGAAAAAAAAAATCTATTTTATTTAAAAGGTCATGTCGAAACTCATCTTAAAAAGTTTGTTTTCTTTTTTTACTATTATAAAATGGGCTTACTTTGACTGCAGTTTAGCCAGGAGACAGAGACGAGGTCAACGATGGAACAAGTTTGCCCAGAAAATTCCTATTCAAAAGTGGTCGGTTGTATGTATCCGAAAATACAGACCTCGGGAGACAATTCCACTCCTTAGCGGCCCGCACTATAAAAGAATACAATTTTCTTAAAGAATTATGGTTAAATATAATTTTAAATTTGGTATGAAACGTGATGATATCTTTAACCTGTTTTGTTCGATAAAAGACATCTGAAGTACTAGTCAATACAATTATATTTTACGACTCTGTTATCTTTATTGTAAGGTTATGTTTCCAAAACGACATTGTTATTACATAACTACAACAACATTTCGTTTGAGTTTATATTTAAAATCATTTATATAAAGGTACACTTAGAATAAACTTTATTTTGTGTTTGTTATTTATTATTGGAAAAAATAGGTATAATTTTAAAATGGCATCTTTAAAAAGCCATATTTACCTTCTTTTACATTATAGAAAAAACATCTTTAGAAAATTTCACCATTCAGGGATTATCTTTAAATCAAATAAAATTAACAATACCTATCAGTTTTAAAATTGTATTTTTAAGAATATTCATTTATCTGAATAGTTATTGTAATTAAAAGAAGAAAATATAACTCCATTTTAGTCTCACCTCATAATTATTAACGCCAAAGTTAAGCTGTCTGTCTTTCTGTCAGTTAACTCTCTGACCACTGAACTAAGCTGAATGGAAAAGCTTGCATTAATTTTACGTTGAAATATCATAATACTCGGAGCATGGTGTTACTAATAGCGTACTTGGGAACATAATTAATATATGTACCAATTTTAGCCTATTCATCCATCACTTCAGCCAATAATTCACTGCTCACTCCTACATTGTTACCCTAGAGATAATTATGTAATAAGTGTTGAGAAAACAAATGTCTTATTTTTATTCTATTATATTATTATTATCTTATTGACGACCTCTGTGGCTCGGTTGGCGAAGGTCCGCCTGAGGCGTAAAGGGTTGTGGATTCGATTCGCGCTGGGAGCAGATTTTGTACGATCTACAATTTCTGGTTTCTGGTCTGAGTGATTTCTATTTATCACAAGTATGTATTTACAAAAAAAAATGTATCTATGTAGTATATCACTCACCTATAATATTTATATTTATTTTATATTATATCTATTATAGGACGTCTACTGATGGACACAATCTCCGACTCAAATTAGGTTGTAGTAAAAAAAAGCAGCGAGATTGGGCTGACGACGCTAAAGTTGCAGGACGCACCTGGATGCAATTGGCACAGGACCGTAATGGGTGGCGAGAGCAAGAGGAGGCCTATACCCAGCAGTGGGTGAAGTCAGGCTGCGGATGATGATGATGAAAAAAAAATGTCTAGATCTGTGGCCTGGAATACAGAGCTATCCAACAACAACTAACATCTAACCTAACACTAAATTCTATCAGCCAATTATTTTCAGTCATCAAGCCACAAAGATATACTCCATGTTACAACAATATTTGCGTCGGGCCGCGGCCGGTCGTTTTGTGTAACAAAGCCAACTTTTACTTTTCCCCTTTTGCAGCGCGGTTCACCGCATCATACTAATTTGCCAAAACTTTTTTCGTTACAAAAATTTGGTGAACCCTGTCTCTTGAATGAGGGATTTTTAAAAACCGAGGTTTTTGTATTTTACTTATTTTAGCCAGGACAAGGGATTTCTTTATTAGGTTGGATATGGAAATAGTTGTATTTGAATAGTCTTAGTATTAATGTTCATGGACATATAACATTATTTAATTTTTAACCGACTTCAAAAAAAAGGAGGTTTCTCAATTCGACCGTATATATATTTTTTTTATATGTATACACTGCAGGTTTGTGTTATTTTTTCATAATTACTTAGAAAACATAATATAAATAAACCAAAATAAAACCCCATTACAATATTTTGAAAATAAAAATTAACCGGCTAATTCTATGTTCAAAGAAAAAGAGAAATCTATCAACAATGTACTGGAAATCACTATATATTTTTTAAACATTAAATGGGATTTTTGGCCAATCGATATTATCAGTCGACTGGCAATCGATCGAATTCTCTATTAACACGCTAAAACCGATTGTTTTGTAGGTGTCCAGAAGCATGTGGCTGACGTAGAACAGGAAATAAGCAGAAGGATCGATTGTCCAGTAGCAGGTGCCTAATAGAACCGGAAGTGAAGCAGAAGGATCGACTGTTAATCTCCTCAACGCCTCCAAGGCGATATTCAGCGCAATAGCGCCTTAATGGCGGGCGCTGCAAACGAGAAATGAAATGAAATTGTTTATTTGCTCTCGCAAATCAACAATTTCATTTCATAATAATTAATAATACATGTCAGATCTTAAATAATAGTTTATGTCAATGTATTCAGCCTGCAAGCAGGCGTGCAAATATATTGTCAAATTTTATAATAAAGATATAATTTTAAAAAATTAAGATACATTTGTCACGATAATTCAAAAACTCATCTATACTATAGAAACATTAAGCAACCAACTACATAATCTGTTCTTTAAATTAAATCCACTTAATTGTTTTAATGATTCAGGTAATTTATTTAAAAATGAATATACACATGTTTTAGACATATTCTTCTGTATACATCCACAATTATTTATGTTTTTACAAGAAAGTTTTTAAGAGAAATATAGGCGTTTTTACAGCAGGAACAGCATGGCTTTATACAAGGTATCAGATTACAAGTTTTAGGGTAATTTAGCCAAGACAGTGGAGATATTTAAGTTACAATGTTACTTAAAAAACTTTTCTTTGTACACAACTTCAGCTTGGCTGGTTGATAATGGCATTCTTTAAACAACATACAGGAAAAATACCCCTATATGACTAATTAACCTAACTTAGATAAGACTTAAATATAAATAATAACAAAAATATAGACAAAAATAGTATCAAAAATTTAGAATTTTTTTTATCTGCAGTGTATAAAAGAAGGAAGGCAGCAGTTCTAACTAATATTAATTATTTTCAAGAGTTCGTTAAGATAATAGTGTCCGAGCAAATAATTCCAAACTCTGAAATATTTGATTAATGTTTGTATCCAGTTTGCATCGTCTTTAATGGTGGTCCCTAAAAAATATGTAGCCATATAATTTGATGGGCGACTAATGAATTTGAGGTCATTACGTTTTATTCGGCCATTTTACTAAATAAATGCGTAACTTGATTAACTTAATGGTTTCAATGTCTTTTAGAGCATTTTTTAGATTGCGAAAAGCGTCTTTGAATTTGATTTTATGTCCGTAGAACAACTAGTGTAAAGATTTTTTATACTACGCTTATCAATCGAGAACTTATCTTACTATTTGAGATATTTTCTAATGAACTAATCCGCCATAGGCTATGTCGGTAACCCGCGTTTTTTATTTTATATATAAAATATATAGGTACGTATATATATAACTTTATTTATATATAAATAATTTATAACTTCATTTGTTTTCATGCATCGTTTTCTGTATCTGGTTAAAACACATTGTAACAGGTCTACCGTAGTACAGGCTTGTCTCGTGCTCAGTGAAATTGTAGCTGTGTCATCATCATCCTATTAGCGTTCCCACTCCCGGTGTCCAAGTAGTTATTAAAATTGATTAATAGTAATTTATTGAAAATAAAATTATACATACGTCACAATTGTATCTGGTTTTTTGGTACCTACTAATAATGTCAAAACAAATAAATCATCAAAAATTTAAATAAAAATATCAGAGCAAGATAAACAGCGGGAAGGTTAATTGGATAATGTTGATGATATGTTTCTTGTTGTGTAAGAGTTCTCATACTTCAAATTTATTATAGAATGTCTTCACACGGACGAACCCATAGAACTCTAAGTCAATAATTTTTTGCCCAAATTTTATCTATGTAGTATATCAGTTTTACTTGTTAATAAATATTTACAGACTAATCACACAGCATCACCTAACCCCAAACTAAGCAGAGCTTGTACAATAATTGGTATTAGGTGACTGATATACTACATAGATACATATATTTTTGAAGTGTAACTTCTTTAGAATCGTTGTAATTTCCGACCGGATGCAACGGAAATACGTCAGGTAAGCCAATCTTAACCCTAACAAGGTAAAGCAACTTTCCGGAACGCCAGTACTTGGATGGGTGACCGCCCGAACAAAATCTTTTTGAACAGTATTTTTTTTATTCATCTCATTCTTTTGTCGATTTACTGAAGTTTCACTTCTACCGTGTGTGAATTGCACACACACCTTTTGTTTTTTTTTTGTAAATACATACTTATGATACGTAGAAAACACCCAGACCCGAAACCAGAAATTGTATATCGTATAAAATCTGGTCCCCCGGCGGGAATCGAATTGCGCCTTCGCCCACCGAGCCACAGAGGTCGTCAAAAATGAAAGCAATGTTTGCAAAATAAATCCTTGCCACTTGACTAAAACCGAGTGTGATTCGGGACATTAATTATCGGAACCGGCCATTTCTCATCAGAGTTTATTTAGCTAATAAAACCAGGTTAAACGAGTACAACGCAAACCTCTAATCTTGCCAATTTATTAAGTAAAGGGTTAATAAACAAACGCCAGTCCATTAATCGCAAACATTGTTCGGGTTAAAATATTTCAGCCCTCTCGAACCGGGGAGTAGGGTCACCGGCTGCTGTTTTCTGAATATTACTGTATTTCGATTCACTTAGGTGCAATTTTGATTGACCCGCCTGGGGATACTAATTCACTACAAAAGTAATGAATTGATTGAATTAAAATATATTACAAGTAATTTTGTGAGTCAGGCTGGTACCAAAGTTACTGGAAGTATTTGAGGGAGGCCTATGTCCAGCAGTAGAAGTCCCACGCCTCAAAATGATGGTGATGAATTTTGTGAGTCGGAAAAAATCAAATGGCCGGAATTTCTAGTCACAAATAATCTTTGAATTCTTTTAGTTTCTCTTTTTCTTATTCTGTTTATCATTGTTTGTAGTATTTATGTTATTGTTTCAAATAAATAATTTTATACTAATTCTTATTTTTAATAAGTGATAAACCTCCTCCATCGCAATGCGTCTTAATCTTTTATTACAAAAAAAAATCTTTGGTTACTTTCCATCTATGATTTTAAAGCAGTCGTAATCAGAGACTATGTGCTACTTAGAATTCCAGATGAATTAAGGTAAATATGCCGTTATTACTCTTAATAGTATTATAATTAAGGCAGCCATTTCATTTGCAATTACATAGAAACATTATCTTCTTGGATACGTCGCTAGCCCACGTTTTGCGTAGGTTCATGATAGCATGATTGCAATTCTCACAATTTCTTTATAACCTTACTTTTCTTTATAGGCTATCTAACATTGAAATAATGTTTCCAATCAGACCACTAGTTCTTGAGATAGACGCGTTCAAACAAACACTTAAGCTTTATAATATTACTATAGATTTACAAACACAAGTTTATGATTGCAAATTCTCATATCATCTTTACAAATAGATTTTCCCGATATTCTAACTCGGAAGCACCCCGCCGCCGTCCTTATCAAAGAGTCAATTTCAAAGATAAACGGCCGCGACAAGCGAAGGCCTTTGTGCTCGTGATATTAGCAGTTTGCCGCGGGGCATTATGCTCGCCAACATACCGCGCCGGCCCTGAGGTCGGCATAATGCCGCGCTCCTCTTCCTAATGGTGGTAAAATACTATACTATGCAAGACACAGGTAAACATCCAGTTATTATTTTTACTTCAATTTCCTAATCCTAAGATTTTGGATATTTGTATATAAAAGGCAGGATGAAAATAAGTAATTTATTCTAGTAATTTAGTCTGTCTGTAAAAGAGAAGGCGCCGGGTCCTTAAAGGTACTATGCTAAAATGCACTGACGGTCCAAAAGAACAAACGACGAAATGTGTAATCCTCAACGACAAAATGAGCAAATGCCATGAATGTATCTGCGATGAAATGATCCAGCGTCAGAACGTGCATTTTGCATAAATAGCAAATGTTGGAATTATCATTATACTATAATGATTCATGGACTTGATGTGCAAGGTTTGAAAAATAATGCTTTAGTGCTTTTTCTTAACCCCCCCGACCAAACAAACCCCGACAAAAAAGAGGGGTGTTATAAGTTTGACGTGTCTGTCTGTCTGTATGTATGTATAGCTCCCGAACGGATTGAGCAATATCAATTTAGTTTTTTTTTGTATGAAAGGTGAGTTTGGCCCGGGTGTTCTTAGTTATGTTTCATTACGTGTACGTTTGGGTCTGGTTTTGGCTGTTGACAAATTCTCTAAATCTCATGTCTATTACGAGATCAATAACAAATCTTAATCAAGTATGAACCCCAGTAATGTCATTGAAGCTTGTAACATCATCATCATCACCCTATTAACGTTCCCACTGCTGGGACACAGGGACTTCTCTCTTGACGAGAGAGATTAGGCCATAATTCACCACGCTGGCCAAGTGTACTGTTTGTTATTGGCTTTACGATACTCGGAGGGTTAAGGTGAGCATTGTTCCAAATAGGTACGTTCGAGTCTTGGAATTCGGGTAATCGAAATATTATGTTCAATTTAGCATTTAGGGTCCACATATACGTACCGCAAAATGTGGTCAAGTAAAAGTTTGATATACATTCAGTCAAAAAAGTATCGGGAATAGATAATTTCTCTATGGTTCCCAATTACATTTTTAGTTTATTTTTTTGCTGTTTGATTGGCACAACTGTTTTCCATTTTGGCGCGGATTTTGAGTTGCCTCTGTTGTTTAAATTTATTATAGTGCTGTTTTTAGTTAGATCATTCTAGTGTGTACTGCGATTTTCACTATGGACAAAAAATCGAACAAAGATTTTGTCTTAAATTTTGCATTGCCAACGGAATTTCGTGTTCGGAGGCTCCGAAAATGTTACAGAAGGCTTACGGTGAATCGAATTTATCAAAAACACGTGCTTATGAGTGGTACATAACGTTTAAAAGCGGTCGAGATGTGATAGAAGATTTACCTCGTTCTGGTAGGCCATTAACATCTTCAACTGAAGTTAAGGTCGCCTGTTGTTGACTATCGAGGTGTTGTGCACTCGGAATTCATGCCGGAAGGTGAAACGGTAAATAAAGAATATTATTTGAGCGTTATGCGCGTTTAAGAGAGCAAATTCGGCGAAAAAGACCAGATTTGTGAAAAGAAAATTCTTGGATTTTGCATCACGATAATGCGCATTGACACAAGGCCATAATTGTAAACGAATTTTTGACCAAAAACTCAACAAATGCTATCACCAGATATGACTCCAGCCGACTTCTTCCTTTTTCCTAAACTCAAATTAGTACTTCGTAGCACACGTTTTCATTCGGTAGGAGACATAAAGGAGAATTCGCGACGAGAACTGAACTCAATTCGGGAAAAAGCGTTTAAAAAATGTTTTGATGATTGGAATATTCGTTGGCTTAAGTGTATCGTTTCTCAAGGAGCATACTTTGCAGGCGATAAAATACATTTAGATAAATAACTAACATTGTGTGTATTATTGATCTTTTCCCGGTACTTTCTTGACAGAGTAGTATGCTAATGTCCAACTTGAATTATTTGTAGAAACAAATTGGATCATCATCATCATCATCATCAACACCCTATTAAAAGTTCCCACTGCTGGGACACAGGGACTTCTCTCTTGACGAGAGAGATTTGGCCTTAATTCACCACGCTTGCCAAGTTCGGGTTGGTTAATGTCACATGTCTTACAAACTCTTCAAAGTTATCAGAATATGCCCGTTTCTTCACGATGTTTGCCTTCACCGTTAAAGCACAGATTGGATATTGGTTAATAATTTTATTAAGGTACCAAATTTTTTTAAGTGACTTGTATTACTTGCATACTTCGCCAATTTGCATTTCCAAACCTACGCTTAGCATAATACAGCGCGCGCATGCAATTTCTGCTTAGATTAGAAATTCTTCTGACGAAATATGAGCGCAAATCGCGTTCTCTAATATATGCATTCTCTGTTTAATGTTTAAATCAAGCATCACTTTAATCGTCGTCATCATTATTTCAGCCGTCCTATAGCCCACGATAGCCCACGGCTGGACAAAGGACTCTCAAAGTCTTAACGTAACCTCGAACGGCAGTACCCTGTACCCACAGCGATCAGATCGTCACGCGAGCGACTTGATGAAGGTCGAGCGTCAACCAAGTTGGCGGGCGTCCTACGCTGTGTTTGCCAATTTATTATCTCTATAATGAAAACTTTCCTTATGATGAGATGGGAGATCTCTGATTCGATCACGTACAGAATCCCTTTCCATAGCGTTTTTCCTTGATATTTGTTGTTTAAGCAATTTAGTTTTATTAATTTTAAGTTGACCTGTCCATGTAGGCTATGTGCTTTTAAGGAAATAAATGTTTTAACTTTGACTTTGACTTCTGAGCCTACTCCTGAGCCGATGGTGAAGCACCACTTTTCGGAGCCATACGACATCACTGGCAACAAACACTGGTTAAATACCTTAGTCTTCAAGCATATGCATATAAATGGCTTCTAAAGTTTAAGGTTCAGATAATAGGCCGTTATAGTGTGCCGTCCGACGGCGCCGGCGATCCGAGACAGCTGCTCGTGAATAAATAACGACGCAGCCTCCTCCAATGGTGCTTAAATTAGTTAGCTGCGTTATTACAATGGCTTTTAGACATTCAAATAATTGCTAGGTTTGTCCGGAATGGGGCCAAATTATATTGTAATCTAGCATTAGTAATCGTAATCAAGTCTCCACAGCTGGGAAACATTGACTTCTCTCTTAACGAGAGAGACAAGGCTTTAACTCACCACGTAGGCCTAGTGCGGGTTGTTGAATGTCACATATCCTTAAAAATATTCAAGATCAACATTTCTCAAGAAGTAAAATCCATAGGTTTCTGGCAAGGTTTGAACCTACGACCGATAATGAAAGTTAAGTGTCCACTCCCACACCGAGTTCCTAAATGAGCAGTTTTGACGGTTCATTGGTCGCCTACACTGCGAGGCGACACCGCCGTAACAGATGATCCACGATGCGGACACTATAGTCTATACGATTTATATTTTTATGTATGTTAGTCTGTAAGGTATATGTTTATATGGACCTGAGATGTCTGAAACAAATGGTTATTATTATTATTATTATAATCGTAATCTAGAGAGGAAATTTCGGCCTTTGGATAGATTTCAATCAGTGTGTGTGTTTGTAGTGTAGACTCTATGAATAGGCACAGTTTGAACATGCAAAGGGAGGCTATGTCCGGGGATCCTCAATGGATTCTAATCAGAAAGGACAAAATACGTAGTTGCACATACAGTGATTTACAGACCTAGTTACGAAAATTAAGAGCAATTTTTATGTGTAAAACTAGCTGACCTTGTATTGGCAGATACATTAAGATAGTAAATTCGAAATAAATATAATCGAATTTGCATTTCAGGCAGGCAAAAGTCACTTGAACACACAGCCACGTTTAGACAAAAACCGAAGACTTGGCTGTTTGGTTAAGTGCTTTTTGCCCGAGGCTGTATGAGAAACTGACTATTTCCTGCCTACAGGACATAAATACCGGGCAGAATAAAAACCTATATTTATTAAGAGGATCATTAAAATCTAATTAAAACAACAAAAATCTTTAAATTTATATTATTTAATTTTATACAAGCCTTGTCAAAAAAATAACAAACAAATAAAATAAATAATTATCCAATTTAGTTCAGTAATTTGGATGTATTTCGCCTGCATACATTTTGGCGATCAGGCAGTTAAGGCAGAAAAGATTCAATTTATTTTAAGCCTTACTTTAAAGGAAGAAAAAAAGAATGGAGCCCTAATATTATCGAAATAAGAATTAAACATCATTTTATTATAATTATCATTTGTACCTTTAGACAGCTAGACCATTGCCATTTACCTTTTGCATGCTGTGATTAACCTTTACTTGAGCAAGCTCTTGTCCAATAAGAATACTTTTGTTGTATTTTTTATTATTGATAAGCCTTCATTTGACCACAATCTCACCTTATGTAAAGTCACGATGTGGTCTAAGATGGAGCATGAAGGCCTAGAAGATGGCTTCTCCGGGCCACATTACGAAACACGAAAAAATCGCTTCACGCACTGGCCCAGCCCGGAGGGTGGTGACAAGCCGCGGCCGAAGCCTACCACCAGAGACTGTTCTTAGCACCACCCGGAGGTCACGTGTAAGGATTCAGAGGGTTACCACTTACGGACGTGAACAGACAAAACCTCCAAAAGGATATAAGCATAAGGGTGTTGACCTTTCATTAGTATTATAACGGACATATTACGGCTGAAGTAGCCATAAGACGGATATTTCACCATGTTACATTAAAATCAGCTAACCGTGCGCCGTGCCAGGTCATCCAAACAAAATTTAGATGAATTGAGCACGACGATAAAATGATTGATTTAGGTGCTCAATGCAATAGGTGCCCAAAAATAGAATTGAAAAGGGAATCAGTCCTTGCAATTGAGTAGCAAGATTCTACTCTAATAGCGAAAAGCGTATGAGTTATATTTCATAACATAAACTAAGTATAATATTAAATGTCTCTTGGAAACTACATGAACATGATAACTTCTTAAATTATCATGGTTTTTAACAATATTATGATTTAAAACGGGTAACATACCATGATTTGACGGTTTTTGCCCAAATCGCAAAGACAATGACAATTCAGTTTGTTTCCGTGATCATGGCGCTTGCAACAGCGTCGAAATATCGGAAAACTCAAAAACCGTCAAATCATGGTATGTTCCCCGTCTTAAATCATAATACATTAACATTTTACGCCAGTTACATAATTTTGTGAATTATAGTGAGAGGAGACAATAGTTTGTCATAATACATAAAATATAACAGAAACATTGTCAAAATAAGCCTATTAGCCCTTTTAAGGACAGTTGGCACAAATATTAAAGATATTACATAAGACAGAAGAAACAAAAGTTTCCGCAATCAAAGGCATCTCGTTGGCAGCTCAGTGCAACTCTGCAGCCAGCTCTACTCGTAATAAATACATAACAATAACTCTCATGAGAAAAACTCATTTAACTGCATATTGCGTCCGTTTGATGCAGCCGTAAATCGTAACTCGCGTTAAAACTGATGTAATTGATGGAAATCTCACAAATGTACTAAACATCAACTGATTATAACTTCGGAAGCTTGTACTTTATTGATAAATATGATTCGTTATATGATTCGTAGGTAATATTTTTTTTATTAATTAGTTACTGAATCGGCGAATCTTTCAACTATTCTTGGAATTTTTGCGGAGTTCGCGAAACATTTAATATTCACTCTTTTGGTTCATTGACGCAATTATTTACTTTGTACTGATTAGGACAGAATCTGGAGTTACTAACGGATTAAAAAAATCGTTATGGTTTTTTTGTAATTTGAGTATGAACTTGTGAAGCCGATGATATGTTAAACGAGATTCGTTATGTTCAGAAAAAAAATTGTACTTGGTCACAGAAGTAAAAACTTTAACATAAGAATGGCTTACTTTTAGGATGGAGTTTTATTGATATTAGCACTCTATTATCACCTCCACACGCTACGCGCCATTAACACACCCGTATCGTGCTCTCAAACATCTCAATATTTTTTACAATTTTTACCCCTTTATGACTCAAACATTAAAAAGAGCTCAAAGCCGTTCTAAAGATTTTCATTGCTTAAATATATATATTAAAGCCATATAATTCCGTTTTTAAAGGAAATATTCCAATCGAGAGTGTTTTCAGTTAATTCTAAAACATTACCTGAACACACTTAATAACACCTGAGAACTCAATAAACTAATATTTTTAAATACCTAACTATATTATTTTTTCATCTTTTTGTTTGTACTCTATTTTGTAAATCAGTCTAAGTCTTGGTTGTAAATTAGTGTTCGAAAAGTTTTAAATAAAATATTTAGAATAGTCTTAATATATTATAAATCTCGTGTCACAATGTTTGTCCTGAATGGACTCCTAAACCACTTAACCGATTATAATAAAATTCGCACACCATGTGCAGTTCGATCCAACTTGAGAGATAGGATAGTTTAAATCTCAAATTATAGTCGCAATTTTAATTTGCAATACAGGTTAACAAAAGTGTAAAATAAATGTCTTTTTAAATAGGTTGTCTATGATTTTTCTTGATAAGCTATTCATACGTGGTGGTTATATACTCTTTGAGCTATTTTCTATGTCTCGAAAGTTCAATAATCAACATAGTTTATAATAATTTTTTTCTGACATGAGTTTGAAGTACTTAATTATTATTTTAATTTTTAATTTTTTTGTTAAAAGCGTCCGTGAAATAGCGGAGATTATCTATTATTCTATATAAATAAAAATAAATTGTTGTTCGTTAGTCTGATTAAAACTCGAGAACGGCTGGGACAATTGAGCTGATTTTGGTTTTAAAATGTTTTTTTTTTTTTTTTTTTTTTTTTTTTTTTTTTTTATGATCGATAAGCCTTCATTTGACCACAATCTCACCTGATGTAAAGTGACGATGTGGTCTAAGATGGGACATGAAGACCTAGAAGGTGGCTTCACCGGGCCACATTACGAAACACGAAAAAATCGCTTCACGCACTGGCCCAGCCCGGAGGGTGGTGACAAGCCGCGGCCGAAGCCTACCACCAGAGACTGTTCTTAGCACCACCCGGAGGTCACGTGTAAGGATTCAGAGGGTTACCACTTACGGACGTGAACAGACAAAACCTCCAAAACCTCCTGTTTGTCGTAGTCCAGGGTCTAAACGGTGAGCAAATAAGGAAAAATTGCCGGGAACTTTTTTTACCCGTGCGATGCCGGGGCGGGCCGCTAGTTAATATATATATATGTGACATTTTCTTTCTAGAATGATTAAAGTGTAAACAATTTTGACAAGGACAATAATTATTATTACAAATAAAATGGCGGTGCGTTCAGCTGTGCCGGAAACGACACTGCGTCATTATCTCCGTAATTACGGCGTTAATGACAACGGCTGGTATTAATTCCGCCCGTTACAATTAGCTAATGTGTACGTTTTTTACCAGATTTTGTGTTCTCATTTTTTTATTAATATTAGAATTTAACATAATTGTTTTAACTCTGCCACTTGCAAAAAAATGGAGGAGATTTTTAAATCAACAACATTATTTTGAATTAAGAACGGTGCTTTATAGGAGCGCCATTCTTGCAGGCAACCAATACGAGTATCCTTATCTCAACTTCCAACGACTTCTGTGAACCGTTTTAATGAGATTCTTATAGAACTTCAAACATTTTATTATTTAATCTATGATCGAGTTAACGGACGAGAAACGACAATAACTGTTTACTACAGAAAAACAAATCAGATAAATAATAATCACTCACTGTGGAAAAGTCAAAGTCAAAACGATTATTTTCTTAGAAGCACATAGCCTACATGGACAGGTCAACTTAACAACTACGTGGTGTATCGTTACGTGAACTGGCAAAATGGCGTTCAACTGAGTAACTTCTTTTTCACTTTATAATTTTATTTAACATGACACTAGCAAAATGACGCTTCTAGCGCAGAGTCAAAAAAAAATAAGAAATTGAATTGGTATTAGTAATTTATTCGTCGTAGGTAACATTATGTACACTTGACTTCGTTTCACTCTATTTAACTTAATATTATATAACCTTAATTAAAAAAGTTTATATAAAGTCACAGACAAGACACCAACTAATTGTCATAGTATAAAATACAAGAATACGAAAATAAAGAACACATTTTGCTTAAAAGTAGCATTGTCAAGCATAAAATAAAGAAAGTGATACAAAAAAAGAAATTACATAATAATTCATAAATGAAGCTGCTGTACAGGGGCAATGACAAATTTTGCAAAAATACAAATAAATTTAATTAAATAATTTCATTTTTGACATGTCATGTGAAACTAGTAATTAATTAAAAACACCATTCTGTTGCTGTAGTATTATATACATGGTCAGAACTTTAAAATAAAAACAATGATAATAATAAATAAACATAATTGTAGTTGTAAAAAATATATCAGATTTTAGCTGTTGTAGGGTGGCGTTGTTTGGTATTTAACTATATAATAATCTAATTAATTTAATGTCACAGAGAATTGAATTGACAAATGATGATTATATTGAGAAAGACTAGGTAGGTACTAGGTGGAAATCTATTAGGTGGAAAAATGTGTAGGTAGGCGTCCGCCGCGCGACAGACGCTCCTGATTCGTAGTCGCTTTCTACAGTTTTATTAAACAACGCCTGATATTTTTGCAATTTTACATAACAATATGATATTCAATAGGTTACACAAGTATCACATATATGTATATAAATTATCGGTACGATCGCGGCTCGGATTGCGTAGGACGTGAACAAACTAAACCATGTACTGCTTCATGGACAAGTATCTCCTTCAAATGTGATTGAAACGGTCAATTTCTCGTTTTATCAAACTTATTTCGCTTTCAGATAATTATTTTTGACAATAATGTCAGTAGTACTGCGTAGATCCATGAGAAATGTGTCTTTCCACACTGCATAAGTTCACGTAAACTGCAAGATGACTTTAGAGACGAAGGCCTTCAGGTGCACAGAGCAATAGAG
The DNA here is from genome assembly GCA_929108375.1 of Gymnoscelis rufifasciata. NCBI lineage: Eukaryota > Metazoa > Arthropoda > Insecta > Lepidoptera > Geometridae > Gymnoscelis > Gymnoscelis rufifasciata. The sequence continues at coordinate 16,264,328 of OV815309.1, forward strand.
CGGGGGCGATGGAGCAATAACGAAGGAGGTTCAGTACGACGCGACGACTATTACTCACCGCGGACGGGACGTGAATCATAGCGCGCGTGCATAGCCAGGGACAAGGTACAAGCAGAAGCGACTGTCTAACTCTAACGTTCCTACAGCAAATAGTATTAAAAAAAAGTGAATAGTTATTTAACAGTATACACACCATGTTCCTACAAAGAAAATGACAATAAATTTAGTAAAACGTATTTAACAGTTTACACACCAATTATAACTATTTTTACCTAATTAACAGTATCAAAAAAAGACGAATATTATAACAAATGAAGTAAGTTAACTGTCTTTGTTAAAACATTTATACTACTACTAGTGGCCCGCCCCGGCTTCGCAAGGGTTTTTATTCAATGTTTTTTCCAAAATTGTGAATCTAAACCATTCGCAGATCCCCTTGAACACACAAAAAAATTTCATCAAAATCGGTCCAGTCGTTTGAGAGAAATTCAGTGACATACACACTCACAGAAGAATAATATTATATAAAAAGATGAAAGATTAAAAATTTTCAAAAGGAAACCAATTTTTATTAACGACTCGTCAAAATTACTACTCACTGGCTTACTCTAGTGCTGCACTCCGGTGGATGCCAGAACATTGCATTTTTCGCCTGAAAACACGTGTTAATTCAATCGCCTGAAAACACGTGTAAATTCAATTATTTAGTGCGATGGCCAAGTCTCAATATATTTATATAAAACATTAAAGAATTTTGAGACGAAATTTGAAGACTTGGATTTACTTGGATCTCACAACTTTTTACCGCAGAACAACTGAGTTGCGCGACTTGGTTTTTTTGACAAGTATTGTTTTTGATGGGATCTCATTTCTTTTTGTATTTTGTAGACAGTTCTACTTTTTTCCTTTTCGGTACCTTCTACTTATTGTATATATGTCCATATAATTTTCTTTTTGCCGGTTTAGATTGGATTTATTTATATTTCGCATTGTTATTAGGTACTTTAGTACATATTTCGTATATACGTGGCGTTGCGACAGCGCCCTCTATACCGGTCTTTTCTAGATTTTTTAGTTTTTCCTTGATTCATACACCAAACACTACTTATATTCCAAATTTGAAGCTTCTAGGTCTGCTAGAATTGCCTTAGAATTTTGATGATCGGTGAGTCAATGAGTGACAAAATTAAGAAATTTGACCCGTTATAATTCTTAAAATACTGGTTCAAATTGAATGTAATTTGAAATATACCGTGACTTTACAATGCCTGCATGGTTACTGAAAATTTCAGTCTTCTAGTTTTATTCACAACGAAGTTACAGGGGGTCGAAAATGGCCTGAATTGCTTCGAGAAAAGGTACGACAGCGCCCTCTATACCGGTTTTTTTCTAGATTTTTTAGTTTTTCCTTGATTCATACACCAAACACTACTTATATTCCAAATTTGAAGCTTCTAGGTCTGCTAGAAGTGCCTTAGAATTTTGATGATCGGTGAGTCAGTCAGTGAGTGACAAAATTACGAAATTTGACCCGTTATAATTCTTAAAATACTGGTTCAAATTGAATGAAATTTGAAGTATACTGTGTCTTTACAATCCTGCATGGTTACTGAAAATTTCAGTCTTCTAGGTTTATCCACAACGAAGTTACAGGGGGTCGAAAATGGCCTGAATTGCTTCGAGAAAAGGATGGTACGGCCGTGCCGCTTTTTTGCTCGACTTGGTGGGGGCACTGCCGTGCCCCCAGATTAAAAAAAAGTGAATAGTTATTTAACAGTATACACACCATGTTCCTACAAAGAAAATGACAATAAATTTAGTAAAACGTATTTAACAGTTTACACACCAATTATAACTATTTTTACCTAATTAACAGTATCAAAAAAAGACGAATATTATAACAAATGAAGTAAGTTAACTGTCTTTGTTAAAACATTTATACTACTACTAGTGGCCCGCCCCGGCTTCGCAAGGGTTTTTATTCAATGTTTTTTCCAAAATTGTGAATCTAAACCATTCGCAGATCCCCTTGAACACACAAAAAAATTTCATCAAAATCGGTCCAGTCGTTTGAGAGAAATTCAGTGACATACACACTCACAGAAGAATAATATTATATAAAAAGATGAAAGATTAAAAATTTTCAAAAGGAAACCAATTTTTATTAACGACTTGTCAAAATTACTACTCACTGGCTTACTCTAGTGCTGCACTCCGGTGGATGCCAGAACATTGCATTTTTGTTATTTTGTCTATGTGGTTTGAAAATTGTTCCATATTTAATTAATCGCTAGTTTCTTCTACATTAGACCACGAAACCCGCACCAGATAAAAGAAGTAGACACTTCAACGATAGCATTATCGTTTTGAAGACCCTCTTCTTTTTGTGCGCCGCTTAGCGATTCATACTTTAACTACTCTTAAGTTATCTTGAGTTTTTAAATCATGCATACATTTTAGTTAAAACTGGGCAACGAATATCGAGCGAGAGAATCGCGACGAGTCCGAGTAGTAACGGAATCGCATCCGCAACGAATCGTAACGGAATCGCTTCGCATCGATCGACGTGCTCGTTGTGAGCACGTCGCGCGCTTTCCGCGGCTATTAGCGACAGGCTCGCCGCGATGCTATGACATTTCGATCGCTTTCAATCACTTGTCGCATCGCCGCGATATCATCGCCGTGGGGAGACTCTTGTGAAAATGATTAAAATTCGTGGCACGACGATAAGATTCCCGCGCTCGTGGAGACGGCCCCTTAGCTGAGCTCACTATTCATAAGAAAACATTACATTATCTAAATTATTTTTATTTATTTTTAGCTTCACTAAATGACTATGTAAGAAATTTTATTTTTATCGTCTTTAAGTAGACATTTTGTAAAGTATTAAAACAAAATTGTTTCTGTATAAAAGTTTCAACTCAAAAACTATAAAATTTATTTTCTTACTTGCTATCCAGCAACAATTTCAAAAGGAAGGTTGGTTTTCACACAATTTCCACAAAATACGTGACTAACAGCTTAAAATAAAGTTTATCGTCCCAATCTCTATGATAATAAGTACCTATTTCAAAAATCCTTTGGTCCTCCTGTGTAGTTGATAAACTAATAAAATAACTTGAGTAAGTTCTGAGTAGGTCCATTTGAAGCTGCACTATGAAAGCCTCTCCATAGTGTACATTAAGCTATAATACAAGCTAGCCGGCGAGCCGGAGCCAGCTAATAGCCGTAATCCCGCAGCCGCCAGATGGTATCATTATGGCACTGTTATAGCACCATTATAGCACCACTATACCACCATTAATAGCATTTCACTTTACAAACCCTTGGCTGCAAGATTGTGTTATAAAAGCTAGACTTTACATAAAAAATCTCAAATAATCCTATGAATATTATAAACGAGAAAGTTTGTGAGGATGTTTGTGTTTATCGCTTTTTTACGCAAAAACTACTAAATGAATTTTGATGAAACTTCACATAACAGAATAACACATAAGCATCTTTGAACGCGGCAAAATATCGCGTTTTGAGAGTACAATTATTATTCCGAGCTAAGTCCAATTTTAGTCAAAATGTTGCATGGGCTTAGCTGTTTTCCTAGTAAAACACAAAAGCTAATAATAGTTAAAATATATTTATATGCGGGCAAACCCGCGAGCTAGTAATATTATAAATTCAAAAGCCAGTCTCATGACGTGGGTGCCTAATATAGTTACAGTTTTATTGACATCATCAATCTTTGCAGGATTTTATTAAGAACATGTCAATCTCATGCGTTACTAAGTTAGCCAACAAAAGTTAGGGCTGAACCTAAATCTAGGACTTAGTTTTAATATCTTGGAAATCTTTATGACAGTTCGTGAATGTCGGGAAATTTCCCAATATCACCACTAAGTTCTAAAAGAGTGTTCACCTCCACTCATAAACCACCTCGAAGTTTGCATAAGTAGGTGAAATAATGTCTTTGTGGTTTTTGTCAATAGTGAACCATTTCTGCGAAGTTATGGTCGTAGCATATGGAACTAGAAGTTTAGTTATGAGTGGCGGTGGCATAAACTTTCTTGTAACAAGCAATGAGCGTTTGGGTGAGCCTTTGCGCGAGCCTGGGCCGACATTTAATCGTAAACCAAAAATAAATTCATAAATTTATTTTATGTAACAACACGTTTACACCAGCATTAAAATATTTATGAGTTATTTCTTTGAGAAATTCATCACCATAATTAAGGCAAATCAAGAAAATAATCAGTTTGACTTGTCTTTGCAGTTGTACATTGTCAAACATAGTATGATTGGTATCTTTGTAGCGGAAAAAAATTGTCATAATACAAAAAAATTTACAAAATGTTAAGCTATTACAAGAATGTAGTTCTTGTAATAGCTTAACATTCACAGTAAATCAACTTTAATAACTTTTAAATACTTTAAAATATTAGAGAGAAGAATATAAGAATAGTTCTGCTCAAGCTGTTTCAACGTAGTTTCTTAAAGCGAACATAAGACATGTCTCTAGCCACGGCACCCGGCGTCGATGAGAATGTATGTGAGCGAAGTGCATTAGCGGCCGACGACCACTCTCGCCGCGCCGAGAGCTGCGCGGGTGGATCTCGATAATACTACTTACTATTGGAAAATATTAGGAGTTATTGCAGAGGATGGTCACGGGTTTAAATTGGCAGGGCGCGACTAGTACTAAAAAGACCATCTTTTGCTGTCATTTTTATAATGTTTTGAAAATATATGGACAAAATAACTGTTGAATTGTGAAAAAAATACAATAATATATTAGCTATGATCAAATACACACTTTTTAAGTCTTTGAAAAATAAAAATAAATAACTTTTGTATCTTGTTTTTACGTTTATTAAACAAAAATCAATTAATCATGATAAATATCGCGTAAATTTTACAAAAGCAGAATTAACTCACTGGATGAAATTACCGATTTACTCTAAAATTCTTAAACTTTGTCTTTGGGCGATTCATACCGAACAGCTCGCGGTATCAAACGACTAAACACTACAGTGTTTAGTCGTTTGATATGCGAATCGGAATCACTAAGCCATTACACGTACAAATTACCAAATTACCTGTATTTAAAGTATTTAAACTATAGATCATTGAATGCTGAATTTGTGCATCGCTTATTATGGATCTCCGTCATAATTAGCTTTAAGGTACTTTAGTTTTTAAAATAATCAGACTAATCCAGATTTATATATATTTTGTGTTAACCAAAATTAATAGAAATAAAAAAAGGTGTAAGTGCGATTCACACACGATAGAAGTGAAACTTGAGTGACGAGTTAAACGAGGCACCAACCGCACGTTATTTTGTTTTGACCGGGAAAAAAAAAAGTTTTATCGTGTTTAAACCTGTTATTTCGATCAAAGTTTTATATCAGTGTTTACCTAATGAAGAACCCTAGTGATTGCTGTTAGTGACAACCCTGGACCTTCAAGGACTGCGCCGTAATACGGTAAATAAATCAAGAAAAAGCAGTTATTTGCAAATTGAATTGTGGCATTTGACCTTGAAGTGCGTCGTGCGCAACTAGAGTTGAATGCACTGAACTTGTCCACGCCCCTAAGAACTGCACTTGTCCCCGCCCATAATTGGTCACTACTAAAACTAACCCAAATTTCGACACCTAGTAGTAAGACGGCTTAGTCGAGCGGTATAAGGCCACGATCGCTGAGCTTGAGGCACTGGGTTCAAACCTCTCTGGCGCAAGATCTCTTTTTGTTTTATCTTTTTGTTGTTTTTGCATTATAAGTTGATTATGGCCTCGGAAGCAATCTGTGCTGGGTGCAGACAACCCATTATTGGAAAATTAATAAAATGTAATCTGTGTGAGCACACTTATGATCTCGAATGTGGAAATATCAATGAGAGTTACCTAACCGCAGAAAATAAAGAGGTGTGGAAGTGCGCTATGTGCACGAGCAAGCAGCCCAGAGGAGATAACTCTAACACTCCTGTACGTGGAGCCAATTTCCACGTAAATACTACCCGCGGAGGTGCTTGTGACGTCAGCATGCTGAACGATAGTCTCTCCGTGGCACATAATGACACGGTGGAGTTATCTGATATGCAGCTGCTCACGATGGAAATGCGACTTTTTAAGGAAGAGTTAAGAGCTACGCGCTTTCAAATGGAGTCCCTTAACAGCTGTATCTCAGGTCTGGTTGTAAGAATGGATGACTGTGACCGTAAAATATCGTGCATAGATTCGCGCGTAGCAAGCCTGGAGGCTCGTATGGCGGATGAAGCAACATTCAGTCCCCTGCTGGAAACAATATCGCAACTTAAAGCTGAGCTTAATGATCGCGATCAGGAGCTGTTATGTAATGATGTCGAAATAAGCAGCATCCCGGAATTTAGAGGAGAATCTCTCGAGCAGATTGTAAGAACTATAAGCGTGAAATTGGGAGTTACACTTAACGATAACGAAATAGTCAGCGTCAATCGAGTCGGTAAGAACTCGGAGCCAACAGAGTCCAAATCGTCCCAGCGTCCGCGGCCCATCGTCGTGCGTCTGGCGCGCCGCGCGGCCCGCGACCAGCTGCTGCAGGCGGCGCGCGTCCGCCGCAACGTCACGACCGAGGGGACCGGCCTGCCTGAACCACCGCGTCCATTTTATATTAATGAGCGGCTAACTAAACGGAATAGACAGCTTTTTTGGCAGGCGCGTGCACTGGGTAATAGCCTAGGCTGGAAGTTTGTGTGGACTAGGGATGGAAAGATCTATGCGCGTAAACAACCGGGCATAGACTACCCACGCATCCGTATCCGCACCGAGGATGACCTGCGCCGGGTTTTTGGCTCCGAAGCAGTTAGCTCTATTAACAAGCTTAGAAATCTGTCTTAGAAAAACGCGTCTCAAAAACAGAATTATATTACATCGTTACACTTTTTATATAATATGTCTAGTTTGTAAGTTTTTAAAGGAAACACGCCTTTACTTTGATGTCACTTGTTTAGTTCATAGTAACTGTTTTGTTTTATGTATGAATATTTTATTTCTTGTTTTATTTTTTAAGTTTCTTGTACTTTTCATCCTTCGAACAGTTGTATACAGTGTTCTGACGGTTTTTATGTATTTCTGTTTTAACTGTAAAATGCAGCAATATTACTTAAATGTTTTTACTCGAGAAAATTGGCTTGTTATATTATATATGTTTTATGTGTGTGTTGCAACAAACGAACGGGACAAAACACATAGCAAAAAAATTCAATCACATTATCTCTCTATATTCACGCTCATAATACGTTCCTGCTCACTTTATCTTGCTCTTTCGATTTTAATTCATTGTATTATATATGTTTTTACCCTCGATTATTTATTAACTAATTATAATGGATCGTAAAGATAAATTATTACAATTGGCTCTTTTTAACGCAGGCTCGTTAGGTACTGGACACGATAATTTCGTTATTGCCATGCTGACATACTGCGCAGATATAGTCGCTATAAATGAAACCTGGATTAAAGAAGGACAGGCAGCGCGCGCGCCGGCCGTACCCGGGTATCGGCTGCGCCTCTCCTCGCGCCCACTTCATATGCGTAATGGTGTCGGGGGTGGTTTAGGTTATTACATAAAGACTGGTCTAAATGTTAGATTTTTAAGCCGACCCAATGATTCCATTGAACAAATGTGGTTATCTACTCGTGTCAATGGATATCGTGTGGTTATAGGGACAGCGTACCGGCCAGATTGGGTTAAGGTAGATACGTTTATAGAGGCCATTTCTGACTCAATCAATGCTTTTTATGGTTTTGATTACATTGTGCTTATGGGTGACATCAATATAAACATGCTTGCTCAAACCGAAATTAATACCATTAAATTCACACAATTCCTGGACTGTATAAATCTAATACAGCATGTTTCTCAGCCTACTCATTTTACGTCGCATAGCGAGAAGTTATTGGATGTAGTTTGCACAAATGCTCCCATGCATAGTATCACAGTGGACAATATAAATGGTGGTAACGGCCATGCTATGGTAAATGTCACTCTATCTTTAAAGAAACCTATACCCAAACCAAGATCATTTACTTTTAGGCCCATCAATGATATTAAGCTAAGTGACTTTAACAAAGATTTGCAATCTATTAATTGGGCTGAAATTAAATATTTGCCGTCTGTGGAGGTGATGGTTAATGAATTTAATAATAAAATTATTTCCCTTTTTGACAGACATGCTCCAATTAAAACAATCACTATTACAAATAAGCATTCCTTGCCATGGGTTAATGATGTGTGTAAGCTGATAATCAATGAACGTAATCTGGCTCATGACATCTGCCGACTGTCAGGTTCTGAACATGACAAAAAATACTACATAGAACTTAAAAATCTTGTAATAAGTAGTATTGCTAGTGAAAAACGCGCTTATTTTGACAATTTAGTGAATTCTCAGATAAAAAATAGTAAAACCTTTTGGAAGAACATTAAAGATAAAATTTTAATAGATCCTAGTAAAGATAGATCTTTACCACCTGTCTTTAAAGATGCCAATGTTCTAAATGAGCACTTTTTAACTATACCAGGAAGTAATTGTGTGCCCGAGACAGAATACGAGTTTTTTAAGCTAAATAAGTACTCAACTGCTAGATTAGAGCTGAAACCTATAAATTCAACTGATGTATCCAAAATTATATTGTCTACTAAGTCAAATGCAACCGGTGATGACCAAATAAGTAGAGATATGATATTATTTTCCCTTCCTTACACTTTAGACATTATTACGGAAATTATTAACAAGTCCATTTTGACAGGTGTGGTGCCTGGTCAGTGGAAAAAAGCCCTTGTCACTCCTATTCCTAAAATTAGTTGCCCTGTTGAACATAAGGACCTTAGACCAATTAGTATATTACCGTTTCTCTCTAAACTTCTAGAAAAAGCAGTGTATATCCAGCTTTCAAAATTTGTTGAATGTCACAAAATCTTGCCATCCTTGCAATCTGGGTTTAGAAAGGGACGTGGTACGATAACAGCTCTCTTAGATGTTACTGACAACGTGTTGGCAGAGCAGGATAAAGGTCATGGTACAGTCCTGACATTGTTAGACTACTCACGTGCTTTCGACTGTCTCAATATATCTCTTCTCCTTGCCAAGTTATCTTACTACGGTTTAAGTCATGAATCAATCAGATGGTTTGAAAGCTACCTGCGTGGCCGCACACAGTCTGTGAAACTGGTCAAAGGAGACGGTTCTGTTTTATGCTCGCGCCCAGCGCTTGTGGATCGTGGTGTCCCCCAAGGATCCATTTTGGGTCCCCTTCTATTTATCATTTACAGTGCAGACTTACCTACAGTTATAAAGAATTGTAACTTTCACTGTTACGCGGATGACGTTCAGGTTTATATCTCTGACTCACCAGATCGGTTACCACTTGCTGTCGCTAAGTTAAATGAAGACTTGGACGCAATAGCCGATTGGTCCACACGTAACGCACTTGTGCTAAACCCCGTCAAATCCAAGTATATGGTTATGGGCTCTAAGAACCAAATCGCCAACACATGTGATCTTAATGTTAAAATTAAAGAAGTCGCAGTCGAACGTGTAAATGAGGCACGAAACTTAGGTGTCCTGTTTGACAGTCAACTTAGGTTCGAGAGTCATGTACTTGATTTGGTCAAGAACTGTTTTTACCGCCTTAAGGTGCTCTATAAAATTCGTGATCAGCTATCAGAGGCGTCTCGAATATCTATCTGCGAAGCATTGATTCTGTCCAGGTTGAATTATGGGGACGTAGTGTATGGTCCGCGACTACTGGCTCGGACTCGAAAGGTGGTACAGCGGGTGCAGAACGCATGCTGCAGGTTTTGTTTCAATATCCCTCCTAGGTCACACATCACTCCGTACATAAACAAAATGTCTGCACTTAATATGGAATCACGAAGGGAGTTGCACCTTGGAGGTCTAGTTTTTGATGTTTTCAAATTCAACAAGCCTGAGTACTTGTTCACTAAGTTGAAATTCGCAAACACCACCCGTGGCCTAAGGTCAATTCGATCTGCACTCATCTATCACAGTCACAAAACTGTGGCATTTAAGGGTAGTTTTCGATATCTGGCAACGAAGTGTTGGAACAACATACCTCCACCCGTAAGAAATCTTACAACAAAATACTTATTTAAATTACGACTTCAAAAAATTCTCTTAGACAAGCAAAAAGAGGGAATCCCAAAACACTTCGTTTGCCAGAAATAATACGCACGGGGTACAGTTAATTATTAATTTTAATTATGTTTATTATTATTATTATTTTAAAAATATATTACTTTTCTCATTGGATACATAAAACAAAAAAAAAAAATTTTAAATTTTATTTTTCAATTATCTGATTTGTTTTTTCTCGTTAATCCCCAAGCGGTAACCGGTTACCGCTTACCTGACCTTATTACCTGAGGTGAGGGTCAAGGAGAAAAGAAATTGCTCTAAGCAAATTGTTGCGTTGGTGATTTGTTTGGCTCGTCACGACGGGCAATACTGAAAATCAGTGTTTGCTCTGAGAGCAAAATATGCGCTGAGTATTGCCTTTTTGTCACGCTGCAGCACACACATAGGTCTATTAATCTTTGAGTACTGTTATTATATGTTTATTTTTAATTTGTTATTCCATTTTAATCTATGTTCTCTATTTAATTATTTTGTAAATTGTTTATTTTTTGTGTGTTCTATTTTTATTTACCTATGTTCTGTGTTGTGGTGACAAATAAATGTTTTATCTATCTATCTATCTATCTAAAACTTCAGTAAATCAACAAAAGAATGAGATGAATATATAAGGGTAGGATAATTACAAAGTTTAATTGTTTAAAAATGAAAGTATTTTGATTAATACAATGTACAGTAGTATTAGCTCACGTAGTTTTCACATACACTAACACACGTTAAATGCTCAATTACAAGCAAGTATTAAACAGTGTGAATATATTGTATTGTATTTGTGTCTCTTACCTGTTGTTTTTTCCGTTGCATCCTGTTTGAAAACACAACGATTCCAAAGAATTTCACTTCAATCAACATGGATTGCATTGCAACATGGATTGAATATAGCGTTTAATGGTATACGATATCGACACGAGTGCAGTAAATTGATCTATCTCGTATTCGGCCTGCAAGCCCTGTGGCGGGCCGACGCGGGTGCGTTGGATTCAGACACGGAAATAATGTACAGAGCAGACAACGTTGACGATCAATTCCAACAGAAAGAGGTTTCAACATTTTGGCACATGGTTTTGATTCTTTATAAATCAAACTAAATGAGAAACCGTAAACGTTAGAGGTTTTTTTCATTAACACTTATTGTTTCAAAGCATTTACTCTGTCAATTGACATGTTTCATCACAGGCAGTTGATTGACACATTGATTTTGAAATACTGATACACCAGGCGGTATCTGGTTATTGGCGGCAGAGGATCCGTTTCCACACGGATGACAGAATCATGCGGTTCAGGATCAGCGTTTGGCAAGGCTCAAATGGGAGTAAAGGAAGGTGGAAATAAAAAGGTTCGCTTGTTCAAAGGACGCGTGCAGCAGGCGGAGTGCTCGGGTCAGCTCTCACAGGAACACGGGGGCTGGCATTACAACGAGCTGAAAACATTTTATTTACTCTAATTTATCAAATATCCGATCCGTTTTATTCGTCCCACATCATATCTCCCGAACGGATGAAGCGATTTTTATTTTTTTACGAGTCTAGCGCGAGTGCTCATAATCATGTTTCATGAAATTTAGTTGAGCCGTTTAAAGTTAGAGGTTAGAGTGGGGCAGGAAAACCGTGAAAAAAAAAGCCGTGTTGGCTAAGTGGGAGGGCACTCGACTTTCATTCCGAAGGTCGTGGGTTCAAACCCTGCCACGCACCTCTGGATTTTTATTCTTGAGAAATTTATGTGCGCTTTAAACACGTGCTTTAACGGTGAAGGCAAACATCGTGAGGAAACCGGCATGTTCTGAGAACTTTAAAAGAGTTTGAAGGGCATGTGACATTCACCAACCCGCACTTGGCCAGCGTGGTGAATTAAGGCCTAATCTCTCTCGTCAAGAGAGAAGTCCCTGTGTCCCAGCCGTGGGAACGTTAATAGGGTGATGATGATGAGGAAAACCGGAAATCTGCAAATATACTCGAGTGGAGAATCAAATGAAAGAACTTCGCGTGCACTTTACACAATATTATGGTATTTCATTTTTAAGGAAATAAAGGCATTTAAATAGGTTTTTCTTAAATTTAAAATTTAGATTTGTTTAATTGTTAATTTTACATAGCCTTTGGCGTTTGCCCTGGAGTGGAACGTAATAAACAAAATAAAAAGGATAGGAGCTGTATTTGATAAATTAGACAGACAGACACGTCAAACTTATAACACCCCTCTTTTTTTGTCAGAGGTTAATTACAAGGGAAAATATTGTTTATTAAAGTAAATCAAACAAGAAAAGTAAATAAATTTTAAACCAGTTACATGTTGCACTTGTGTTACATAACAAAATATAACAGAGAGACAGCTAAATTTAAAAAACTATACCTATTTTTGACAACATATACATTAATGTCTGTGTTTTATTAAAATAATCCCCTTTATTGAATACATTAGTATAATGCTTACCCGGTAGGTACATATACCTACAAAACTAAAACATTTTTCTCAATGTTTGTCTGTGTTTCGACTAACCTGTGAGACTGTGATTTTCACTTATATTGGATATAAGCACGAACAAGGGTGTTTAGTAAAGTAAATTAATTAAATGTTTAAAAGGAAAACCATTAATGTGTACCAATAAGAAATATCACTTTTAAAATGTTAAGCCATGTTTAATTCACGCCCAGACCGGATTAAACCGGTTCATTAGTCCGACTCGCACTAATCCCACTCGAGTTATTCCTACGATACATTACTTCGAGGATTGTTTCCTTTAATATATTAAAAGGGGCAACCCTTGGATACTAGTTGAACATTCGTTGTTTACATGGAGGTGATTCTGTTTTTGAATCAAATATGTTCATGTTAAATAGTCCGAGAGAGAGTCCGGTGTTGTAGTCTAAATTTACTTTTATAACGAGACTATAATTTACTTATATTTGACAACTAAAATGTAAAACATGGACTTTTTTATTCGATTTGATACCTCATAATCTACCTTAGCAAACAGTTTTAATAATTACATAAAATAAGTTATATAATAAATTCATACTGTCGTGCAAGAAGTCTTTTGTTTATATTTGTTAAAAAAAAAGTCTTGAGCCTCTTTATGGTGTTGTCTTTTTCAGCCGCTCTATTTAATCACTAAGAGCAAGAAAAATCTCAATAATGTTAACAACAAATGCATAATTCATCAGCATATTTATAAAATCCTGTGCTTCCGCTCGATACCCGCCAGCGTCCAATATTTCAAAGTTAGACGACGCCGGTATTGGCAAACTTGTATCAATCCGGCAACACTGATTAACTTACCAACTCGAATAAAGAAACAAGATGGAGTGGCCAGCTGTCTACCGCAACAGGAGTTGGAAATATTGCGTTCCCCATTCTCCCCTTGTTTAGGGGAATAGGGGAAAATGAGTTACGTCACTTCCGGGATATAACAATTACTCACTCATTCTAAGGCTGGTTTAATTGTATATGAATGATAAATAGTGTTGACCTTGCTTACGTCATTATGTCGTTACGTGACAGCGGGGCCAGTTTGTTTATTGAATTTTGGAACTATAAAAGTGAATTTGTTTCGTAGAAAGCTGGAAATTTTAAAAATCTATATACCTAGGTATTTTTTTTTTATTTTCTTTTATTTCAGTGTGAGAGAGAAATTAGTCATAAATTTAAATATATTTTTTTAATATTGCGTTTATAAAATATTCTAAGGCTCACTCCTCAGAATATTGTAGGTATCAACGCTACAACATGTTACAAATTGCGTTAAGAGAGTGTATTAATTGCAAAAGAGATTAAAAATAATTGATCATTCACATAATTCTACATCCGACAACATTTTAAATCAACCGGGAAACACGCACGGATTCAGGAATGCAGTTCAATGTTTGACTACTTATTTTGAAAGCCAATATTTTTGTGGAAACTGTTGTAATCGAGTAGTTCGGACCGAGGACAGAGCCAGTCTCAGTTCATTTCGATTAAAAAATCGGTACGTGATCGCCAAAATCGGGACGTCTGGCAACGCTGATGTGTGGCGACATAATGTTTACGTAAGCATGTTCTGTTTACGTCGGCGTATCTATAGTAATCTTTACATTGAGCACATTATGTTGTACGCCAGCTATAAGACTACGATTCTTAAGTTTCACTTCAGCGTTGGACGTTGCTTGGCATTTAACTTTGATTCCTAATGCTGGAAACAGTGTTCCACCATTACGTAGTTAAATTAATGCATGTCTATGAACGCTTACACAGCTACGCTTACGGTTCACTGTACGGTCAGGAAGTACCGTCAGTGCTGAAGGTCGGTCGAGCACTGTTTCCAGCGTAATTTTTTTTTGGTCAGTTGTTGTTGGCCTGCATCCATTGTAAACCCAAGACCTTAAGATCAACCATTCGATATTGTAAGGACGAGTATAGAATACGATTATTAACCAACGAAAAAAAAACGGAGAAAGTTTGCAGTTTGAAGCGTATTTGATTTATCATTATAAGTTCTTGACCAACACAGCTCGACATAGCTGCTTGGTTACATCGGAAACAATACTAAAAATGTAATATCTTCTAGTTATAACTTTATTTCTTATTTTAGTAGATTTTCGATTATACTGCATGATTTATGGTGTATGGTTACTCCATACTCAAATCTGCTGATGAAAATCCAGAATGTGGATTGAATACTTTTCCTGTCCTTTAAATAGTTCTTCGCTTAAGATTTAAAAATATTTTTTTATGTTTTTTACAAAGTGATAAACCCCACTTATAGGTTGAAACTAATATTCTAAAGTTGTGCCGAAAAAATTAAGACGAAGTAACGTAGCTTGCCAGAGCGAGATGCGGGACTCGAACCCACGTCTTCCATTATACGCATGGATGTTCTAACCAACTAAACTAACCTCGCCACTACGTCATCGCTTCAATTTCTTCGACACTTGCAACTACGAGTTACGCCTCGTACTAGCGACATCTAGTAGAACATCCTAGAACTATTCTACTTCCATAGCTGATATTTCAATTCAGATTCAATGGAAATTGATGACGCTCTTGCTTATTATAAACCTTTTTATGTTTTTTACAAAGTGATAAACCCCACTTATAGGTTGAAACTAATATTCTAAAGTTGTGCCGAAAAAATTAAGACGAAGTAACGTAGCTTGCCAGAGCGAGATGCGGGACTCGAACCCACGTCTTCCATTATACGCATGGATGTTCTAACCAACTAAACTAACCTCGCCACTACGTCATCGCTTCAATTTCTTCGACACTTGCAACTACGAGTTACGCCTCGTACTAGCGACATCTAGTAGAACATCCTAGAACTATTCTACTTCCATAGCTGATATTTCAATTCAGATTCAATGGAAATTGATGACGCTCTTGCTTATTATAAACCTTTTTATGTTTTTTACAAAGTGATAAACCCCACTTATAGGTTGAAACTAATATTCTAAAGTTGTGCCGAAAAAATTAAGACGAAGTAACGTAGCTTGCCAGAGCGAGATGCGGGACTCGAACCCACGTCTTCCATTATACGCATGGATGTTCTAACCAACTAAACTAACCTCGCCACTACGTCATCGCTTCAATTTCTTCGACACTTGCAACTACGAGTTACGCCTCGTACTAGCGACATCTAGTAGAACATCCTAGAACTATTCTACTTCCATAGCTGATATTTCAATTCAGATTCAATGGAAATTGATGACGCTCTTGCTTATTATAAACCTTTTTATGTTTTTTACAAAGTGATAAACCCCACTTATAGGTTGAAACTAATATTCTAAAGCTCTGGCAAGCTACGTTACTTCGTCTTAATTTTTTCGGCACAACTTTAGAATATTAGTTTCAACCTATAAGTGGGGTTTATCACTTTGTAAAAAACATAAAAAGGTTTATAATAAGCAAGAGCGTCATCAATTTCCATTGAATCTGAATTGAAATATCAGCTATGGAAGTAGAATAGTTCTAGGATGTTCTACTAGATGTCGCTAGTACGAGGCGTAACTCGTAGTTGCAAGTGTCGAAGAAATTGAAGCGATGACGTAGTGGCGAGGTTAGTTTAGTTGGTTAGAACATCCATGCGTATAATGGAAGACGTGGGTTCGAGTCCCGCATCTCGCTCTGGCAAGCTACGTTACTTCGTCTTAATTTTTTCGGCACAACTTTAGAATATTAGTTTCAACCTATAAGTGGGGTTTATCACTTTGTAAAAAACATAAAAAGGTTTATAATAAGCAAGAGCGTCATCAATTTCCATTGAATCTGAATTGAAATATCAGCTATGGAAGTAGAATAGTTCTAGGATGTTCTACTAGATGTCGCTAGTACGAGGCGTAACTCGTAGTTGCAAGTGTCGAAGAAATTGAAGCGATGACGTAGTGGCGAGGTTAGTTTAGTTGGTTAGAACATCCATGCGTATAATGGAAGACGTGGGTTCGAGTCCCGCATCTCGCTCTGGCAAGCTACGTTACTTCGTCTTAATTTTAAAAATATTTTTTCCTGCTATTGTAGATTTAGAGTTCCTTTGAATGTGTGTGTAACCATCTCCACATCTGCCCAAAAAGGCCTATATATTGATACCGCATTGCTCCCCGAAGCACTTCGTAGTATCAGGAGATGCGATGTTAACATTTTCATGAATCGTAAAAGCAAATTATAAGCTTGCATTAACTTTCATAAACTTGATGTTGTTCTGAGTACAACGTGGTTTTATTTCTTCATCGGCTTTTATTCGAAAAACGTGAGTTTTATTATTCGTTGCCATGAATAAATATGTTTTATGATCGATGTAAAACCCAAATTATTTGCGGGTACAATAAAATTTACAATCAAGTTGCAGTGGCCGGAGTATGGACCTTATTTCGGGGACATACGTTCCCAAATACAATTTTTTCATGTAAGTATTGCTTGTAGCATGAAATTTTAGTATCTACGTGTTTTAGCATTTCCTATAATAACAATATTCTAATGATATTGCATCAATATGAACTTACGTCATTACCAGCCAGTGTTGCAGTAGGTATATAAGTAACCATTTTAAGCCAACCATAATGGAAATATCAAATAATTTAAATCAGAATTAAATTGACTTTTATACATTATCATTACGTACCATTTTACTCTTAAATCCCACATTATAGTAGTTCATGTTCGCTTTTAAATGGCAAAAGCTCATAATTTTAGAGCAAAAGTGCTTAACAATAATCATTACATTACAGTTCAATAATTAATTTTATAATAGGTACAAGTGAAGCGGACGCTGCGCCTGACACCAAGTCCACATACATTTTTGATAAAAATGAGATGGACTCATGCTACACTTAGGTTTCCATTTTGTAATAAAACAAAAATGAGTACATGGTCTGTTTTAATAGATGCAGTTTGAGCGGCCATTATCCTAGTATCCCTAGTAGAGTCATCCTTGTATTGACCTCGTCGTTTAACTTGATAAAAATCACGTTTCTTTATTTGTTGTTTTAGCAGCAAGAGAGATACGTCATCCCGCAAAATTTCAACTTCCAATTTATCACGGGTCTTGAGGTACAGTCTGGAGACAGACGACGTCTCAATAGGGGTCCGTTTTAGCCTTTGGGTACGGAACCCTAAGAACAATTATTTATTTATTTTGCTCACTTGTACATTTATACAGATATAGGTATGTCGATATGTACGTACATGCACCCCGGAGGTGCACTGCAAATTGGGTTTGCGTCAAATTAAATTAAATACCACATCTAAAAAAAATGTAGTAAGATGAAAGTGTAATCGAAGTTTGATTTTGCGGCTCATAATACGCGGCGATAGATGCCGACGCGCAGCGCTGCGTTGCGATACCAAAACTAAGACGTAATGAAATTTCACTATCAATCGCTCCTCACTTACTAAACATCCTATCTCTTTCTCCCCAACCCACCACCACTAATTGAACCTTAATACTACTATCTACAGTTAATTTTCGTTTGGCGCTGGTTTTAATTAAAATATACCGTCTTGTGTACAAAGCAATAACATTCAGATCATCTGTTCCAAATGACTTAATGTGATAACGGCGCCGGTAATGGCAACGTAATGGGAGGAAGGGAGATGACTTGTTAGTTGTAATGAGCGTAATGTAATGATTAAATAGAATTCTGAAGAAAAGAGGTTGTTTAAGGCTTGATACCTATGTATTTACTCTTGCCTTGAAGATTCAAAATAAACTCATTAAGACCGGTATTCATATTTGCACATAATTAATCATTGATTTATTTCATTCTATGATTTGTATTTGTTAGCAATTACAAATGTAGTCATGCCACTTGCTAATACAAATACCGGGCTTAAAAACATAACAAAACAAGGTGATAACAACTGTATAGAAACTAGCAAAATAGAACCACTAAATTATAAATAATAATAAATATTTTCAGACAATTCACACAACAACATCTAGCCCCGTGGTAAGCTCTAAGCTTGTGTTACGGGTACTAGATAATTATCTGATATACTTAATTTAGTAGTCATACATATATAGATATTTTTTATTATAAATATTAAACACCCAGACCAAGGAGAAAGTGTAGTGTACTAAATATATATTTCAAATGAATAGAAGTAAATTCATTCTTTCATACAGTGTCTGAGCGTCCGTGTAAATAAATGGAAATGCGAGAATAGAGAACCTCAAGATGTAATCTCTCAAAAGCAAGGTGTTTCAAAATTGGTGTAGGTACAACGCGGAAGGGGTTTGAATGGGCGAACACATTTTGTTCCATCATTTCGATTTGGATGCTTTTTTTCAAGAAAGGACTCTAGTTTTTGTTTTGGAGGATTTTCTGTTTAATTCCGTAAGTGGTAACCCTCTGAATCCTACACGTGACCTTCGGGTGGTGCTAAAAACAGTCTCTGGTGATAGGCTTCGGCCGCGGCTTGTCACCACCCTCCGGGCTGTGCCAGTGCGTGAAGCGATATTTTCGTGTTTCGTAATTCTTAGACCACATCGTCACTGTACATCAGGGATTATGGTCATATGAATCTTAACGTATTGATCTCATTTAGACGGTAAAACTAGTTTGGCCGGACTTGATCGCGTTTATGGCCAATGGTGAAATCGGGGCGTAATGACAGTCGCTTAGCTATGATTACCGCCTTCAAGAAAAACTTTCGAAGTGTACATCAAAATACATGAATGTTTCCTTTCAGCAAAATAATTTGAAGGGCAAAGAATGAGCAAACGGTATTGGTACGTTTTCATACGATTTCCCTTTCAGTGCGTCAAATCGCAATCCTCCGCGAACGTGCCCGCGCTATTCCTAAATACGAAGCAGTTTGATGCCTACCCAAGGGAAAATAAAGTGTAAGTCAACTGGTTTAAGTTCCTTTTAAAATGACGAGGAGGTTGAAATTAGTTTTATTCGTTTGTTTCCTGAAAAGAACTTGTGCCGGGAAATGATAAATCGTTTGGAAGTGATGTAGAAAAGTGTAGAGAAATAACATGGTGTTTAATAGGCACCGTTATTTATTGTCCCCACTGCTGGGACACAGGGACTTCTCTCTATGTTAATAAAGTAAAATGTACAGACAGAGACAATATGTTTAGAAATATGTTTAGAAATATGCGCCTTATTAAATATAGATTGGACATCTGTAGAAGATGAACTAAAAATGTTCCTTTTCCAGTTTGTACTTTAAAACCTTACTTATTTCGACACTTGCGGCGCAAGAAGTGGCGGGTTTGATTCCCGTCCATAGTAGATTTTTTTTTATATTTATTATTATTAAGAATATCAGATGCTAGTACTAGAAGTTGTTTTCTGGATTATCCGGAAATATTTATTAATTTAAAATCTATACTAATATTATAAAGCTGAAGAGTTTGTTTGTTTGTTTGTTTGAACGCGCTAATCTCCGAAACTACTGGTTCGAATTGAATAATTATTTTTGTGTTGGATAGTCCAGTTATCGAGGAAGGCTATAGGCTATATAACATCACGCTACGACCAATAGGAGCAAAGATATAGTGGTAAATGTGTAAAAAACGGAAGAAATTGTTCATCTTTGAAGCCTTCCGCTGCGTGCGCCGTGAAAACGGTTCAAGATACACAAAAAATATGTATTAAAGAATAATAGCTCTTTTAATGATCTAAAAAACAGTCCGGGATAGTATATGTCTATCTTTTAAGATTAACTCACAAAAACCGTTTTTATGGTACCTAATTTGGTCGAAATAATTTGTTTAAGTTGTATCAACATAATAATATTAATCTTTATTCAAATAAATATGTTGTTGGTTAAGAGTAGGTACTTCATCCATTATAACGCGGGTAGCACCGCAGGGCACAGCTAGTTGTATAATAATTTTGCAAGTCACAGACAAGACGTTAAGTGGATATTGATCCACTTAACCTCTAAAGGTGTAGAAGACTAAAATGATTTACAAAAATTGAACAAGTATTTTTCTAAGAAGTGTTTCAACACGCATAGAAGCTTAAAACCTTTACAAATGGTGCCCACGGTCATAGAAACGTTACATTACTATACGGCACATGGGCGCCCCTACGCTTATAGCTATAAGCACGAACTGCGAAGAAACTGAATAGAACAAATTTGCCCAAAGTAGAGCAATGTAGAACACGTTCCGTTCCACCCTACCCTAGTTTAACGCGCAAAGTGGCATGGAATGTAATGCCATTTGTGATCCGTGCCAAAGGCAAGCTTACTTTGATATTGCTTCGTCAAACACGTGAGAATGAAACATGCTCAGAGGAATTTTCGTGACTCATTGGCGTGTTGCTTTCGTAGCACGATACGTGATAGGACATTTTATACTTAGCCTAGAAATACCGAAAATAGTGCTGTCTCGCTCTCTGCTGCTCTCTTTCAACAGAACTGAAGAGTTTTGCATAAATGCACTTATCTCGAGAACAAATTGTTCCATTTGGAAATGTATCATTGACTGACAAACTGAAAAAGAAATTGTACCTTAAGTTGCTATCAGTTTTTATAAGTGAATTTTGCTGACAATTTAGTGAGCCGTTTTAGAAGATTTATTGTCTGTACTTAATATACGTTTGCCTGAGATAGGCTAATTCGTTAAACTGTTGCATCTGCCAGTAAACGGAATAAACACTTAATTATGGATTTACTCGGATTATCCATATAGAAGAAGAAGAAGAAGAACATTTATTGTAAAAAAACTGTGTACATAGATGGTGGGTTATAAAAATCGTTTCAACAGTCTGCCCAATCTGAGCATACAATAATAAAATAATAACATGAAAATGTTTAGGTTGGCAAAAATAAAATAATAACATGAAATAATTTTAACAAATAAACACTCTAAAGTAACATATCAAACAAATCTTAGAACAAAAATAAAAAAAAATATATAAAACAATATTACTACTAACAGGTTATATAAATTTATTAAAAATTAATATACTTTGAGTTTATTCATGTTCATGGAATTCTTTCAGATTATAAAAATAAAAATAGGATATTGTTGTTAAGTAATAAATTTTATAACAGATTTCTAAATCTAAAGGTACTAGTGGAGCTAAGTAAACACATATTTTAGCATTTGCTGAGATTTTAGACAAACAAACATCAATCGTTCAAAAAAATAAAATTACTACCTCGTAATCTGCCCACTATTTCGCAATAGTGGGGCAAATTACACGGCATTTTTATGCTGTAGACGATACCCCACTGCTGGGCGGCCTTGGTGGGGAATATAGGAATAATTCAACAATAGCACCGTAATAACGTTGACCGTTTTTTTTGATAAAATTTCGGCAAAAAAATTCTATCCACAATAAAGAGAAACAAGAAACGCCGTTGAAAAACATTCTTGGTGTTATTCGTTACTTTAAAACTCAGCTCATAATCTAAAACTCCATAAAATATCCGCGATAGTGAACTGTCGAGTCACAAACGTCCGACCGAACGGAGCGCATTTGCATACGGCATTAAAACGTCGCCGTAACCAACATTACGTGTAATATAATAGTTTCTGCATATTTCACCTCCGACAACCGACCACTTTGGAAATTGTGCTGCTACGCTCTGCGCTTCTGCAGATATTAGGTGTATGTGCAGTTCTAGAATTTCGTATGAGTTTAGGTATCAATTTCGTTAGGATTACATTATCCGCAAACTTCAGAGTTCCCCGGACGTCCATTAATAAGGTGGGCAGATTAATTAAATTTTGTGCAATGTTTTAGTTCTAAAATTTATATTCGTTTAGAAAATTCATTACAAATTGCTTAGCAAAATTCTGTTGGTTACATTCACAGAAATCGAAATAATAAGGTTATACTCCTTCCTTATCCATGAGTCGTTAAATTGTCTATGATTTGTTTTGTCAATTTGTATAAAATTAAATATTTAAATTATAAATGTTAGAATAATCGATTTACCGAGGTTTTTTCCGAAGGATGCAAAATGGCATTCAACAAAGTAACATATTTTTCAATTCATAATTTTATTGCAGAGTCCAAGTATAAGAAATTGAATAGAATATAATAATCGCGAAAGTTTGTATTTGTTGATGTGTGTATGTATCGATTGTTGTTTGTTTGTTTCGGCCGTTGGAACTCCAATGCAAGACATACTACTCCGCCAATTACAATTGTATCGTTGAACCTAGACCCTAACCAGCCTAACGCCTTCATGCACCGGTATAGAAGTTCATTTTAGGGATAACCATAAAGTTAAATAAGATCAAACGTTTGTTATCCAATAAAAATATATGCAGCAAAAGCTTATAAAATTCGGATACGATATTCTTTGATACAAGAAAATAGCAGAAAAACCGGAATTTGATACATGTCCTCTCCCTCGTCTCCTATATAAAAGATTCATGGTCTGGAGAAGTGCCCTAAACGCGCGCCTACACCGACGCAATTATGCAAATAGCTGTACCCACTTATTCGTACCGAGCACCGACTTATGCATGTAGCGACTGCTTTATGGAAGAATATAAAATCGGATGAAATAAACTTGCAAACTCGATTGTGTCTCGGTCTTACAGCCGAGCTCACACGTATCGCTTGAACTGAGAAATTATAATGAAAACCTAGATACTAAGGTACAAAGGGTTTGAAGGCAATTGACATTTAATTCATCAGTTTATTTTTTTTCCTCATCCCAATAAGGTGTACAAAAAATAGCGTATATGTAAAATTTTTATAAAATGACAAAAAACGTGCAATTTATTAATATTTACGTAGATAAAATTGTTTGAAAAATTTATAATTCGAACCTGATCTCCTTAAGAAGTTTTCACCTCAAAAATTCAATTGCTTTTGGTTGAGACAACAAGTTTTATTACCAATAACTATTGTCTCTCTGTGACGACGGCCGAAGCCTCCCACCAGAGACTGTTCTTAGCACCACCCGGAGGTCACGTGTAAGGATTCAGAGGGTTACCACTTACGGACGTGAACAGAGAAAACCTCCAAACATTTTTCAAGAACAAAAATCGAGAGGTGCGCGTCATTCCGAAGTTCGTAGGCTTGCACAGCATGGTGAAGAAAGGCCTAATCTCTCTCCTCAAGAGGGTAGTCCCTGTGTTCCCGCAGTGGGAACGTAAACAGGGGTTCTAATTGCTTATGAAGCATCACTTCCTTATCCGATGATCTTGCATTTTTATGTTAATTAGCCACGATTCTCTGAGACACTATCGAGACAAGCTGTTCATGCGTCTTCCCCGCGCTCGGTGTGAACTGGGCGCGGCGTCGTAAGTCGCTTGTTCTACTAACTCGCAGCTAAAGTTTTCTTCTCGATATATAACGTGAGCAGTTTGCTGACTGCTCTCCGTCCTCATCCGGCGGAAATCTTCATAAGTTTCCATATCGATAACTTTCTACGAGAACAAAGATCTAGAAAGTTAACGTTTCGCGTAAGTTGCTGTATATCCAGAACGGGCAAGTTCTTTGTGGCCTCTTTAGTTCCAAAGTTGCATGTAGAGCCATTACAGGGGTATTTCAGCCAAATATGAATTCTTCTCGGAACTCATTCACAAGAATTCACATTAAGGGTTGGTTTCGAGGTGGGTTGGTCGCCCGCCAACTGTTTCTTTTGTAAGTGATTTTGTTGACCTAGGTAAAGGTTAATGAGATTTTATCTTTTTTTCTGAGCTAGACTACTTATTACTTGAACATGTACGAGTATGTGCTTGGCATACGTTATGTGGATTAGAACGCTTTTTATTACTCTTAAAAGCTTTAATGGATCTGTACGTTGTGTTTATTGAATAAACCTAGGCAGTGGGCAGGCGATATAGCACGCATAACAAATATATTATAATATTTAAGAACAACCCCTGATTCCAATGCCTTAATATCCTTAAAAGTATAACACCATAATATTTTGTAATGTGCACGCGATGCGCTTTCATTTGATACCCCACTCGAGTATATTTGCAGATTTTCGGTTTGCCTTCTCCCACTCACACCCCCATAACTTTTAAACAGCACAACCTATTTTCATGATACATGTCTAAGAACACTTGCGTCAAACTCACCTTTCATACAAAAAAAACTAATCTTAAATCGCTCCATCTGTTCGGGAGCTATGATATCCCAGACAGACACACAGACAGACACGTCAAACTTATAACACCCCTCTTTTTTGTAAGCGCAGCCTAGGACTTCCACCAACTAGATGGTCGGACGACCTGGTGAAGGTGGGCTCACGGTGGATGCAGACCACTGCCATGTAAAAGAACTGGAAATCTTTGAGGAAGGAACCTATGTTCAGCACTGAAAGGCCTACGGCTGATGATGATGATGAAGGACCTAATTACTATTTCTACAGTTAAACATTAATTTTTAACGTAACTTTTCAATTCGATTCAGTTCTTTATTTACTTACATGTACCTAAATAGTTTAAGATGTTATACAGTGACTTATGTCAACATATACATAAGTGCCCCCGTAGGGTCACTGCATATGGGTTTAGGTCATTTTCAGAAAGAGAATTACTGATGATGTTTCATGATTCATATAGCATATTCGTTACATCAAGCAATAACAATGACACCTTAACTGCACTATTCTCGAAATACAAACAATAAACGCTCAAAGATAAGCAAGTACAATATTAGACGACCGGCATAAAACACGTTTACGAAGAAATAGTCACCAGTAAAGCGCGAACAAAGACTAATTAGCGCGATAAACCGGAGACGCCCGTAATCCCGACAAACTGCGCAGACAACTGCGGATTTTTAACGCCGCTACAGCACTATAGCACCGCTATAGCACTACTAGCACAGCTAATAGCACTACAAGCTCTCTAATCCGACGCGGACTTTAAAAAGTCGCAAAGGCTCAGGAAAGCTAAAGCTGCGTTCTGAAATGCAGCTGGAAATTATGGCTGAGGATTGAAGCCTTACAATGTGGAGACGTTGTTTGTTCTTTATTTCTTAATACTTTGTAAGTAAACTACTTGATTATTTAAGCTACTTGTGAATTTGTACGAATGGAATAATTTTAAGTATTGCGAAGCTGTTTTAAGAATTAATTCACATTAACTTAAATTCTTTACGTTATGCTACTGTCTAAATATTTTATTTATTTCCTGATCATGATCATCAAAAGGTTACCTGGAAGAAATCGCTCACTGCGACATAAGGCCCTTTGTACTCCGATGTATTGTCTTCTTATTGTTTACTGTTTGTATTATTTTTGTGTAGTACAATAAAGAGCTATCTATCTATCTTCCTTAGTGAGTGTTGTTACAATGCGAGTCTACGGGCACTAAGTTGAAAGATTAAATAAAGCTCAAATAAGGCCTTTCTTACCGTTTAAACGTTCCAAATATATCTATTTCAATTCTAACGACACAACTTGGAGCGAAACTTTTTGATCATTATGCAGTGGTTTGCAATTCACTAAGTTTAGAAGTTGTACTAGAAATGGAGTTCTTTCGCAGTCGCAGTAAGCGCCTCGACTACCGTCGAACCAGCTCAGCAGTTATACAAGGGATACTTTTAGTACAAATATCGTTCTGTTAGAAAGTTAAATTTTCTTCTTTTTGACTTTTTTTATTTAAGTAAAAAATGGTAATAAATAAATGTTGTATCTTATCATGCAAATGTTTACATAGTATAAGTTAAACTAGTTTCAGTATTAGTAGATAGTTGCTTCAGCTATACATTGCCTGATGACAAATAAAATAAAATAAATAAATATTTCCGGACTACTCACACAGCATTAATTAATAAAAATTTTTTATCTTAGAACACATCGTACTTTACATCAGGTGACATTGTGGTCAAATAAAGGCTTATCAACCATAAAGAAAATAAAATAGGTGGGTTTTTATTATTACCTCTAGTACATATATCATAAAAAAATTGTTGTTATTGAGTTTTGTACACTTTTATTTATGTATATTATGTGACTATCCTTGAAAATCCTTAAGGAGCATTCTATAGCTACTAGAATAGTTTATAGTGTTGATTCAGATGCTATCTTAGTTGTTGATTTTCAATTACACAAATATGAGTGAAAGGTATTTAAATGAGTGGTGTGAGAGCGTAGTTTTCGAGCGGGCTTGTCGGCGATCTGCGGTCCGCGCTAATGACGCGTCAGCTGACAGCTCAGATGCGGTGCCTGCTCTCGACTGCGCAGCCCGCCCGCGCCCAGCTACGAGCTCGTACGTGACATTATGACTGCTTTAAATTCGTTTTGGTTCGTCAGCTAAATTTACGCTGTATCTATCTGTTTCTGATTTATGAGAATAGCTCGGCGCATCGTTTTCCGGCCCGGGTCTCTTTACGATAAGTTATAATCGTAATTCTGTTTTCTTTACAAGCATAACAGCTGTAGGATGTGCCGTCACAAATTTTATTTACATAAGGCTAAGTAATGCTTTCAATCTTTCTGATGAGTAAAGTGATAAGGCTTAACGTGTAGTAAGTACCTAATAGTTGAAGTTTATTGATATATTAAGATGAAATAAAGTGGCACTGTAAAGTACAAATAGCACAATGAGAAAGATACAAGACACAAAATAATTTATTTCTATTATAACTTTTTAAATTATTATGGTTTTTAACAATATTATGACATAAACGAGTTTTCAAAAACCGTCGAATCATGGTATGTTACCCGTCATAATATATATTTCCATACTTTGATTTTACAAATCTTAAAAAAACGTCAAATATAAAATACAAAATAACGTAAGAAAATTGAATAAACACAACATAGTATAGTTGGCAGCTAGTGTGGCGGGCTGTGTAGCGTAACGACAATATAGCGACGGCAGTGCTGTCTGTCTGTCCGACGCAAACAACTTAATGATTCCGCCACAAAGACTTTTTGCACTAATATCCGCCGGAAGTGACACAAAGGCTCTCCGACATCCTTTCTCCGTAACTCAACATCTATTATTAAAATCTAATTTTCCAGCGTAATAAAACTTACAAAAGCTTTAACTTTCAAAAGCTCTCAAACAATCCTCGGCCAATCAAAATCTAATAAATCGATTTACCTCGTCTATTACGTGATGGAACATGCATATTGTGAAGATACTTCAATATTCATCGCCAGTTGTGTGCGGTGTTTTGGCCGCGTGTTTACGAGCGCCATTCGATGTAAAGAGCAGCAAACAGTCTATGAATTAGTAACACGCGGCGATCGCGGGGTACGGGGAATTTATACGGTTTGTATGCAATGCACTTTGCCTTTGGCTTAGGATTTAGCAATCGGAGGAAGGGCATAAATATAGCTTAGGGGTGGTTAGAACGAGCTCCTATAGGAGAAACCCGCGCGGAGCGCACCAAGACTTAATCCTAGCCGTTCAGGTCATAAAGCAAAATATATAATTTGTATGCTAGATTCACCGAACAGTTTTTAATACTTATAAATGTGAAATGACCTGTACGTTTCTGAAAGTTTTATGAGTCTACGAAAAATGGTGTGCAATGTGGATATCCGGTGAGTGTTCCTCCGAACTTCACGAAAAAGTGGGAGGATTTTAATTGCGTTTTTACTAGTGTCTGTTTGTATAAATCGATTATTAGGTGACTGTTTTAGTTTTGCTGTCAATTTGTTTCGGGTCTGGGTGTTTTCTATGTATCATATGCATGTATTTACAAAAAAAAATGTATCTATGTAGTATATCAGTCACCTAACACCCATAGTACAAGCTCTGCTTAGTTTGGGGTTAGGTGATGCTGTGTGACTAGTCTGGAAATATTTATTTATTTATTTAATTAGGTAGGTTAGGTAGGGCCAACATAGCCGAAAGGATTAGTTCTTTGAAGTGGGCCATATAGCACGCAGAACAGAGAAAAGTTCTAGAATGGAAAACATGGATCCAACTGGATGGACGGACGACCTGCTAAAAGCTGCGGGCTAGCGGTGGATTCAGGCCGCTGCCAGACGAAATTACTGGAAATCTTTGAGGAGGCCTGTGTGAAACAAAGGACGTCCGACTGAAATGATGATGCATGATGAATCACCATCATCACCCTATTAACGTTCCCACTGCTGGGACACAGGGACTTCTCTCTTGACGAGAGAGATTAGGCCTTAATTCACCACGCTGGCCAAGTGCGGGTTGGTGAATGTCACATGTCCTTCAAACTCTTTTAAAGTTCTCAGAACATGCCGGTTTCGTCACGATGTTTGCCTTCACCGTTAAATCACGTGTTTAAAGCGCACATAAATCTCTCCAGAAGTAAAATCCAGAGGTGCGTGGCGGGGTTTGAACCCACGACCTTCGGAATGAAAGTCGAGTGTCCTTCCACTTAGCCAACACGGCTTTTGCATGATGAATGCGACTGTTTTAATTTAGCTGTCAAATATTTTGATGGGTTATTAGGTAGGTTTAGGTAGGTTATGCGCCAGTCGAGCAGCTGTTAGGGAGGCTCACGAGCCGCGAAGCGTGTCACAAGTGGAAACTTCCAATGATGACCTGGACCACTTTGGCATGAGTGTACCGATTAATAAGAAGAGGTAGGTCAGGTTGGTTTTATGAATTGGTCAATCCACTTTAACCCTTCCCTATAGAAAGGTTACCCTTAGGTATCCGGCTTCAACCGTGTACTCATGAGCAGAAATTAAGTCTAATATATTAGGTCCTTACATATGAAATTGGCGTTTTGTATGGGAGGAACAAAAAGTCGAATATTTTTTAATATAATATATTTAATTAATCAAAGTATGAACCATTATTTTCTATGCACTTTTGCCATCTTATAGGTAGTTCATTGATCCCTTTACTAAAAAAACCAGTCGGACGGGAATCAATAAAATCTTTGAAGGCGATTTGGACTGCCCCATCGGAGTTGAATTTTTTCCCTTGCAAGAAGTTATCCAAATTTAGAAAAAAATGGTAATCTGTTGGAGCAAGGTCCGGGGAGTACGGAGGATGTCTTAGACTTTCCAATTGAAGCTCTTCTAATTTAGTAGCCGTCTGTTGCGCAGTGTGTGGTCTAGCGTTGTCGTGAAGCAGCAGTGGCGTGGAGCGATTGACCAGCCTAGGTTGTTTAGCCGCTAGCTTTTCCATCATGGTTTGCAATTGCTGACAATAGACATCAGCCGTAATAGTCTGGCCAGATTTGAGAAAACTGTAATGAACAATACCGGCACTAGTCCACCAAACGCTTACAAGTAACTTTTTTGGGGTTAATTTTCGCTTGGGGCAGGATTTGGCTGGCTGGCCAGGATCCAACCATTGCGCTGAGCGCTTCCGATTATCGTAAAGAACCCATTTTTCATCACAGGTAATGATTCGGTTTAAAATACCTTCATTATTGTGCCGGTTTAGTAATGTAACGCAGCAGTCGACGCGCGTTTGCCGGTTTGCTTCAGTCAATTCGTGAGGTACCCACCTTTCAAGCTTTTTAATCTTCCCAATTTGCTTCAAGTGAATTAAAACAGTTTTATCACTAACACCGCAGCCTGCAGCTAACTCGGACGTGGTTTGCGATGGATCCGCTTCCACAATAGCCTTCAACTCTTCATTATCAACTTGAGTCTCAGGCCGTCCACGGGGCTTGTTCTGCAAGTCGAAATTTCCAGAACGAAAACGTTGGAACCAAAAACGAACTGTGTTTTCTTTTGCAACACGACCGCCATACACATCATTCACCCTTCGAGTTGTTTCCGCAGCACTAGTGCCACGGCGGAACTCGTACTCGTAAATAATGCGATATTTTAAGTTTTCCATTTTGTAAAATGAGTGACGCAAACAGAAAAAAACAGAAGAAAAAAAACAAATGAATGACGATCATCGAAGCACAAATACATGAGTCTATAGCTGTACAAATTTGAATTTGGAATTCCTTACCAAAGAGGAGAAATTTGTGATTAAAGTGGCCAGTACGAAAAACGCCAATTTCATATGTAAGGACCTAATATTTGGATTCCATAGAACAGTGTTGGCAGTAACTGTTAAGAATGTGTATTATATAAATTTATTTCAGATTTCATAAACGAAAACGTCTAGAAAATTGGCTTTCTATCCCATTGCCCGTAATTGGAAAGAACATGACAGTGTTACTAGTGATTCTGCTGGTAATATAGGCATTGTCGTAGCCAGACTTTCATTCTATTCTGTAATATTTCGCGTAAAGCGCTTTGGGTTCATTCTAGCGATCGCTCCATTACGCTTTAAGCGCTCGCCACTCGCGGCAAATTGATGGAAGCGCTGCAGCGCTGGAGCGTGCACGAACCCGCTGCAACCTACATACTACATGTATGATACTTTATTGTATTATGCAATTTTCGTTCTAAGCTGCTGCTGTTGATATCTAAAAGCCCTCTGAAAACTCTCCTTTATAGTTTTGTTTCACCATATTTTTATAAAATTTTCGGTTTAAACGGTATTTTACACGTGTTAAGGCGTTTATTATGTCTTTGTTTAGTTATTGATGTGATAAGTTTTAATAGCAATAAGTGAATCGATTTGTATGTGTCATATACAAACATATGTATATTTTGTACTTATATACAAAAAATATATCGATGAAGTATATCAGTAACCTTAAACCCAAGAAAAAATGAAATATTTTATTATTTTGAGTAATTTGTACATTCTACCATTGATGGAGTCAATTAAAACGGTAAAGCTAATTATCTAAATTTACAATTAAAAAAACCCCACATTCCAGAACCTCAGTTCCCTTTAAAGAAAAAAGTGATACTATTTTGTAATGTGTACGGGATGCGATTTCATTAAGATTTCCCACTCGAGCATATTGCAGATTCTCGGTTTTCCTTCAACACTTTTACCTTGATAACTTTCATCAAACATGTCTAAGAACACTCGCGCAAAACTTACCTTTTATACAAAATAAACTAAATTTAAATCGCTTCATTCGTTTGGCAGCTATGATGTCCCAGACAGACAGACAGACAGACAAACCCTCAGATAGATTAAACACGTAAAATTTATAACACCCCTCTTTTCGTCGGGGGTTTAAAATATGTAGTTCGTACATTGTTTTAATAGGGACGTAGGTATACATTTAATTTAATAACACTGGAACAACATAAACTCTTGGTTTTCTGTGCCCTTTTGATAGCAAAAGGGCACAGATCGATCTTACTTATCTTTTTGAACTTTTAATTATATATTTTTCATGTATCCAATAAATACCTATTTGTTATATCAAAACAAATCTGGACCAGAGTTGTGGGTAACGTTGTGGTATTCTAACTATCTTGTTTTTCTGCCAGCCATATTTTTAAATTATCTGTTATTTTTGGAACCGAGTGTAGAAGAGAATTTCCAAGGTGATATTTAAATCTATCTCCAAGTGTGCAATTCTCCACATCATCACGTCCGTGGTCAGTCATCTTCGAGAACCGCCACCACGTGAGGCTGCGACACCTCCACCCTAACCTCAACCTTCACTCAACTCCACCGCATAAGGTCTTAAATCCAACGGTACATGAAAGAATAATCCTAAAACTACAAACCTGTAAGCCAATGGAGTAAAGTCCACTTTGTCCAGTACATTTGGAGATATCATGTGTTAAAATTCAGTCTTTGTAATGTACAAAAGAATATTTTAATGACGCTAACAGTTGCTGTTATTTTAAGGGATAAATTTCGGTGAAAAACTAATAATTTTTGTTGGCGCGTTCCGGTCGAAAATTTTCAGATATAAATCCCAAAAGATTCGTTACAAAGAGTTTCATTTGCATCTGAACTGCGGAAAAGATCTCTCTGAGCGAGGCCACCATATTAGCGGAGAACTCCATTTTAGGAACTTTTTATAATATGCGAAAACATTCTTCTTGAATCACTTTACCTATAGCAGAAAACTGCATAAAGATCCAGCCAGTATCTTTCGTATTGAACGTTTCGTCACGACTTTAATTTATAAGATTATGTTAACAGACTCACTTGAAAAATAAAAAGAAATTTGGCTGTTTTCTCGTGGTCCCAGGATTTTGTCCTATTAATGGGACGACGAGTTATCCATCGTGGTCCCAGGGACCATCTCGTCGTCTCAGTGCTGAGTGCGACTCTGAATTTGTCGTCCTGTAAATACACTTTTTCCAGTTCGTTCGGTTTGGTCGTGGGGAGTTCACTGCAGAACTAAATATCTACGAATTAGTGATAACCTAAATGTTAGTTAAGTAGGGTTTTAAAAACAATTATGTTGTACTGGTGCGGTGGTGTGGCAGTGGGCAGGCGATAACACTTAGAACAGATGGCTGTTGGATAAAGACCGTGGTTCCACTGTAAATGCAAACCGCCTCTAACCGAAATTACTGTAAGTAATTTACCAATTTCACCATTTTATAATACAAATCGAGTTCTATTGAACCTAGTTCAACTATCGGATTTTGTAATTCATTGTTTTAATATTATGGAACGATTGATGTCCGAAATAAAAGCTATTTAATTTTATTTTAATTGATTTAATCTGATTCTATTCTTGAGGCCAATAGTAAAGCACCACGTTTTGGATCCGTAAGCCATCACTGGCAATACGCACTTATTAAAGACTTTTATTTAAAATAGGCATGAAGAAATGATTTTAATTTTATGTGTATTCACACACAGTCGTGTGTTAATTAGCATCCATCTTGAATGAGCGTAGGTGCGCAGTGCAACATAATTTAGAATTCAATGCTGCTTAGTTAGCAAATTAATGTTTAAGCTTAGTTAGGAATTCAATGGATATACATATTTAGATATTCCTGGAAGAGGAAACAATGTGAGTAATTGTGTAGTAGCATGTAGCTATGCCGTTGTGCCATTAATAGCTTATAACAGTGTTTTAATCGTTTTAATTTCTTTAACAGCTCATGTTTACCCTTTCACATCTCCAAATATAAATATATTGCAATGTTATGTTGTGTAAACTACATTAATATATTAATTAGAAGAACTGTCGAGATAATTATAAAGACATGAAGAAACTTTTGATAAAAAATAAGTTAATACTGTTTTTTATACTAAAACAAAAAAAATTATGTAATGAGCTATAAATGTACCAATATATAACAGGATCAGATAGGCCGACCATTAAATTAGTCCAAATAATTTTTTTTTATTGATTTTGCTACCAGTAATGAAACGCTTACAATCGACAGAGTAAGTAGTAGGTATGTCATAAGATTTTTCAGATAATTCATTATTATCATTGTGCAGCTTGCAGCGAACTTAGTGGCCTCAGCCCAACGCCCTCAGATTTATTAAGGCAATTAAACTTGGAGAGAGTTGACAGTTTTTTCCTTTGTTTTGGTTCTTTAATGAGCGCCGCGAGATGTCCGACTTAATGTGACACCTTGAGAGGGCGCCGTAATCCTTCCACTGCGCCCACTCCAGCGCACAAGAAAAACTTTTACCTATTTATACTTAATCCTACTAATATTATAAACCCAAAAGTTTATGAGAACGTAAGTTAGTGTGTTAGTGTGTGTTTAATGCTCTTTCACGTAGAAATTACTTAATCGATTTTGATAAAACTTCACAATAATCGAGCTTAAATAGCAGAAAAACGCATAAGCTACTATTTTTTGCTGTTCTTCATTAAAGGGCAAAATCTACATTTTACAGCGGGGAAATTTATTACGCGGGCAAAAACGCGTGCTAGTATTAAAATGAAACAAGCTATACACCGCGGTGTTTATTGGTTTTCCTTGAGGTAAAATTATTAGCCTTTTATAGTCGTGGGTTCAATCCCCGCCGCGCACCTATAGGTTTTCTTCGTGAAAAATGTATGTGCGCTTTAAAAACATGCTTTAACAGTGAAGGCTAACATAGTGAGGAAACTGACCTGTTCTGAAAACTAAAAGTGGTAAAGTAAGAACATGAGCGAATGAACAATTGCCCAATCCTATAATATCTTAATAGAGTAGTTTCCATGCTATGAAAATGAAAATTCTTTTTAGTCCGTAATTTGGAGAATGGAGAAATAGTGGACACGTATTTTGTTTTAATTTACAGTTATCGTACTTCGAAAAAGTTTATTTATCTTGGTAGGGGCCAGTGACGTCAGCGTGTAGATAGTGCACCTCGGCGTGACGTAAGACAGTTTACGTCTTAAATACGTCTCTAATATTTAGTTCAGTTCAGTTCGTTTATTGATGCATTAAATACAAGTTTGTCTTGTATACATACAATGTTCCTCTCTGCAAAGTGGACTGAAAACTAAAATATGTCCAAGCGATAACTTCTTTTTTTCGTATACAACTTTTCATGCAAAAGTCGGACATTACATTAGTCTCATCCAAGTTAAATATTTAACTCGGTTAAAACTTTACACCAAAATCTTGAACCTTTTTTATGTTGAAGTATGTGTTTTTAATTGGAGGCGGTATTTATCCATACTAACGTTGTGTGGTTTAATTGCATCTTACAGGCAAGAAAGCAATTTGAGTTCACGTGACCGCAATCGTAGGTCCGAGCACACTACAAAGAGTATGATGAATCATGACAACATTCTATAATTTTAATTACTAATGCATTAAGGGTTCTAATTAGAACAATTTTTTTCATAGCATTTTTCTCGAAAACTTCTACGAAATTCACAAAACAACGTACTTTGTAACTCCTTTTGAAACTAACTAGTAGCAGATAACAACGTTATAATAATCATAACGTTGTGGGCTTGAAATATGTTAATTCATTTGTGTGTAACTTCTTATTTCAGTATTTATCGTTACCATAGAAATAATGCTGAATTTGGCTTCTAAGGACCCTTAACTTGTAGCTTTCCAAACTTATTGACTAAAACACTTTACGTCTTTCTTACTTCATAATTTTAACCAATCATATTTCGCTCCAAGATTTAAATAACGGTTCAAATATATATAACCTTTCCCAGACAGTTCACTCGGCATTTGAAACTCGATACATTAACACTTCATACATAATGTATTTTTGATCACCCACGAAATATGGCCACGTTTCCTGCAATATTGTGAAGTATTTTTACATTTCCAAAGTAATGGGTGTGAAGCCTCCGGCCTGTGAACCTGCGGGAACGGCAGCCGCAAATACGATTAGCATACGAAGCCTGTTTTATTCCAATTGCGGCTTAGAACGTGTTTTCAAGGCGAATGAATTATTCAATACATCCAAAACGCTCATACAAATCAGATTTGAAGTATGTTTTCATCCGTAAACTTTATGGCGAGTGTCAAAGAAAGCTCGTAAATTTAAAACCTAGTTGTGCAGAGCGGATCCACGCGATTGTTATTTCAGTTTGCATTATATTTCATCGCTCTCGAGACGGTTGCAATACAGTCCGCGCCGCCGGTCTGGCACCGACTTTACCCGGTTAAACTAATATCTTATCTCGAAATATCGCACACTATTTTTAAAGCCCTTTCCGCCACAATAGCGCGATCTGGTCTCTGCATATTGAAATGTTTTGTATAGAATTGCAGATCGCCAGAGCGGCGGGCGGCAGCTGTAGCGCGATAGCTCTTGGCTCAAAGCCCTGGAAAAAATGCTGTATAAAGCTTGACCTATCTTTTCGGTCGAGTTCGTGACTTTTGGCGAGAAGAAACAAATCATTATTAAACTTTTTTCATTTCGATTGAATCTATGCTCGGTTTGAATAAATTCTTGAGCGCTCCAGGCGGGCTTATACCTCGATACAAGTTGTTGCTTGAATTTCTGTAAGGGCTAAGATATTATACTGACCGTATTTTATTCGTGTTTTATAAGGGCATATCTTCATAGGCCCCAACTATTTATCAAATAAACATGTGTCCCTCGGGCTTTGGATGTCACAAACTGTCCCGCGGTTGAAAAAGGGCTGAGCTGCGAACTATATCATGGACTTAGAGGATATCTAGGCCTGTAGGGCTCGTTAGAGCAGGTCGTAAATCAACGCACTTGTTATGGAGACTACCTTGTCACAGAGGCAGTGATGCCGCTGTGGCGAAGAGATGATTGATGTGAGATTATCTTACCTTGAGGTATGAACTCGGACACGCAATTGTCGTTTCTTTTTAAATTATTGTTTTTTTTTGTGTATGTGTTTGTGTTGGAACGTAAGAGCAGTGCGACTACTTTTTATGACGCAGTCTGTTTAAACTATATAATGTGGAGCTTTGCCCCCGTTAACTTTTAAAAGGTTTATAAACTAGGTATAATGAGCTCATTGTTCCGATTCTCGGAACGGTTTCGCCCCTAAACTACTTTTTTTTGGAGCGCACTACTGACTTCAGTAATAACATGCACTATTAAATCTGATATACAACCATCTTACTGCCAGAAGCTTTTCAAGTTCTTAAACAAATTACTAAAAAAACATTTGGCGTAATGTCAAAAGTCATAGATGTATTCAACCAGCGGGATTGTTATAAAAGTAGGTTTAAGGCGGCCCCGTTGCGGGCCCATTTGGCAGGCGGATTCGGAGCGGGGCCGGACCGGAGCCGGACCGGAGCCGTCACCTACTTTACATAGACTCATGGCGTACTCGTGTTTGACGCCGTGATCAATGTTATAGGTACACCGGTGGTGGATTGCCACAGCGACAGGTGATAATATCAGTGACAATCACAAATAGCTTGGAATTTGTCAAAAGTCACAGATTTTATCAGTAGGTACACTTATAAAATTACAGCCTGTAGTATGATTGTAATGTCAGTAAAAGCTAAATTTTATTTACTTCGCCATTTTTATTTGACTTGTTAGAAAGTGACGGTTCTAGTATTTGCGTTATAACGTTTTTTTGTTTTTGTTCAAATAAAACCAAGTAGTTGGTACCTACCTAACCGTTACTGTGTCATAGAAGAATAATTATATCACAGTGTGAAAAAATCACTTCTATATTCTCGCTATAATCATTATTAGGAATAAGTAAGACAGACTCAGTATTTAGTGGCTTATCTTCTAGAAAGAGATGCGCCATTATTTTGTCACAGATATTTTTTAATCACAGTAACATAAAGCCCCGTGATCGGATTTAGAAAACTAAGACCCAACACTACATGAGCCTATTTGCCTACTCGCCGCCCACGCGCCTTCTGTGAACTCATTCGGAAATTCAATTGGAAACTTCGAATGTTCTAGAAATAATCAGCTGAGCATACGAGATTTCAAGTATGTTCAAAATGATAGATCTGCGTAATTTAAATAAAAGGTACTGTTAGTATCAAATTTAAAGAGGCGTTTAGATTAGACCAAATAATCTTACAAACACAACCAAATTGATATAAGCTGTACAAATTATCAATAAATTTTTTTATTGTTTGCGCCCAAAGTGGTCACTATATCTCACTTCTATTGATTTATATTTATCTAAGTTTAGAAAGACGACCTCTGTGGCTCGGTGAGCAAAAGTCCAACAGAGGCGCAAGAGATTGCGGGTTCGATTCCCGCTGGGGGATTATATTTTGCACGGTCTACAATTTCTGGTTTCCGGACTGAGTGTTTTCTATGTATCATAAGTATGTATTTACAAAAATAAATTTATATAATTAACCCCCGACCAAAAAGAGGGATGTTATAAGTTTGACGTGTCTATCTGTCTGTGTGTCTGTGTGTCTGTCTGGGACATCATAGCTCCCGAACGGATGGAGCGATTTCAATTAAGTTATGGGGGTGAGAGTGGGGAAGGAAAACCGAAAATCTGTAAATATACTCAAGTGGGGTATCAAATTAATGAAAGCGCATCACGTGCACATGACTAAATATTTTGGTGTTTTACTTTTAATGAAATTAAGACATCGGGAATCGGGGGTTTTATATGAAACAATACTTAGTTAAATATGAAACAATAGATACGAGGTGTTTGACCACTGTTGGCACAAACAATTTTATGATGATTCTTACTGCATTAATCAATTTTGGTTTACGGTTTTTAGATTATTATTGTTAAGTATATCAGCTGTCTAGTACCCGTAACACAAGCCTCAAGCTGACCACGGGACTTTATGTTGTCCGGAAGCATTTATTTATTCTATTTATTGAATTGTTTGAAATGCGTAATATGGAGTCTATTTACAATATACATAGAAACGAGCAGAGTCTCGATATTGAATGATAAATGGACAGGCTTATTGATTGAACAGCGCGGTTTGGTCGCACGCGGCTGTTGCGGTATCGGCCAATCTACTGCAGCGGATATTAATAGTTATGGTCCCGTGATAATAGCCTAGCTACAGGAAATATCATCATCATTTTGGAGGTTTTGTCTGTTCACGTCCGTAAGTGGTAACCCTCTGAATCCTTACACGTGACCTCCGGGTGGTGCTGAGAAC
Organism: Gymnoscelis rufifasciata; assembly: GCA_929108375.1. Lineage (NCBI taxonomy): Eukaryota > Metazoa > Arthropoda > Insecta > Lepidoptera > Geometridae > Gymnoscelis > Gymnoscelis rufifasciata. Next base: position 16,303,173 of record OV815309.1, read on the forward strand.
AGTCACTGGTGGGAGGCTTCGGCCGCGGCTTGTCACCACCCTCCGGGCTGGGCCAGTGCGTGAAGCGAGTTTTTCTTGTTTCGTAATGTGTCCGGAGAAGCCATCTTCTAGGCCTTCATGCTCCGTCTTAGACCACATCGTCACTTTACATCAGGTGAGATTGTGGTCAATTGAAAGTTTATCAATAATAAAAAAATAAAAAAAAAATCATTCCTGCTGTAGGGAAAACTAGGCACAGGTACATACATAAGTTTTTTTTATAAATTAGACTAGCTGATCCCAGCAAACGTTGTTTTGCAAAATGAAAAATAGATGCTATAGAATATACTCACAAAATTTCATGAGAATAGATCGAGCCGTTTCAGAGGAGTAACGAACATTGTGACACGAGAATTTTATATATAAGATATTTCATTTTAAATTTTATAAATTACTAGCGGTCCGCCCCCGCTTCTCACCTAGTTGACCGTATCTGAACCATTCTCGAACCCACTTAAACACTAAAATTTCATAAAAATCGGTCCAGCCGTTTAGGAGGAGTTCAATGACTTACACACGTACAGAAGATTTTTATTTATAGACATATATTTTGTTTATTATATATTGAATAATTTATACGACATAAATACCGTCATTGAATAATATGATTACTTGCTTGCGGGTTGAATACAATTCCTATTAGTCCGCGTCTAGTTAGATCTTGACATGTTTGTAAATAAATATTCTGTTATATAAAAAATAAGTTTCATTGGATATGATATGCCTCCTCAATTTTTAATTGAGTTAATTTGGTTGGAAGCGGCCAGCACCGCGAATCTGCGACCTTTACTAATAAAATATACATCCATATGTCCAACTCTGTACAAGCGGCAAGCATGTCGGTTCTCGGTCATCCGTTCAACGTTTCGGTCCCAACGGCCTGTTTAAGTGCTATGAGGCAATAGACATTGCCAATTAACGAGCTGATTCGTTTGACTATGTCCGTGACCCGCGTTCTACGAAAATCTCATCCCTGGTTTGACCAAGTAAAGAAACACCGAGCATATAATGCTAACTCTGCGTTGCTTGAGAGGCGTAGAATAGCAGACATTATGTTTCTTGCTAAAATTGCCCAAAGTAACATAGATTCTCCTCAGCTATTGGAAAAATTAGACATAAAATCCCAATTAAATCAGTAAGACACACCTTCTAGTCACACTAATTATAGACAAAACTAATTTTTCTGTAGAGCTATGACATCTTTCAATGCTCAGGCCGACATTTCAGACCTAGACTTGTTTAACACAAAGTCTCTCGAGGTCAAGAATGTTTTGGCTAGTCGGTGGTTTAATTCTTTGTGATTTATTTTTCTTTTAGTTTATATACATTTAGCCAAATTTATAATTTTACTTTTATGTTCTCATTGTGTTTTTATAGGATTTTTTTAAGTTAAAGTTATTGTTAACTTTGATATTTGAAAGTTTCCGTGTGTTATTTAGGATCAATATGCGAGAACATATAAATGGTTAGCAGCTATGTTTTCCGAATAAAATAAAAGATATAATATTTCTGAGCAACTCTGAGCCTATTAATATGGTCTATAGTTCGCGTATACTTCAATTCAATTCAATTTATTTAATTCAGCTTCACATAGTAAATGTTACAGCCATAGGGAGTTAAGAGTTAGTGTAGGTACATAGGTATGTAATTTACAACTAAATATAAAATATTTTTATTGAAAGGGAAGAACACAACCTGCGTTTAAAGACGACGACATTATAATTGTGCGTCCAGAGCTTCATAAGACCGCAGTCCGTGTCCAGCCTGCCAGCTGTAACGCTCAGATAGCTACTGGCGCCGCCCCGCACCCGGCGCATCAGGGATGCTGTTCTGTTGCGGATGATTGCGTATAAGCATCACGTTTATAGTAGCCTATTCTAATCTTTACTAATATTATAAAGCTGAAGAGTTCGTTTGTTTGAACGCGATAATCACAGGAACTGGTAATAGTCGGATTTGGATAATTATTTCACTTTTAGATAGCCTATTTAGACATAGACATACACATAGACATAAACATCGTTTATTTGCTACAAAGACATACAAGAAAACACAAATACACAACAAAGCGGTTAATTAATTTATCATTTATCGAAGAAGGCTAAAGGCTACTTTTCCACGCGGGAATATTCATAAAGCCGGGCAACGCCGCGGCGTGGACAGCTAGTCGAAATATCATTTAAAAGGTAAGTAATAAAGTAAGCAAATGACTGGAATAAAACGAGTTTAAAATATATTTGCGAAAATACTAAAAAATGTAGGGCGTCTTCGAGTAGTAAAACTCGTAACGTTGAAGGGATTCTGTCCCTTCCGCTGGCTGTAAAGATTTCCGCTCATTAAGAATTTAACACCTTGTACAGTGCGGCCCAGAACTACTGTCGCTTTTGTACAGTGTGGTCCGGGCGTGCAGGAGCTTTTCAAAAGGCAGGAAGGCAGTACAAAACAAATATGTTTTCTTGCAATTTAGTTTATCCTTTTTGAATGCCAAGAAGGTAATATCACGCTTTTTATGTTTTCCTTTTCGTTCTTTCATGATATTTTCAGAATAAAACATGTATTATGTAAACACATATATTTTACATATCCGCTCCGCTGAAGTGATGATTAATTAACTTATCGAGCTCAATATTCATCATAATTTATTTACAGCCTTATTTGCTGCGAATTAATGTTCTACTGCATCGGTAGTCGCTCAGAGGGAAAATTACGCCGTCTAGCATGCCGAACTGGCCAATTGCGGAAAAGTTTATTTTGTATGGTGACAAAAATCTACAATAATGTTCCAAAGTCTGTTCGTGATCTGTCCACTAATGAATTCAAAGATAAACTTAATGACATATTATTAAAAAAAGCATATTATTCCATTGATGATTTTATTAATGACCATACTTTTGAATTAATTTGACATAAATTAATTGTTATTTGAATTAAATAATTATTTTTTGACATTTAATGAGTAATAATAAATTTTATTTAATTTGTATAATTTTATTAACTGTTATTTATAATGTTTGTATGCTCCTGTAGCAGAATTAATTTTACTCTAAACTAGTCTTACTACCTGACTCCATGTAACTGTAATTAATTCACAAACAATAAATGATTTAAAAAAAAAAATGATTATGATTATTATCTATGGAAATCAAAGCATAGTGCAAATATGTTTATTTGTTACCTTATAAAACTGTGACATTCAATTTCAAAAGGCAAGATAACAATGAGGTAAAAAGGTCCCTAGGTAGCCTGGTAGAGATTGCTATCAGCGATAAAGCCCTCCTTTTTTGTGTTTTGTGTAATGTTGTGTTTATTTAAGAGTATTGTATTGGTCTCCAATAATTTTATTTTGTAACACATCTATCACGTACTTTGATCTGATCTTCCGTGGCTTCCCTTTTAAGCAAACGTGTGAATGTGAAAATTTTATAGAAAATCATCTACCGACTTAATTAGTTTATATAACAGTTTCCTAATTTCAGCGACGGAAACCTTCCAAAATTCAGCACTTTCGAACTCTGCCTCCACATGTGTCGAAATATTCAGATGTGCCTGGCAATAACGACATTAATTCTGATTAGCCTCGCGTCGGTCGCGTCGCGCGCTCGCTTCAACTCAAACCGCTCGGGAACTATGTATTAATTAAAATCTATCGGCTAATCCCAGCGGCCGGGTGGCACGATGTGGTGTTATTCAGAAGTACCGGTCGACTTGCCACAATAACATTCTGAGTTTAATCAATTTAAAGTTAATTAGGGAGCCGTAAATTTGTAATGCAGTAAGTTATGCTATAGAATCGAAGTATTTGTTTAAAAATCTACTGACAACGACGACTGATGAGCATTTTTTTAGTAAATGTTAAATTAATAATGGGTACCAATATGAACACCAATTGTAATAACTACAAAATTGTAAAGTGATATAGCTGTGTTGTTCTATTCGCTTCTAAGTCAGTGTAAAACATTTAAGCGAACTGACAAGACAAAGTTATATGAATGTAATGTAATAAATTATATTTTAAATATTAAAATTTTTAGTTTATTTAACTTTAAGGTGAACTGTCCATGTATGCCCTGTGCTCCTAAGGATAAAATCGCTTTTGACTTTGACTTTATTTATATTATGTACTTATATGTTACTTACTTGTCTATTATATTAAGTATATCAGATGTCTAGTACCCGTGACACAAGCTTAGAGCTTACCACGGGCTAGATGTTGTTATGTGGATTGTCCGGAATTTTTTTTTTTTAATTGTCTAGCTGTCCCACTGCTTGGCAAAGGCCTCCCTTTTATCCTTCCACTCGTCTCGAACTGCCGCCACTTCAGGCCAAGATTTTAGATAAGCGTCAAGTTCGTACCTTTATTATTTATTTACTTGTACAATAATAATAATTTTCAACAATTAATATTGTATATAAATTAATATTTTAATCATTGTGTGATCAACAGTACACTATTTCTGTTGCTGCTATTTGCTATTTCATTATTTAACATTCATATATAACAACTCTTCTGTGAGACTTATATCTCGTTGCAGAGGTGTTCCCAGCACGCGACGTCATCGCAGCGCCGGCCCGCTCGGCCCGCCCCGCCCCGCCCCGCTCCGCTCCGCTCCGCTCCGCTCCGCTCATCTGCGCTCACGCGAGGATTAACAACTTTATTCATTTTTCCGAGCGTGTTATGAACAATATGAACGCGTCTACTTTGCAACAGGCTTACTATAATACTACTTTATGAAGTTTCTGCTCCTATCAAAGTTGGATATTATTTCACGTGCGAGGATACCCGCCGTCACTAACATTGTGCGACGGATAGATAAACTCGACCGTTGGACGCAAAAGTAGATTATCCATTGTATATTAATATAATCTGAATATTAATATTGTGGATAGAAATACCCAGGAGACTATTTGTCATTGCTAATCGCTTGACGTAAATTATTTCCATTCCACCAAATCATTTTCATCTACGGCTAGCACAATATTCGCAAACACCGAATTAGCTTAATAAAATGTTCAGAGCCTATCATAAATACAAATTGTAAGCGATTCATCAACTCGTCTCAGAAGTCTGCAGCTAATATCTACTTGAATTACGTTCATTAATATTTTGATTAAGTATTGATAATCATTTTACACACATAATCTATATATATAAAAATGAATCCCTATTTCCCTTGGTCACGGCATCACGCCTTAACGGCTGGACCGATTTCGCTAGTTATTTTTTTGTTCTGTTCGTTATTATCAGGAGAAGGTTCTTATGAAAGAAAAAATTAAGGAAATTGCGCGGATAATTAGAAAATTTAAAATTACTTAACCACCATATAAAAAGCTAGCGAATGTAACCTTTTTTAATGTAACCTTAAGACATTTGACATAGAATTGACTGAATGCGTGCTGCAAATATAGTCAAAGAGGATGAACAAAAAATGACGTATAAAACGGATTCTTCTGTCAATCTTATTTTATTGATAAACTATACAAAAATCTGCTGATTTATGGCGTCTAAGGCGGAACAAAGTTCGCCGGGTCAGCTAAGGTATATTTAAAAGATTTGTTAATACCGTATATCCAGGCATAAAATGCGCAATGGACAAAGCCTATATTTCATGCAATGGGCAAAGTAGTTATTTATATTTACGACATATTTGCCCACGCACCATAGTAAGTAATCTGCAGAATTCCTGATGTACGGCGACATGTCAGCATCAAATCCCTCCCTCACAAACAGTCGGACAGCTTCTTCGGCATTTTTGCAATAAAAGAAACCGCGCTATGCGACCCGCCGACCCTTTATTTTCAATAAATCACGTATTGCCGCCCACGCCACACACGCTCTCGCTAGATGTTTGGGATCATTTCGTTGCGCACCATGTTAGGGGAATTATCAGGACCATAAATATGTTTTGTAGAAACGCTCACGCATAAATACAATAATGGTTTAAATATAAATATATATTGCCGTATTAGTGTTATATTGGTTTATGGTAAATCTAATATATAAAATTTCCATATCACAATGTTAGTTACCGTACTCCTTCGAAACGGTTTAACCGATTATTATGAAATTTTATATGCATATTTATTAGGTTTGAAAATCGGCTACTATCTATTTTTCATTTTGCATAACAACGTTTACTGGGGTCACCTAGTTTAATATAAGTTTTAACAACGGTGCTTCTATTGCATTGTGTAATGGGTTGGATTCGCTGTTTAATACGTATCATAAAAAATATCTATAGAGGTATACCTGCCCTATGTATGTCTATTATAATAAGTATATCAGATGTATAGTAGGTACCCATTAACACAAACTTAAATTTTACCCCGGGGCAAGATGTTGTGGTGTGGATTTTCCGGAAAATTTATTTATTTATGGTTTTGTGTAAATACTGACAAATGTAACACTAGAAACAGATACCAAAATTTGTTTAATTTCAAAACAACGTTTCTTCCTAATAATTGTAGCTGAAATTAGCCACTGTCACTTTAGATACTGTAGACATTATTTAAATCTCAGTATTAGTTGCTACAATTCTATACTTACAAGCCCTTATTCTCTCTACTCCAATATTTCCAAAACTTATAAATCAAAAAACAAAATTGTTTCGAGATCTATTGAATCTATTCTATTCAAAATTGTTTTCATACCTAATGAAAATATTTTACGCCAAAAGATTTTACCTTAATAAAATTATACCCCAAAAGGTTCGATTCTGGCTGCAGGAAGGAAGAAGCAAACAGATGCAGCGGGGGGAGGGGGGGGGGGGGGAGGGGGGGAGGAGGTAGGGGGGGAGGGGAACTCGGGAACAAACAACCCGCCATTATTCACATTCCCGAATTACTACCTTGTTGCCGCAAATGTTAGTCCCACATACACTCCACTACTTCTTGCAATAGCTCCTAAGGATAGCGGTTTACGGGATATATGTATTATGTTCTACATTTTGTAAAAGCGTTCAACTCTGAATAAATAAATTATCATTTTGATTGTATACTTATAATATGCCATAGTTCAAGTTGGTATAATGGGCGATAATGCCGCTAAAATTAATAAAGGTAGATCAATCAAATTAGACAATAAGAAAATTAGCAATATAAAGTCAGGTCAAGTTGAAAACTCAAACTACTAACTACATAATATTCAAAATCAGTGAGAGCTAATACTTAATCTTTGTAAGCAGCGATTTCGATAGATGCTACGGCGTAGCTCTCTACGATGTAGCTTTCAGCTACGCCGTAGCTCTCTACGATGTAGCTTTCAGCTACGCCGTAGCCGTCATTCTGACAGTATACGTGGGTGCGCGTGATTGATAATAATGACAAAATCTTAGAGGTTACTTGGATAAAGTAACCTTTAAGTCTTCCAAGCAACTGACCCATGTTGTACACAGCTGGGCCCACCCAGCTGTGTACAACAGGATTCCCAGTAATGTGAAGGAAGCCCACAGTCTACCAGAATTTAAACGTAAATTAAAGTGCTGGCTTGTTGAGCGGACCTTCTATAGCTATACAGAATTTTTGACATAAAATTAAATATATTTAAGATCAATAGATAATAGTTAATTATATTATTTAAGAATTTGTGACATGTAACATTTTGTTATCAATAAAATAACTATGAACTATAAGATTTTATGGACTCAATTTGGATCAGTACTACATTAATAAATTAATGTCCTTTTCTCATCTGCATAAGTTAAGATAACAGATATTTATTTCACACCACATACAAATTACATCAATAAAATAAACGAAATCTATATTACACACAGAGTACAAGAAAAATGACTAAATCAAATAAAACAGTTATTAAAAACTAGCTGTGCCCTGCGGTGCTACCCGCGTTATAATGGATGAAGTACTCTTAACCAACAACATATTTATTTGAATAAAGATTAATATTATTATGTTGATACAACTTAAACAAATTATTTCGACCAAATTAGGTACCATAAAAACGGTTTTTGTGAGTTAATCTTAAAAGATAGACATATACTATTGCGGACTGTTTTTTAGATCATTAAAAGAGCTATTATTCTTTAATACATATTTTTTGTGTATCTTGAACCGTTTTCACGGCGCACGCAACGGAAGGCTTCAAAGATGAACAATTTCTCCCGTTTTTTACACATTTACCACTATATCTTTGCTCCTATTGGTCGTAGCGTGATGTTATATAGCCTATAGCCTTCCTCGATAACTGGACTATCCAACACAAAAAGAATTATTCAATTCGAACCAGTAGTTTTGGAGATTAGCGCGTTCAAACAAACAAACAAACAAACAAACAATCAAACAAACAAACTCTTCAGCTTTATAATATTAGTATAGATTATTTAGATACAAAACTAAGACTTACATTTAAATACATAATTAAATGGCATGAAAAAGGCAGTTACTCAGCTTGTTGCTATAATTATGTTTCCGATATTATAGCGCTGGTCTTCCGTGACTCCTGTCAATATAATGTTTTTATGTTTTGCGGTAACTTTTAAACTGAACAGTTTCTATGCAAGAAGGTTAAGGTATAATTTGCACCTGCTTGAATTTGAAACAAAAAAAATTTGTAAAATGTTAAATTGACGATATTTTAACGGAATCATTATTTGAGTATATTGTTAGTTGTTGACAGTGAAACACAGATCCTAGCGATCCGCGCCGGCTGCGCCACCTCACCTTGGTTTTAATTAAAAACCTGAAGGCTTCGCCAACTAATCCCGAAGTTCTCATAACAGCGTAACTCCGCGCCGGTGAAATTAAAAAGTTTGTCCGACTGTTCGTAGGTTACAGCCTCAACGTGTTCCAAACTGACCACAACAAGTTGGTCGCAGGGGCCACTGTCCGCTGCATATTAGTTGAGGATTTTAATATAAAAAGTTGCGTATTTGCAATTGTTTTGCTATCGAAATAAATGAGTACAAAGTTTTGACATATCATTTTATATAACTAGAGAAACTTTGGAGAGTTTTAAAGACATGTGACATTAAAAAACCCGCACTTGACCAGCGTGTTGAATTAAGGCTCTCTCAACCAAATTGTCCTTTTCCAAATCACAATGCTAAATTGTGATTTAAAAAGTTTAAAAATTATCAAATTGTTTTCTATTACTTTACTAAGTTGTGTCTCGCAATTTCTATGTAGGTAATGAAACTTATTGAAGCACGAGCTTAACCATCGAGTTTAATAGCAACAAGATATACAAGGCTTAATTAGAGTTGTAGATTACAGAACTACGGTTACAGATTAAATTTTAGAGACGTTTAAGAGATATCTTAGGGAGGATATGTTAATTTATTTATCTTATTATTATACCCTCCATCTTGTTTCTACGCACACGAATCTTATTAATTAATACTTAATATTTTATTAAATTAAAATTTTCTGAAATTGTAATGAAATGAATTCGTTAATTAATGTGACGGCCGTATTTGGGTCATCGATTAAAAACGTGTATCATATTATGAATCTGAACTTATGTATCTGAACTATTCTAGTAAATATGTTTCAATATAAGCGGTGTGATAGACAAAAATGCAGATTAACAGATTAATTATTCTTACGCCCGTTTTCTCTACATATTACAAATGAGTTGGCAAATGTTTTTAAATAAAGAATTCTTTCCTAGGTTACTCAAATTAAAACTTTGTTGAAGACGGACGTAGAGTATTATTCATATTGTCCTATTTACAGGGTTATCCCAATCTCTCAGTAATATAATCTCACTTAAGTAATATTATACATGCTTAAGTTATTTTCTTCACGCCTCATTTACTCTACCAACCTTCTCGGAATTTCGCATCGCTCGGAGTTCGTGGAAGGACAAGTTTTCTCATCCCGATAAAAATCACTATTCTTTTGAGATTTACGATAAATGACTTAAGAGATACACGCATGCGAAACGAATTGTATTTTATGCATTATTATATAGAATTTAAAAGAACTGTGAACAAATTGAACGAGAACTCTGGGAGGTCTTTGTTCAGAAAAACCGGCTGTTGATAGATACATAATTTATTCGTAATCACTACATAGGTAAAAAAATGGTAATTAAAGTGGAATAATACGCTAATTACGCACGCAGATAAAAATGGAACAACAAAGTAAAAGTACATTATAATAAGGAAGTGCTTAAAATTACACAAACACCTTTATATAGCCCTCTACTAAAAGGCAAAACTCAGCGCATATTTTGCTGAGTTTTGGTGTTCAGTATAGTAGCCTGTCGCGACGAGGCTGTTGAGCTGTTAATGAGGATAATGATAGAATAGAGCTTATTATATAACATCCATGTTATATTTTGTGTTCTGTTTTTGTAGTGGAGTGTTAGTCGTTTCATACCGCGAGCTGTTCATAATATGGTATGAATCGCCCAATGCTCTTTTAGTTCGTGCTCAGAACCATTACCAATGCTCGGAACAAAACCTTTACGGTCAAACTCAAGACTCCTTGAAGGAAGCCTTTTTCCCAGCACAGGAGTAGTTTATCTCTAGGTGATAGAGTCGAGAATGCGCTGGCCATAGCAAGGAGCCTGATTAAATACGTGTCGTAATAACGGCGCTGATGTATCGCGTCCCTGCGGACGTATTTATTCATCTGCTTTATCGCAGAAGATCATTTATTATTTAATTGTGTAATCTGGCTATTAGTAAGAGATAAGAGGATTCGTTATCATCATTTTAGCTGTAAAACTAATAGTTATTGATAAAGGCCTTTCTTGAATAATTCGGGTTGTACATTGGAGCAACGAATTAACGCCGCTCTGGTTAACCTTCCTATACTCGCACATTGGTCTGTGAGACTGGTAAAACACTTTTGTATTTATTTCTTCTTTAACTGAGGTTGTGGTTTTAGGTATTTTGATAGCTGCCATATTTGTTACAAAATTAAATTTAGTGTAATTTTATTTCGTTAATTTTAAGTTTCACTAGGAATGAATTAAAGCCTAATCTCTCTCGCCAAGCGAGAAGTCCCTGTGTCCCAGCAGTGGGAACGTTAATAGGGTGATGATGATGATGATGAGTCTCACTTTTGTTGGATACCTACATTTAGCCCGACCGACTTTACGGCGGTAATGTGGTCCGGAGAAGCCTTCTACCTTCTAGGTCTTCATGCCCCATCTTTGACCACAATTCGTCACTTTACATCAGGTGCGAGATTGTAGTAAAATGAAGGCTTATCTAACATAAAAAAGAGTATAGGTGTTACAAAATTTAGCGCGAGTATAGGAATGAATAGCCGTGTTGGCTAAGTGGGAGGACACTCGACTTTCAATCCGAAGGTCGTGGGTTCAAACCCCGCCACGCACCTCTGAATTTTTCTTCTTGAGAAATTTATGTGCGCTTTAAACACGTGCTTTAACGGTGAAGGCAAACATCGTGAGGAAACCGGCATGTTCTGAGAACTTTAAAAGAGTTTGAAGGACATGTGACATTCACCAACCCGCACTTGGCCAGCGTGGTGAATTAAGGCCTAATCTCTCACGTCAAGGGAGAAGTCCCTGTGTCCCAGCAGTGGGAACGTTAATAGGGTGATATGATGATGATGATAGGAATGTCAAAGTAACAGATATAATTAATAGAAGGAAGATTAAATTATTTTCCATTAGGATGTTTTTCAGGCAACACCTACAAGTAAAGATACTTATGATAAATGGTAATTTTATTTCGTTAAATTGGAAAATGGAACTGACTGTTTTTGACTTTAAACACAGTTAGCCTACCCGACTATGTGAAATACATAAGGATGGTGAAAGAAATCCTAAGACATGTAAAGATTGTCCAGTAATTATGGTATGTATGTATGTAAAGCATGGTTCACACGTGCAGCGCAGTTCTGGAATGTAGGCACCGCGCGTGACCGTTTACCGCGCCGCGTGATGGGCATGCAGGTGCTATTTCCACGGAGATATCACAGTCGAGGATATACAAATGTATAACAAGCTGGGATTATTGAAGGGCTTAGAACGTATCATCCACAAAAAAAAAGAAATAACTAGTTACATTATTAATCTTATAGCTATTTAGAAAAATCTAAGTTATCTAAGCAATGGCTAGCTACGTCAATAATACGTGTTTTGGTTATTTATGACAAGACTAAGCAAGCTCGCTTTGTCAGCGAAATAGCTCCTGACTGAGCGAGACAGCTCTTTTAACGTTGTTTAATTTTGAACGTCCGACCAAATAAGAGGGGTGATATAAGTTTGACGTGTCTGTCTGTGTGTCTGTCTGTCTGTCTGGGACATCGTAGCCCCCGAACGGATGGAGCGATTTCAATTAAGTTTTTTTGGCAGGTGAGTTTGGCCCGGGTGTTCTTAGACATGTTTCATTAAAATCGGTTGAACCGTTTTAAAGTTATGGGGGTGAGAGTGGGGAAGGAAAAGCCGAAAATCTGCAAATATACTCGAGTGGGGTATCAAATAAAAGAGCATCGCGTGCACTTTACACAATAATATGGTGTTTTACTTTTAAGGAAATTAAGACATCGAGGAGTCGGGCGTTTTTCTTAAATTTTAAATTTTACTCTGTTATGTTATTTATTTGATGGTGAAGCAGAGCCTTAATTTCAGAAGTATTTTAAGTTAAAACATCCATTCCGAGTACACAAATTTTAAATCTTTAGCAACATAATAATTCAGGATTATTTATTTCATTCCATTATTTATTTAAATTACTCAAGGTATACCGATCTCCAAATAAATATTCCATCAAGTCTTCTGGGAAAAGAGCACCATTAATTTTCGCTTATTTACACCAGGATAATATTTAAAATAAACTCACACAAGGAATCGCGACGTGACTCGGCGCCCGTTATTCGCATATTAAAATGGCCGATTTCCGCTGATGAAAGCTCGTTACCCGCGAAAAAATCTGGCGTGAAATGAGGCGTGACGGGTACGTGCAACAAGTAATTTCCCCCGGGAAGCGTGATGTACGGCCCGCGCTCGTGCTAACCGCAGCTGAAGGGTTAACCCGATTCATTTGTCTCGACTGCTTCGTTTTCTTAAATATAAGACACTTTGTTTTCACAATCCATCGGGATTCGTTCATTAATCTGACTTGTCGTGACTTGGAGAAGGGTTTCCTTAAGTTATATAATATGTTGCAAGAATAGACTACAAAAAAGCCGTGTTGGCTAAGTGGGAGGACACTCGACTTTAATTCCGAAGGTCGTGGGTTCAAACCCCGCCACGCACCGTTGGATTTTTCTTCTTGAGACATTTATGTGCGCTTTAAACACGTGCTTTAACGGTGAAGGCAAACATCGTGAGGAACCCGGCATGTTCTGAGAACTTTAAAGAGTTTCAAGGACATGTGACATTCACCAACCCGCACTTGGCCAGCGTGGTGAATTAAGGCCTAATATATCTCGCGGCCTATATATAATAAATAGCGAGTTATAACTTATTTTGCCTACTCACACGTAGGTGCAGTGGCAATAAATCACGGGCAAAAATAGGGCGTATTTTAATTACGTCCGGCCGGCATGCTTACATTGGCTGTTTCGCCGGAGTTGGCAGACGCATCAATGCCGGCCGCATGTCCGGGAATAACTCATTTAACCCGTCGCCCAGTCGGAGCCTTACTCCTCCACAATAAGCCAAACAACGACATGCTGAGGACCAAATACAGCCATTTTGGCAGAGGAGACATGGACTATTTAGCTTATAATTATCTTCTACCGTGTTGCTTAAGCGGAGAGTTTTTATCAAACAATTTAACATTAATTTAGCACCAGTTGGTAAGATTTTTTTAGAAACACAAAATGGTATTTAATGCTTCCACAGCCTATACCTTGCAAAATAATGCTATATAAGATACAAAATATTTTTTTTTTCACGTCAACAATAAAATACATAAAACGCAACCAAATTGAACATAGGTAAAGTATTTAAAGATAAATACGAAATAAATTAATCGTATTATGGTCGCTTTAGCTAAAGGAGCGGAGAAACTAATAATATGAACTGAAACCTAAAGTACACTATCTTCACTACACCATCAAACTTCTATCAGTATGCGAATGTTTTTAAGTCGCTAAGCTATATTTTTATCGACAGAAGCATTGCGTGGGTACTTACTTGACGCCTTGACGCCGACGACGCCGACGCGACGCTGACGCCTCACCGGCCGTGACGTTTCCATGCACATATACACAACACACTTTATAAATTTCTTGGTTTTTGTCACGGATGTCAGCACATTTTAGATTAAATAAATTATTTGCTCTTAAAATTAAAACTTTGCGCCATCAGCGTCTTATGACAAGCCAGGCGTCATTCATTTTTTCATCTCATAATTTATGTAGTGAGTGAGTAATGAATGGGTGAATGAGTGAATGTACGCGTCGTAAGGCGCTATGGCTCTTATTACTGTCATGTCACTGTCGTTTTTTTTTTCTTTCTTCTTCTTTCTGGTGTGTTCTCCTGTTTCCTGTGTCCTATAAGCTGTTAATTTTTTATTATCATATTGTTTTTTTTTTTATTTGATTTGTGTTTTTTTGCATTATTACGTGTATAATTTAGTTTAATTTAATTTGTTTGTTTTATTTGCCGTTCTGTTCTGTTTGTCGCTCGTGAGGTTGTTTGTCATTAGGTCTCGTCTGAAAACCAGCGCAAATCCACCTAACGGTGGATCTGCTTATGCTGAGGCGAGCCCTTTTGGCACAACACATTCAATTATTTATGTTAAGTATTATATAAATATCTTATTTTTTTTTTGTTTTGTTTTACTGTATTTTACTGGTTATGTGTGTGTTGTGTCAATAAATGTTTTCTCTCTCTCTCTCAAACTCTAGCTCATTTTTGTTCTGAAATTGAACAATAATTAATTTGTTAGACTTTTTTTTAAATTGTTGTTGGAGCAGGTTCCGTCCCAGGCAGTTTTGTCGTCCAGGTAATCCGATATTTTGTAATAAGCTTCTATAATTAATGATTACATAATGCTATGAAATTAATATATTAGTCCTAAATTATATAGTAGCGATATAAGGTAAAGAATGGTACTGTTTTGACTGCGAATACCTACAGCATAACAAAGCATTTCCGACAATAATTTATCTATATGAGTATCTTTGAATATTATTGCACACTGTACTTTATTACACGCAGAGAAATCGGTGACAAACAAAAGTACTTAATCTAATTGTTAAAAGTAGGTTACAACAATTCCAGTTTGAAATACTTGGTCCTAGTTACCTTTATGATTAATTATTCAGTCGTACTAATCGTATGTTTCATAATATTATTTGATAAATGTAGCACACAATAAAATATCATTGAAATAAAACATCAATAATTATTGCAACTTATACAATAATTATGTTAATATGCATAAAATGTATTGTATGTAAGTTTTTTTATTACAACTATATTATTGTGTGCAATACATATTATTCCAAGTATATTATACTATTCGTTTAGTTTGGTTTACTTTAGAACAGTGTCATTGGTTTTACCAGAAATCAGAATATTATAGTAAAGATTACCCCATAAACAGTAAACACTACAATGTATGTATTATTCTATGCTATTCCGTTAGTGTGTTGTAACAAATGTTTTTCTAAACAATAAAAAAACTCGCACAACAAAACGAACAGTTGGATAGCCGCGACTCCCGCGCCGCGCCGCTCTCTGTCTCTGTCTCTCTGCCGCCATTGTGATTTAGACCGCGCTCAACAAAGTACATGATTTCACTTTGTAATTTTATTTATCTCGACACTGGCAAATTGTCGCGCAGTCCAGTTACAAGAAACTGAACAAAGTAACAAGTTACTTCGTATTTGCTATATAAAACAGTTTTCTGTGTTTTTTTTTAAATAATAATTGGTGATAGTTCACAAAGATGGATGGGGACGAAGGTGGTGATATCCCGCAGTTATTAGGTACTGCAGTGGGGTTTACCTCAATATATCAATACATTTGAAGGTAAGTTGTTATATAAAAGTGTTTTGATAGTTGTTGTCCCGGCAGTTTTCGGCATCTTTATTTACATATTATTATTTATGTATATTTCAGTAAACAATGTAACAATATCAACACTGGCGATGCTAGACAACAATCTAGTCAAAGAATTGATCGCTCCAATTGGAGACCGCGCCAAATTTTTGAGAAACCTGGAGAATTGGAAAAAAATAACTAGTAACCCAGAAGAGTGCGAAATGCCACCTACCAGCAGCAGCCCCGTAAGTATCTTCTACTTTTAACATGCTTCTATTAGCTTCACCTCGAAGTAATTGGAACAAATCTTATAAGGCGATTTTTCGAAAATTTGCAAATGTATTGCAGTCCTGATGATATAACAAAAATTGGTTTTATCAAGCTGCAGGGCTAGCTTAACTTATGAACATACAGAATGACATAAGAGCTTGGAACTTTAAGATCCGTATGAACGCCTTGCATGTTTTTGTCTTTGGAAAGCGGTGTGAACTAAAGAGCAATGAACGATTTAAACTTTTGATGATGAACTAGTATTTCCTTTCGGTCTGTGATGGGAATTCATAAATTTTCATTCTTAGTTCCTGACCGACACTAGCCTATTTATTTTACATAGGCTTGTGTTGTGTAGTACACTTATATAAGTAGTACATACTTTTAATAACTTATAATTGTATTTTGCAGGCCCCTATGTTTGAAGACATGCTTAATCCCAAGCACAAACAAATACATAGTATTAGTGAATTTCTGGTCCCTCTAAGTAATAATGATACCTCTACCCAATCAAATGATTCCAACATCATCATCGTAGCAACCAAAAGTGAGGATCAGATGGCTACATCTAATGAGCATGAGGTGGCTACCACTATTGGAGATCAGGATATGACAATCTGTAATGAAGATGCATGTTTGGTAAGATGAATACTTCAAATAAAGACTACTTGATCTAAAAATAAAACAGACAGACATTATATGCAAATAAAACTTCAATATAATTTCCTACCTAATTCTTTTAATAAATAGGTATTTTGTGTTCATTTCAGCCATTGAAAAATCTCCTCCTAAAATCAAATGAAGGACGAGGCCTGCTAAATTTATACTCTGAACAAGGCAAATTATCAAATAATGGGCGAAGAAAAATTTGTAATATAATAATCAAAGATCTTATGGATTATTAGAAGTTAAAGACATACTGGAACAACTGCAAATTCTTGACAAAGGCGAGTACCTACCTAGAATTTATAATAAGTATTTTATATGGGTACAGGCTGTATTTTAAATGAGTATTCAAATTGTGTCCAGGCATTAAGACTGCGCCGACCGTCAGTGGCGCCCTCATCTGATTGTCGTTTATTTCTTAAAATCTAAAACAAATACCATAATTTTATAGATTTCATTTGTGAAAAAAAAATCATTTTTTTCAAAAAAATAAGATTGACAGAAGTGTTCGTTTTAAACGTCATTTTTTTGTTTTTCATCCTCTTTGACTATATTTGCAGCACGCATTCAGTCAATTCTATGTCAAATGTCTTAAGGTTACATTTAAAAAGGTTACATTCGCTAGATTTTTATATGGTGGTTAAGAAATTTAAAATTTTCTAATTTTTCGCGCAATTTCCTTAATTTTTTCATTCATAAGAACCTTCTGCTGATAATAACGAACAGAACAAAAAAAGAATTAGCGAAATCGGTCCAGCCGTTCAGGCGTGATGCCGTGACCAAGGGAAATAGGGATTCATTTTTATATATGTATATAGATTATTTATGTATATTTCAGTAAACAATGTAACAATATCTACACTCTCGATGCTAGACAGTAATCTAGTTAAGGAATTTATCAATAAACTAAATTATATTAATTAATAAACTTGTAACTTGTTTTATTTTATTTAAATGAAACTATGTACTTTATTTGTTTTCTGATTTTTTATTTATATACGTGTATCTTTCCAGAAAGTGAAACGGATGAAGACATCCAGTGGCGCCAAACTGTACGGAACCTTGGCATTTAGTGACAGAGAAGTGGCATAGTACAGCTAAGAAAAGATTTAAAGAAATAGAAACTACGGAAATGACCATTGATGCCTACATAAATAAATATTTCATTGTATTTGACTTTTGTTTAAGAAGTAATAAAGATATGCGCTGATTAAGATTATGACAAGATTTTGAATGATTGTGATGATTATAAAATAAATGTTATTTTTCTATTTACCTACTTAATACTTTTTATTATTCCAGGAAACCTCAAACTACATAATGGAGCCGAAGCACGTGGGACGTCCTAATAACGAAAATGCCGTTAATCTTAATTTCTTTGATTTATTTCATTAAAAACATAAAAAATTCCTATTAATAAAGGTAAAGAAGCAAATAAAGTATAAAATAATAAATATTTAAAGAGTAAATAATGGATTGTCAGAAGTACAGAATTTTTGACAAGCTTCTCTCATGTTGTTGTAATGCGCTTTATCTTTCAATCTTTATTCTTGAATTTCTATTGAAAAGAGGATTTAATTTTATTAAGAAACAGACTTATTCGTTTCGAACCAATGGAACCACTTTAGAGATTGCATTTTAGAGATAGTAGTACTATTTAGTGCGGCGACTCAATTTAAATAGAACCCCCAATTCGTAAAATAATACAGTCGCAAAAATATATTCTACAAGTTTTAAAGACTCTTAGGTACTTTTAAATTTATCAAAAACCCTCTGGCCCCTCACAAATAATTCTACTGTTCTTCGAGTCAAAAAACCTTTAGAGCCGATTAATTCTAACGGAATGGAACGATCAGGATATAAGGCAAAACTTTCGTTGACAATTTAACAGTAGGTATACGCTGAAAAATAATGCAATGCATACTACAATAAATGCGAAAGTAATTCTGTCTATCTGTTCCTCTTTCTCACAAAAACTACTGTACCGATTCAAATGAACAAATTTCCTAGAGCCTGAGAAAAAGACAGGGTAACCTTGCCGCTGGGAAATCCAATATAACACGGGTAAAACCGCGGGGCACTATTATTACATACATGAACCTGTATGTTTTTACAAAGTGATAAACCCCACTTTTAGGCTAAAACCAGCATTTCGTTGGTGCGCTACGTTGTTTCGTCATCATTTTTCTACACAAAATTAGAATGTTAATAACACATGATTCAAATTACAAATTCTGAGTTGAGAAAATCGAATACCCGTTTCATTATTAAATATGTAGGATAGCTGGAGCGATAGAATGGACGGATGGCTGGCAGCGAGGTACAACTATCCCTAGTATATAATACACATAATACAGATGTAGATAGTTCCATATTGATTAGAAATTAGTTATCTCCGTGCGGTTCTTGGTAGTTGCCGCTTCACGCGTGGAGGGACGCCGCTCCGACCGAATTTCTATTTGAATTTGATTTCGGCTGCGGTCTTGTTATGTTCATGTTGAATGGTTGATGCGGACTGAATTTGAAGTCGCTAACACGTTTATTCTGATAATATGAAAGTAAATTATTTAGTTTGGTTAAATTTGTGTAAAAACTGCTACAGGTGCCTGAGGGCATATTATAATGTGCAACTTTTACATCGTCTGAACTGTTTTTTCGTGTTCGAGTTTAAACACAATACAAATTGAGCATTAGGTCAATAGTTTTAAGAATTTGTTTTCAATAGCAGATCTTTTTTGATATTTTACTTTTTATCGAGCAACTATCGAGTTGACAAACATGATTGTGCGATTCAATATCTAATATATAAAATTTTCATGTCACAATGGTAATTACCGTACTCCTTCAAAACGGCTAAACCAATTATTATGAAATTTTATATGCATATTCATAAGGTTTGAGAATCGGCTACTATCTATTTTTTTATTTTGCAAAACAACGTTTGCTGGGGTCTGCTAGTATTCCTATAAACTTATGATTTGCCAAAATAACTTTTAAGTTAATTATTTAAGTAACTTAAAGTTGTAGAGGTATGTATACATCTTTGCATTTGGCCTAAGTTAATTTAAGATAAGATAAGAACCTACTTGCTGTTATTAAAATACCTAAATGTTTTATGTATTGTGTTAGCAGCATGTATATGTTTGTTTATATCTATGTTTATATATGAATATATATTCATAAACGATTATAAAACCTTCATAAGCTGACAAAATAACTTTTTTGTTTAATATCCATTAATCCATTTAATTCATATGTATGTAACAACAAAGTCCAGGTCGTGGAAATCAAATATTCGTGGCAATACCCATTTGATTGTTAAATATGTAGGATAGCTGGAGCGGTAGACAATGGGCGGATGGCGAGCGAGGTGCCACCAATCTGCGTAGGTATATATTCACCACCCTAGGTATATCAGAAGGGAAGGTGTATCAAAATTGCCATATAAACCGGAAACGGTGTAGATGGCACCTCTGGAAGAACTTAAAAAGAATCCTTATCTACTAGTACTATAATTATAATCACCAAAAAAAAAACAAAGTGGAGATTATTATCATAATACGTGATAGATTTTACTTTAATTGAAACTCTTAAGGTAACTAGTATAAATAAAAACCCACATTTCGAACCCTTCCGCTCCCACTGCTGGGACAGAGGGACTTCTCTCTTGGCAAGAGAGATTTGGACTTAATTCACCACGCTGCTGGCCAAGTGCGGGTTGGTGAATGTCACATGACCTTCAAACTCTTTAAAATTCTCAGAACATACCGGTTTCCTCACGACGTTTGCCTTCACCGGTTTAAGCGCACATAAATTTCTGAAGAAGAAAAATCAGCAGGGTTTGAACCCACGACCTTAAGAATGAAAGTTGAGGTTCCTCCCACTTAGCTAACACGGCTTGCTTGGAGTGAGATTTATTGAAATTATTAGTAATTTACGAGAAATATAATAATTAATATGACATTAGTATTGACTGCCTCAGTGGCGCAGTGGGCGACGGTCTGCTTGCAGCGCATGAGGTAGCGGATTCAATGCCCGCCATGGCTCAAGCAAGTGTTTGTATGTTCTGCAATCACATTCTCCTTGTTCTGGGTGTTTAAAATTATAATAAAAATATGTAAAATTAAATGAAATTCAAATAAAATTAAAATAATTCAATTAAAATAAGAATTAAATGTATGTCTATTATATTAAGTATATTAGATATCTACCCGTAACAAAAGCTTAGAGCTTACCACGGGACTAGATGTTGTTGTGTAGATTGTCCGGAATTGTTTATTATTATTATTTATTATTAACAACTAACATTGTTTTTTTTCTTTCTTTTTTTCTTTGTATATATAATCGTTTAGAGTAGTCCAAATAATCTGAAAAAAAACTTAAAACCAAATTGATGTAAGCAGTTAGAATCATCATAATATTGTATACGCATAAAGTGGTCACAATATCTCATTTCTATTGTTTAATATTTTAACTAAGTTACAAGGTGTTCAAAATTATCTGTTCAAATAAAGCTATCAAAGGTAGCATGCAATATCTTTAAAACCATAAATGATTAGGCTTTGTTTGTACAGAAAATTAAGAACACCTTGTCAACTTTGAGCGCATACAATATTACTCGAATGATGGAACTGCTTATATAAATTTAACGTTGACTGTACCATGGCCGAAACGATGACCCAACCACAACGTCAAAGTTCATCGACATTTCTAAATCTAAGTGTTAAAATAAACGTTGGAATAGTAAATTGTCGGGTGTTTAACGGGCGTTAGAGCGATAACGGGCAGACGGCGTTCAGCGTCCGTTCGACTTAATTAAATAGAACTATCTCTCGGAGCAGGTATCTCGAGACGACGTACCTACTTTATTAGCCGCGGGTGAATGACCTCGCACCCGAAACCTTAACTATGCTATACTCAAACTAATATTGTCTTTCTGACTATAGTTAATTTTGATAACAATGTCTCGACCCATAGGTATAATACATTATACATATATGTAGATTGTACCTGAGAATTACATAAAAAGTAATTCACACGTAGTTAGTGTCAGTGACACCACAGGAATTTCAGTACTTACATTCATAAAGAAGGCGCCTGTTCTGTGTCAGAACTGAAGCTTCACACAAACCTACGTGTGAGCTTCTCACACTTCGTTTAATTAAGCTGAACTACGAATTACTTAATAATTTATCAGCCAATTAGAAAATATCTGTAACCTAACTTACCTGGTATTGAAACTTTCAGATTTTGATTTAACTTGGAGTCAGTATTCTCGTGCCAATGGAGCTACTTTAATCCAATAAGATCCAATTTCGCCGGCAGTGAGTTGAATCGTTAGCTTATAGTTTCCTCACAAAATTTTCCTACGGCTCCTTGAATTGGCATTCGAATCTCGCCCTAGCTGCCTCCGTACATTGCCAGCGGAAATGAAACTCGTTCTACAATCTGCTTTTCCGATTGGGAGCTGTTTTAATAAGGTTATTTTAATATCTTCACTGGAACCTCCCGGCGCCGGCGTATCAAACAGATCGTCATGCGGAACTCAAATCAATTATCGCACAGTGTTACATGTATCTCTGATTTAGATTTTTTATACATAAAATCGTAGAGAGCTTTGAATATCGAGCGATATTGAGAACTGTAACTGATATTTGAGTACAAACGTGTCGGTTCCCGGTTCCCGCTGCCTGATCTCTGGATACAAACCGAGCTGGAATACCAATGAACGAATAAATAACCAAAAGCTTTCGAACAATGCGTTTTATAGCAGCTCTGAAAAGTAGCGGTTCTCATACTCCTCGCCGAACTAAGGTACCTGTTTTGGGGCATATTTTGATATTTAGAGTGGATGTGTTCGCCGTCACGCCACATTCATATTATATTCACTTACCGGAATTGGATCCGCTACAGCGCGGTCGGACATACATTTTGCATGATTATGTTCAAGATTTCTCACAAAGGAGTATTGTGCCGCCGCCTCACTCGACCTAAAATGCCCTTTATTCGGAAATCCGAACAAAATTTTAAATCCACTGAAAGTTGCATGCGCTAGTCCATTCACGACCAGTGTAGCTGGAGCCGCAACGCTTCGTTGAGAAATCCACCGAAAGAAACGGGTTTTTATCACCTTGGTTCTTGTTAGGTTGGTTACTTAAACAGTATGTAGATTTTATGTGTTGCGTTCCCAAAACATAGTATCATAATTTCTGCTATAGGATGTCCACTGGTGGACATAATTACTTAATGTGGTAAGCGGTTTGCGTCCACCGTGAATCTACATACTTTCTCCGAGTAATCGGTCTATTTTGTTGGCAGATACATTTCACTTGCCTTTCGGCCCCATGTCGGTCATCTGTTCTACGCGCTCTAAGGCTCATTGCCAATTCAACGAACGTATCCGATGCTGGTCCTCCTGTTTAATTAACTTGACCCTACTTAAACAGGTAAATTAACAAGAAAACGACTTGCTTTATGGCATAATGAGAGTTCAGCAGGTCATAAATCAAATAATAAAATATCTTTAAAAGACCGTTTGGTTCAATAAACGGGAATCAGAACGCGGAAAAAGCGATTTCAGATTCATATTTTCCAATGTTTATTCGTTTTGTTGCGAGCTCGCGGGTTACGCACATGCGACCTCTGTTCCCCTTACGATAAATCTATTATGTTTCCGCTTACGATAATTCCACTAAAATGATGCGGGATCAAATATTGTAGATTGGGAACTGTCTAAATAATGAAGCGTAACCATAGACGAAATTCTTTTTTTTTTTAGGATCATAACTACATAGTAAGGTATTTTTACATAATATTATTATGGTAAGGGTTAAAGTGATACGTTTGTTTGTGGTTGTGACATTTGATATTAAAACTTATTAGGTACTCATAATTGTAATTTTGATAATAATATTTGGAAATTAAATATTATAAGGGATTCAGGTAAAACTTTAGAATCCAGCCGCACGATTTGGGGGGGGGGGGGGGAGGGGGGAGGAGGGGGAGGTACCCCCTGTACCACTCCCCCCCCCGCGGAAATATGTAGTCGAGTTATAGCAATTTGAAATTCAATAAAATCTAACCTCAAAAATAGGGTTTTAAATAATTTCTTAGCTTCTCAGTTACAAATATTAAATAAGATTCAGGTGGGTCTAGTTAAGGTAAAATATTTCATATGATATTATAACAAAATACCTATTTATGTTACAATTAATCATATCTAGTTCCAGGAAACTTAAATAGTGAACCGGGTTACAATGACTATGTGGAAGGAGCTGGAGCTACCAGCGGACCAATTTTAGTAAGAAGACTGATAAATAGTGTGTGATATATATATGTATGTAGTTCTCAGTTATATATTGTGTTAATGTACTATTGCTATTTATAGAAGTGTGCTTAGGATTATAAGGTTAGGGATATTGTATTGTGACAATGTGTTAACGCGCCTTCCATGTGTCCGTGAACGCGCGCATACACACACACAGACGCAAGCAGCTCAGGCGGCGGCCGCGGGCCGGGCCGGCGCGCCGCCACGCCACTCTCCAATCCACAAGCCGAACGACAGCACGTACCTACCATGCATTGTCGGGAATTATTTGTAATTTAATCGCTATACGCAATATAGATCTTTATAGTTCAAAATATCTGTGTCGTCTACATTATTTCACGAACCTGCGCCAACAAGTTCGAGCCGGATGAGGCCAGAGGATCCACAATCTAAAGGAGACAAAGGACTCATGGGCGCGGTCAAATAACGGACGGCTGGATACTATAAAGCTATAAATGTTGGAAGTCTAATACCATACCTACAATCATCATCTGAGCCACAATATACCAGGAAAGGGTTTGCAGTGTCTTTGTGTAAGTTCGTTCCAAATATTTCACCTTGGTAGTGACCTTCATAAAAGTGCAAAGTGCTGTGTCATTTCATTCCCTTTCATAAATTTCTTAAAGATACTTTATATCTACACATTTCAATATTATCGGAACCCCGTTTTCGCTGTCACAATCATTTTGTACCTATGTAATTTCCCTCTAAGATTTAATTTCGTTTTATTTTCAATTCTATAAATTTTCAAGTAGCTTATTTCTTGCTTTCAGAGGTCTAGAATACTGTGTTGCCTTTTTGTTTGTCGGTACAGAACATTATTAGCACATAAAACTAATTTTTAATTTCAAACATTCCAGAAACGGCGTGGGGTCACTGACCGCTGACGCCGGCCGCTTGCCTACGTGACCGGCCCGTTATTTCATGTGACGGTAGTTCGGGCGTGGTGTTTGTTGCACGTTGGCTTGACCATTCTTCTGCCTGCTTAGTCATGCTTCGCACAAAATTAAGTATATTTTCAATCGTTTAACTTCTGTAAAAATATTTCTTTATCTTTTTTGCGTGTGCTTAACTCTTTCTTTATTACAGCTGTAGGGCAGTTTGAGCTTTGTTCCTTATTACTTGTAAATTTAAACTAGCAAGCTTCAATTATTTTTATATCTTCAGACCTACTATTTTTTAATTCGAATACAATTTTTTTTTGCTTTTCACAAAATGGATCTAAAAGCGTTAAAGAAAACACGCTCAAGCTTCAAAGCAAAGTTAACAGTTTTCAAAGATAATTTAAATGCTTTACCTAGCAGTGAGCTCAACAGTGTACAAATACACGAGCTTACCATGCGTCATTCAAAAATGCTAGACATGTATAACGAGTTTGATTCAGTGCAAAATGATATAGAAGCCCTGACGGAAATTTCAGATGACGAGTACACGGAACGGGCCGCTTTTGAGAGCCGGTACTTCGGCGCTATGGCTACTGCGCAGGACCTGCTCAGCAGGCATGCTGGAGCTGCCTCTGCGGCGCACGAGTTCGAAGCGGTGGCGAGATCAGGTGATGCAGCATTCTCAAGTAAGCCAAACATTAAACTTCCAACCATACATCTTCCGACCTTCTCTGGTCGATATCAGGATTGGCTAGAATTCCATGACACATACAAATCTTTAATCCACGATAATTCATCTATACCTAATATACACAAGTTTCATTATTTAAGGAACTGTCTGAAAGATAGCGCGTCGTTGATAATCAAATCATTAGAGTTTTCTACTAGTAATTACGATGTTGCCTGGGATTTGAATCAAATCAAATTAAATCAATCATTTATTTGCCAAATACATTTTCAATTCAAGTACATGTCACGATATAATTATAGTACAAGTAGTATATTGTATTTAACCCGCAAGCGGGTATGCAAATGTTAAAAAATTTAATAATTAAAATAATCAAAAATCAATTGTAACTTAAAAATTAAATAAAAAATTAAACAAAATATAAGTCATCGATATCAGAATACAAATTAAAAGTCAATACAAATGCTGTCAATTTGTTATAACAATCGTATATTAGTTAACAACCATATTCACGCTTTGTTCAGTATCCATCCCATCACACAAGAGTCTTCCAAGGCCTTGCGTAGTATGATAGACTGGGTAAATACAAACTTAAGAGCTTTAAAAACGTTAAATTTACCAACCGATCACTGGGATGTTTTAATAATTCACATGAGGACCAGTAAGCTAGATCCAGTCTCAATGCGTGATTGGGAAACCGAAAGAAACAGAATAGAAGGTATTCCTACATACAGTGATTTTACAAAGTTTCTAAAAGGCCGCGCTGACCTCCTTGAAACTATGGAGGAGGCTCAAGCCCAGTCCAAGGCACCTCGCAGGCATAGCGATATCACTTACAACCGTCCTAAGACATTTTTAGCTAACGAAACGTTTACTAGCAAACAAAAACAATTTAAATGCCCTATATGCAAAAATAGTCACACTATATATCAATGTACTAAGTTTAAATCTATGCCTATAGAATATCGAATTGATAAAGTTAAACAACTTAACCTTTGCACTAACTGCCTCCGGGTAGGGCACGACGAACAGCGCTGTCGGCTCAGTTCATGTAGGTTGTGTACCAAACGACACAACACATTGTTACATATGAACACTTCCGTACTAGAACCATCCACGAGCAAGTCACTTACTGACCTTGTTGACCCGGTGAGTGTACAGGACCTATCTAAACCTGTACAGAACAATATTACACTTTGTTCAACTCATCGTAACCAAGCAATGTTGTCCACAGCTATAATTAATATTCGGGATGCTCGTGGTCAAACACACAAAGTTCGTATTCTTTTAGATAACGGATCCACAATTTCCTTCATTTCAGAAGCTTTACAAAAGCTATTAGGGATACCCAGTTATTCCACATCCACTTCAGTGAATTTGTTGAATGATCACTCCTCGCAAGCCACGAAAGCGTGTGACGTCACAATTTCATCACTATACGATAGCAATTACGCAACTAACGTTAACTGCTTCATTTTACCTAAGATCACGCAGATGATCCCAAGCAATCCAATTAAATGCAATACATTCGTAATCCCCCCTCACATCCACCTCGCGGATCCGTCATTCTCCGTGCCTTCAGAGGTGCAGATGCTGCTGGGAGCAGATTTATTTTGGGATGTACTTGTCGGCAATAAAATATTATTAGGCAAACATTCGCCATCACTAGTTGAAACAAAACTTGGGTGGCTTGTCGTCAAGTTTCAGAACACAAACAATAACAAACAAAATACAGTCCACTGTCATTTCTCTAATACAGAGCTAGATCAAAGACTAAACAATTTTTTTTGACTACAACGGGTTCTCTAACATTGAAACCGTGTGTAGTAAATCTAAATCTGATATAGAACACGATGATTTCATTACAAAGTTTTCAAATTTTTGTAAATTACAGCGCGTAGTAGCCTACATGTATAGATTTAAACATAATTGTCTAAATACAAATAAGCACTCTGGTCCATTAACAACCTCAGAAATAAAAAAAAAGGTTTGTGTGCGATTCACACACGATAGAAGTGAAGCTTCAGTAAATCGACGAAAGAATAAGATGAATAAAAAAAAGTGTGTGTGTGTCAGCTACGACGCACGATTGGAGTCTACTACTTACGAACTATAATTATGATATATATCGAATAGTATAAAAGGGTAAATGAACGCATCTGCTAAAATGATAAGAGAAGCAAACATATATCTGTAATTATTTATAAAACTTCAATAAAGCGTATTATATAGTATGTTACAAAATAATATAAATAAAATAAAGCAATACCTCTTTGCTCTTTGTTTTTTAAATAAAGCATTGTATTTGTGTCTCTTACCATTTCCGTTTCATCTTTTTGCATCCGGTTTGAAATCACTACGATTCTATAGAAGTTTTACTTCAATAAATAAAATTTCTTTATTGGTTAAATTCCATGTACAAAATATAATGGGGTTCTGACTCCTAAACTAGGGTTACCTGTGTGTCAGGAGTCAGCTCCTTCCTTACAATGTTATTAAATTCTAGGAATTAACAATATTTTTTTTGCAAAGCTTATAAGATTTATCTATGTGTATATAATGGTAATAAAGGTTAAAAAGTGTATTTATAAATTATGGAATGAAGTGAATAACAGAACACAATGAATAAATAAACAAAATTATATAAGATGAACTTTATTTTTTTACCTAATTAGACAGTCAGAATTGACAAGTTAAATTTATAAACTTATATACTTATATTTACAAAAATATAAACTAATCATTACAGAGTCTATTAACTAACTTATCTTAAACTCTTATTCCTATTGCTTGCCAATCTCTGGCTCTGCGCTTCCATCTCCCTAATAATATTTTGCTCTCTCCTCAAGCTTATGTTACTCTATTATAAACTTTCTCCAAAACTCTTCAGCTTGTAGAAAATTTTGTGCTAGCCTCAAAATTCTTCAAGGAATTCTTGCATGGCAAGGTGGTGTTTGCCCAAAGCAAGCAGGCTCAGGCCGAATCAGATTGCTCTCACAGAGCCTTATAGGAGAGAGTGCATGGGCATCTGTAAAAATACATTAATGTTATTATAATCTTATTAACATTATAATTATGTTATCCTTAAAAAAGTTAAGTCTTACCTTCCAGTGCTTCCAATGTTGTGAAATAAATCTCAAAAACAAATCCAATATTGTGACAATATTGTGAACTGGGGTTGTTACAGTAATTCTTTGACTGGGGCTTAGGACTGGGGCAACATATGATGTTGATGGCCCAGGTTCATCCCAATGTCTGAGGTCTCCATGCCTAGAAACAACAATAAACTTAGTTTTTTCTTCGTCGATGAAACAACTTCACATAAATAGATCTAAACATCAAATAAATTATCAAACACTCACTGCTCCATGAACTTGTCTTCATTTTTAGACTGTTTAACTCATAGTTTCAATTTATTATTAATTTATCGGCCGGCCACTTCTTCCTACTCGAACGAAAGTTTTCATTTCAAACGTAAACAAAACACAGAATAATCATAACATTTTTGATAGACAGCTGCTTCTAGACAAAATACTAGTAAAAATATCATTCTGAATTTGGCCGGTTAATGATTTGATGACGTCATGCTACCACCCTAACAAAAATATTTAACTATGCTCACGGTGAGTGAACGCTTTCGTATAGTTTTTGTCGATAGGCACTCGCACTTGCATGCCATTGCTTTTCGATTCGAATTTCGTTAGCTCGATTAACGAGATAGTAAAGTCATTCGAAAACGTTTGTGGAACTCCAACTCGGCACTCACGAGCCAAATGAAACATCGCCACAATTTCCGAAGTAAATGGCGCTTTACAAGCACTCCATCATCTTCAGGCTCTAATAAAAAAAATAGTATTAATAAACTGCTCCGGCGCTGCGGGAAGTGCAGCCCCTTCGCCCTTGCGTAACAAAGCGCAGGCACCCGTTCGAGCCGGAGCGGCTGAGGCTGGTCGCCGAAGGCGACCAATAAGCCGAAGCTGCGGAGGTGGCGGGCGGGAGCTGCTCTCCCTCCGCGCCTCCGGCTTTTTATATACACTCTAGTTGTGTGACAGACAAGACCACGTGGAATTAGGGGTGCACTGATTCGGATTTGCAACTTAAAGTGACCTAAATCAACCCAATGTAGTGTGCACTGATTCGGATTTGCAAATTGAAGTGAGGTTATAAAGGTACAATCTAACCTTATCTAATTGTAATTCTTACCTTCTTGACTTCCCGATGGAATTGGTTCACCTTCCCTGCGACTCGTCGACGCTACTTATATGATTGCATTGTAATTTTAAGGTAAAAACATTACATATTATAAAATTTTATACAAAAATAACGTTCCATTTCACGAAAACAAAATTTTTTTTTATTAAAAAAAAGTACGCATCTCCGCGGTGAGGGGGTGGTATTTTTGGAAAGGGGAAACCAATGCCATCTTAAATCGCGCATCAGCACCCCCAAAATCCTGCGGCTGGATTCTAAAGCCAAGCCGGGATTCAAGCTAAGGGTTCAAGGCCAATTTCTCTATAAATAACTAACTTTTCACTGGTGTATCCCGTAATTTACAGATTATATCGTGAAAATATACGTTTTTTATTTTACGTTAAGAAGTATCATAGCTCGTTGTGTAGCAGTCGGGTCATATTTTTTCATAAGCATATCCAAATCCGCGCCATAAAAGCCATATATTACGTCAATTTATCTACCAATTTACAGGAAAACGTGGAAGTTTGTATGTATGTTGCTTTGTAAATATTTTATACACAAACGGCTGAAGGGTTTTAATTAAAATTGAAGAATAAACTTGAACAAAACTGAAGAATATAGTGCTGGATAAATATATTATAATATATTGTAATATGTGATTCAACTTCTATATATATATTTTTTTATTGTTTGATTTTTAATTTTTAATATAATGATGATAATTTTTGCTATTTTCTCTATTTTTAACCGACTTCAAAAAAAAGGAGGTTTCTCAATTCGACCGTATATATTTTTTTTTTTTTTTTTTTTTTTTTTTTTATGTATGTCCGCGGATAACTTTGTCGGTTGTGAACCGATTTTGATTGGAAAGGGAGTATCCCAAAGGGGGTCCCATTGTAAGGAAACCTGGATCTGGTGGTGGAATCCTGAAGAAATTGAGGGAAACTCTTGAAAATATCGTCTTTCCGACTTGTGTGTTACTTAATATTATTCAATATAATGAATTTTAAAGCCGTTTTATGAATGAGGGTCTGGTGTTGATCTGATGATGGAGGGAAAGGCGGTCAACGGAACTCCTCAACGATTTACAGCAAGTACTTTGTATTTGGGCTTGATTAACTTATATTACTGAGACCGTTCATCTAAATGGGTTTTGACTGATATTAGGGGTCTGATGATGAAAATGAAGGACAGTCAAAGGAACTCTATAAGGTATATTTTAGTAGAGTAATAACTAAAAATCGTGAAATAAAACTTTTTTGCCAAAAATTAAACCAACTTCAAACGAGAAACTGAAAAGTACAAAATAAATTAACTTTACAAATCATTTCGACATTATAAGTGATAATTAAAAGAAACATAAACAATTAAATAATTAAGTAAGGTGGAGTCTTGTAATTGCAACTAAAAATATTGGAGTTTTTACATCATAGCTTGATAATTCTATATTTAAATGCGCAATATATTTTTTTAAAGATTAGTTTTATCGTAAATTTTATGTTCTTTTCTGTCACTGTCATAAATAAAGCAAAGCTGTAAAGAATAACAAACTATTTCATAAATTGCTGACATAAACAGGAATAGTTACAATTACACGTCTTGGCGGGTAATTGCAACTAAGTGTTTGTTTTACGTTTTTTTTATATGGATGCTTATACTGTTAAATTTCAAAAGCATGCATTGAATGATAGTTTATAGGATTTAAATAGCTATGCCACTATAAATATGTCCAATTTTGCACAAAAACACTTGTTAACCGTGAGGTGGGTAATTGCAACTAATAACCTACAAATAGTGATGGGAATCTTATCGTAATTTTGTCGATTAGCATGGTATCAAAATAATAATACAGGGATATAGTTTTAACGTTTATATTGAGCGTAATAACAACACAAAATCGTTTATATAAATATTAACAAAACATTGTTAATTCAGGAGGTCTACCAGGCGTTGGTTGTTTGGCACCGCGTGTTCCATATAGACGGTGAATAATAGTTGACCTCGGTATTTCATAAAGTATGGAGGCTTCGTAGCTATTCATCTTTTTTTCTCTTACTTTTTCGACTGCTTCTATTAGCTTATCTGAAGAATATTTCGACTGTTTTTTACTTTTGTATTTTGGCATCTACAAAATAAAATAAGAAAATACTTAAAAAACTAGAAAACATTACACAAAGATCAAATAACATTTTTTGGCAAAGCTGTTTAGTAGGAAGTTTGGATACGATAAAATATTATTTATCGACAAAGTAATTTTTCCTGTCACATCACTGACTTTTTCATAGTTCATACATAAACAGTCAGATAAATGTAACTAACCTCAAAATTCAAAATCAGTTGCATTATCAAGACTTTTGATTTTTAGGCTGGTAAATGTAACTGCACCCATAACTTAGATTAGATATATCGTAGAACGAAACAAGTACAAAAAAGGAAACTTACCGTGATTAATAATCACTCTCTTTGTGAAAAAACCTCCGAAAAATCAGAAAAATCAGGAATTTTCACCAAATGCCGCTCCGCGTGTTCTCGACGTCACTAATAAAAAAATGGCGGTTTGACAAGTAACCTGTCATTCATGCAGTTCTTTACTTATCAGTGCCATCTATATTTTGTTATTGAGAATTTGTCTATAAGAATCATATCACATCTGTCGTAGTTCAAAACAGTGATCGTAGAGGGAGTTGCTTAGTTCAGTTGCAATTACTAGACAGTTGCAATTACAAGACTTCACCTTATTTAATAATTTTGAGGTCGGTGCGAAGTAAATACTACAAAAAACTTAATGCAGTAACAAATGCATTTTTACCTACACTAAACACAATATCAATAGATATATATATGTCAAAATAACATACTAATTAACAGCATTTAGGACCCAAATAGAAATGCGTGCGCGGATATACCGCGAATGGACTGATATTTAGAGTTAATTTCCTGCTAATACCTTATGGCTTGAGTTGTGAAAAAGATTGATGTTAGGTACCTATATTATATCTAGTTATTGTTTTACTTGGCACCGACTTCAAAATTATTAAATACTTAATTATTTAATTGTTTATGTTTCTTTTAGTTATCACTTATAATGTCGAAATGATTTGTAAAGTTAATTTATTTTGTACTTTTCAGTTTCTCGTTTGAAGTTGGTTTAATTTTTGGCAAAAAAGTTTTATGTATTAGGCTAATCCTGTAACAGTGCAGGTAAATGTTATTTAAAAAAATAATTTATACATTTTACGCAGGAACGTTCAATAAAACATAAAGCTGTGTTGAATGTATATTATACAATCACTTCATATTCCCATTCAATTTACCTTCACATCATACTAAGTTGCAATGTTGATCTTGTAATATAATCTATTCCGCGCAAACATGACCCGTTCCGTTCTCAGTTTGTTTGTTGTATAAATGTTATTACCCGAGTACGTATAAATGTTATTAGCTGAGTACGTCTCCAAGACGTCGCCGGCTCACGTCGCGTCGCTGTCACGTCGACAACTCGCGAACAACTTCAAGTTTTCAATTTAACTTTTGCTTCGGGGATCGCTGCCGATATAAAACAATTATTGCCTCGCAATATCGCTAATATTCTGCTGTCTACAACGGGTTAATCGCTTTTCTTGACTCTCAGTATAGCGTTTTAACTCTGTGCTTTATGCTCGAGGTTACTTTACGGGATCGTATTAGAAATGATGAGATTTTGCGAAGAACAACGGTCACTGATGGTTGATGGTGCTATTTCAGTGAGCAATAAGTATAAACATATTAAGAATTTAAGAAACATCCTTATTTATAAGCCGTGCTGGCTAAGTGGGAGCACACTCGACTTTCATTCCGAAGGTCGTCGGTTCAAACCTCGCCACGCACCTCTGGATTTTTCTTCTTGAAAATTGTATGTGCGCTTTAAACACGTGCTTTAACAGACGCAACACATCGTGAGGAAACCGGCATGTTCTGAGAACTTTAAAGAGTTTGAATGACAATAACATACACCTTGACCAGCGTGACTAAAACAGTACTGTTCTGCGTACTTAAGGACTTCTTAAATAAGGGTCATAGGGACCCTATTAACGTTCCCACTGCTGGGACACGGGGACTTCTCTCTTGACGAGAGAGATTAGGCCTTAATTTGTCTCGCTGGCCAAGGTGTATGTCACATGTATTTGGTACTGTATATACTTTTACACGCGTAAAGAGCAAAAGTCAGGCCGTTATAGCTTACTGAATAGATGACTGCTGGGATCGAAAAGTTCCTTGTCATTGTGATTTCGCAGCATATACCGTTATTTGTCTAGCTTATGGCTTCGAATTCTCCATTAGACATTTTTTCACCACATTTTTTTGTTTTTGACGTTTTTAAGATTTGTAAAATCAATGAAAATAAATGATTTTGTATCTTTTATCTTGAATAGTTATTGAAAGTGTTCTCCGCTCCTAATATTCCATATTCCACTTTACAACGTTCCGCCCGCTGATATCGGGGGCGGGCGTCATCTAAGTTAGACGGACACAATCTAACTTGACTCATAATCCGGCGGGACCTTATTAATTGATAAAGTGCAAGGCACCGCACCAAAGGGGCTAATGTACACTACATTCTCTTCACTGAAGGCTCTCACGGCCTGAGCTATTAACGGTCGTTCAAAGGTATCCAAACGAGGCTCTTGACTTTCAAAACTAAGGCGAGCTACAATATTTAATATGAGTTCCGGAACTCCGTAAATTGAGACGGTATTTTATGTATGCCTACAACGTTTTACTGAACCGAAAATTTGCTCTGGATTATTACTATGTCCAAGTTATTCGATTATGTTATAATGTGTGGGTTGTTGTTTGTTTTTCCATATTATTTAACTAAGGTATTATCTAAAGTAAATTATGACCGTAACGTATATCCAACGTTGTTGGCACGGTCACGAAATATCAAACATACAGCATACTATGCAAGTGTTCACTCACAGAACGCAGATGCGGCGAAAGTAGCGCTCGCGGCTTGCTCGTGGCTATATCAAACGCTTGAGAAGTTTGTGTGTGATCACGTCGAATTAGCGGCGGAGTGAGGAGTAAAGTGCAAGGCACTGCAAAATGGGGCTAATGTACTCACTCTTCACCGAAGGCTTTTATGGACTGAGCGACTGATTAGTCGTAACTGTCGTTCAACGGTAAACGTAAACGATACTCCTGACTTTCATAACTAACACTAGTTACAAAATTCACTTTGAAAACGGGTAAGTTATCTATAAACTGTGAGGGTATTTTATATACTTTTTTAACTTTTTTTTTGATCACATTTGGACGTTGTTGTGGCAAGACGTGTTCTCAGTAAATTAAATATTACTTCACATTGCTGATTTTGCGACCTACTTGTACCCGCGGCGACAAACTGTGTCAATCGAGGTCGTATATCCGCTACAG
Organism: Gymnoscelis rufifasciata; assembly: GCA_929108375.1. Lineage (NCBI taxonomy): Eukaryota > Metazoa > Arthropoda > Insecta > Lepidoptera > Geometridae > Gymnoscelis > Gymnoscelis rufifasciata. The sequence continues at coordinate 16,338,590 of OV815309.1, forward strand.
TGTTTCCGTGAAGATGAATAAATCTACAAATTAATATTATGGCAAATTCGGATAGTCCGTTCAACCGCAGTCGCATGATGACGCGCACGCCGCCCCCCACCCCGCCCACGCCCGGGCCCTCGGCTGCCCGATACGAAGAAATGCAGATGGTCCCTACTACAGATATTCAAAACTGGATGTCCGCCATCGAGCAATACCTAGCTGAGGTAACGGCTACTGCATCTGAGGGTAAGCTAAATTCCGACCAGAAACTTAAAATTAGCAGTTTGTGCCGAAAAGTGAGTTACTGCACTTCGCAACTAGCGGTCGCTTATCAAGCCCTAAAGACTAAAGCTGTTGACGCATGTAATACCATCCAAAGGCAGCAAGATAGCGTTGCACAAAATGCTAACTTAGAGGACCTCTTCAACGCACAATCGCAACAACTAAAAACCTTGTTGGTCACAATGGATCTTCCAAAACCCCAGTCCACGAACGCTTCCTTTGCTGATATGGTCAAGAAAGGCTCTAATGACTTCATAAAGCCGCAAAATGTCAGCTCGGTCGCTATTTATCCGAAGGATAAATTGAAAAGCAGCGAGGACACAAAAAACCTTGTCCAAAAAATAATTTGTCCCGAGCAACTTAAGCTTCATGTAAGAGGCGTCCGTAAGACGCGAAATGGAGGCGTTATCATCAGCACCGACACCAAGGACGACATCGAGAAACTGAAAACCACCGTAACATCACAGAACAAGGACTTAACCATCGATGACCATCTTAAGAAACGGCCCAGAGTCGTCGTCATCGGAGTGCCGACCTCAATGCCGGAGAATGAAGTGTTTTCCTGCATTTTTAACCAGAACCTGGCAGATACACTACAAGATTACGACCTTAAGAAGTTTATGGCCTCAATAAAACTTAGCCACAGATCTGGGAGAAAAGACGCACAGACTTGTAATTATGTAATAGAAGTACCTGCGTCTATACGCAAAGCCCTGATTACTAAGGACAGAGTCTTTATAAATTGGTCCTCCTGTCCAGTGAGAGATTTCACTTTGGTGACACGCTGCTATAAGTGCCAGCAATACGGACACGCGGCTAAGTCATGCAGAGGTCCAGCACAAGTATGCGGCCACTGTGGAGGTCAAGGCCATTTTTCCAAAGAGTGCCCCAAGTCAGCTGACGCTCCAAAATGTGCCACCTGCTCGCACTTCAAAAAGCCGTGTGACCACCCTACAGGCTCCATAGACTGTCCTGCCAAAGTAGCCGCTGAAAAAAGGTACATAAACTCTGTAGATTATGAAGGCGCCTAAGAGCGCCGTTTCATTGGATATTTTTGACCTCCTATTGCTTTTTGGTTAAATAATGTTAAATAGCATAATTTCTGATATTGATGACTTTTCTATAGCGGACTCTAAAATCTGTGAAGTAGAAGATTGTAAATCTTATATTTATTCGTATAAAAATCCATTAACAGTACTAACACAAAACATCCGCAGTATTTATAAAAATTTTGATGATTTTAGCATTTTCTTTTCTAGGTTAAACATTGAATGTGATATAATTATACTAACAGAATGTTGGCTTTCCAAACAATATAACCTTCCACAAATACCGGGTTATTCTATGCACTCAAGTCATATTATTTATAATCAAAATGATGGGATAATTGTTTACGCAAAATGCCACCTTAACATTACTGTAGAGGAACCTACCTTTAAAGATTGCAACAGACTTTTGATCAAAATTGGGTCTGATTTTGCTATATTAGCACTTTATAGGCCGCCATCTTTTAAAAATCACTCAAATTTTCTTGATTCATTAGATGCAGTTTTGAAAAAACTCGTATCTGTTAAGAATATAGTTTTGATTGGGGACATTAATATTAATATCATGCCTCAAGAAAATGCTCCAGGCTCTGAAGAATATTTAAACCTTTGTTGTTTTCATGGTTTACTTCCTGCACATACATTTCCCACACACAATAGTGGTTCATGTTTGGACCACATCATGCTGAAAACCAAATTTGCCTCTTTATCACTTGTTACTAACTCAACAATAACAGACCATAGGGCTGCTCTAATTGCGCTTAACTGTAATATAAATAAAACTAACAAGACACGCACTATTACAAAATTAAACATGAAAAACCTTGAAGACGACTTACGTAGCATAGATTTTGCTCCAGTTTACAATTCCGCTGACCCGCATTTTTGCATGTCATATGTCATCAAAACGGTTCAAGCAGCAATTAATAAAAACTCGCACCTTCTTTTAATAAACAAGAAACATCGTAATTTAAAACCTTGGATAACGCCAGGTCTTATACGTTGCATAAAGCATCGGGATAAACTACACATGAAAACCAGATCTAATCCCAATAACTTAGTATTGCAAACATCTTACAAAAGATACCGAAATTTCTGCAACAATATTCTAAGGAAAGTTAAAGTTGAATTTGACAAAAAAACGTTGAAAAATGCGGGAAATGACAGCAAAAAAGTCTGGAATTGTATTAAAAATATCTCAAATTCAGCAAAACAGCGTGAGTCGTCAAATTGCTTACTTCAATCTTGCTCAACTGAAATTGAATCCGCTAACGTAGCCAATAAGTTTTTCATCGAGGTAGGTCAGTGTTTGGCAGAACAAAATCACACACAGATCACTAACTGCACAAACTTTTTGGGTAATAGCTTGCCCATGGAATCATCCTTTGCCTTACTTGATACTGACGAGGCTGAATTAAATAGTATAATGTTGTCTTTAAAAGATGACTGTGCAGTTGGCTGGGACAATATTTCCACAAAAGTATTGAAATATAACAGGCATATCTTGATTCCGCCACTAACAAATATTTTTAACATGTGCTTCTCTCAGGGTATTTTCCCAAATTGTCTAAAAAAAGCAGTAGTAATACCGGTCTATAAATCTGGAGCTAAAGACCAGATAACAAATTACAGGCCTATATCTTTACTCTCGTCCATGTCTAAAATATTGGAAAAACTTATAAATTCACGTCTTGTAAACTATCTTGATAAAAAGAAAATTTTATCAGACATGCAATTCGGTTTTAGAAGTAAATTATCAACATCAGACGCAGTACATCAGTTGACCAATCATATTGAACTAGAACTAGATAAAGGTCAACACACCATTGGAATTTTTGTAGATCTTGCTAAAGCTTTTGATACCGTTTCAAATCCCATACTTTTGCACAAGTTAGAGGCATTGGGAATAAGAGGCACCCAGCTTAAGCTTTTCTCAAGTTACTTAGAACACCGCACTCAATGTGTTAAGATTGGTGACGTCATTAGTAAGGACCTTGAAAACACTGATTATGGCGTCCCACAGGGTAGTATTTTAGGTCCAACTTTATTCTTAATTTATATTAATGACCTTTGTAATCTTAAATTAAAACATGGCAAAATAATTTCCTACGCTGACGATACAGCTCTTCTCTTCTCAGCAGATTCGGAAAAAGAAGCGTTTATGCATGCTCAATATGGCTTTAATTTAGTTAATAAATGGCTTCATCAACATCTCCTCACCTTAAATATAGATAAGACGAGTTACATAAAGTTTACAATGCGAAAACATAGATTAACAGAGGCGAATTATCGATTATATGCACATCATTGTTTAGTACAAGATTATAGCCCGTGCACATGTCCAGAGATAGCAAGCATTGACAAAGTGAAATATCTAGGCATTATAATAGATAAAACGCTCTCTTTTAGACCGCACATACAGGCCCTTGGAAGCCGTATTAGAAAGTTAATCTTTGTTTTTAAAAATCTTCGTCATATAGCAGACGAAAAACTGTTAAAACAAATTTACCTAGCTCTATGCCAATCTATTATCAGTTATTGCATAACCTCATGGGGTGGTGCAGGTAAAACATTGTTACTAACAGTCGAAAGGGCTCAAAGGGCAATACTTAAAGTATCTACTTTTCGACCGTTTAGATTCCCTACTAACAGTCTATATAAATTATGTGAAGTATTATCTGTTCGCCAGCTTTTCATAATGAGCACTGTTCTGAAACAACACGCATCTATTCCACCGGATATTACTATTAAAAGAAGATATGATAGTGTTTGTCCAAAGCTTCTAGGCAAAAGGCATGCTTTTTCTCACAGATTTTACAGTTTTCTAGGACCTTTTTTGTACAATAAATTAAATAGAGCAATACACATGCATTCGTGTAATTTATATAAATGCAAAAAAGTAGTTCAAGGTTATCTACAAAGTTTGACATACGATGACACTGAAAACCTCTTATCCGTTATAAAATAAGTAGTTTTTTTTGTAAGTCAGCAATTTGTATTTGTAATCTAGGTTAAGATATGTAAGTGTACTAATCCAACAACTATGTCAGAGCAACATGTGCATTAATTTAGTTATAAACATTGTTATACAGAATAAACTTAGGAAATAATTTATGCCTGAAAAACAGGATTCTCCTAGTTCAGGCACAATAAATACAGCATAGCTCTAATTAAATTTTAAGGATTTTTGTCAACTTTAGCTTTAAGTGATTTTCTAAATAAATATTTTATTATTTTATTATTTATTATATACTTAACGTTACTGATGACTTGATGAGGAACCTTGATGCTCTTGATCTTGGCCAGGATACCGCCTGGCTTTTAAATAAGACTGAAAAAAAATAAGCCCAAAATAAATTTATCAAAAGTTAACAATAAACATGGTGAATGGTAATTGTTTTTGACAGTTTTCTCCACTTTTCATATTCCATATTCCACTTTAAAAAGTTCCCCCGTTGGTATCGTGGGCGGGCGGCGGGGGCGGGCGTCATCTAAGTTAGGCGGACACAATCTAACTCGACTCATAATCTGGCAGGACCTGATTGATAAAGTGCACCGCAGTGAATGGGGCTAATGTACCGAGCTTCGCTGGACGCTCTCACGGACTAGCCAGGAGCCATTAGCTGTCGTTCAAAGGTATCCAAAAGATACTCTATACTTCTGAAACTCACGCGATTGACACTAATTATTCGGAAAACGGGTTTGTATCATCATCACCCTATTAACGTTCCCACTGCTGGGCCTTCTCTCTTGACGAGAGAGATTAGGCCTTAATTCACCACGCTGGCCAATGGTGCCAAGTGATGGTGAATGTCACATGTCCTTCAAACTCATTTAAAGTTCTCATAACATACCGGTTTCCTCACGATATTTGCATAATATTGATATTTACCGTTAAAGCACGTGTTTAAAGCGCACATAAATTTATCAAGAAGAAAAATCCAGAGGTGCGTGGCTGGGTTTAAACCTACGACCTTCGGTATGAAAGTCGAGTGTCCTCCCACTTAGCCAACACGGCTTCACAACGGCCAAAAAGGGTTTTACTCGCTTAAATTGTGATGGTATTTTATATAACGGTTACAGACAGAAACGTTTCTCTGGGTTTTCACCTTATTCAATATGTTTGGTTTTTAGGTGTTCTAAGGGCTTTGCCCGTTTTTATATTAACACTAATGTTTTTATATTTAAAGCTTTTCGTAAAATTATCTCTTATATAAAAAAAAGTGTGTGTGTCAGCTACGACGCACGATTGGAGTTTACTACTAACGAACGATATTATGATATATGTACATCGAATAGAAAAAAAGGGTACATAAACGCATCTGCTAAAATGATAAGAGAAACAAACATAATTATCTGTAATTATTCTGATTGTTTATTTACTTCAATAAAGCGTATTACATAAAGTATGTTACAAAATAATAATAATTGTGTACAATTTATACAAATCCAATTTTAGGATGATTGATTTCTTTCACTTTGAATTATAATATCATTCTTAAATACTGCAAAGAACAAATTAATTAGGTGTCGAAACTATAGCTTCTTTTTAATATTTTAATTAATAAATAACAGAAGGTACTTATTATATGTTCTTACGTAACGCGTTGAGAGGACCATAAATTCGTCAATTGTTTTAGTTCCCTGCACAAAAACGTAAAAGCTATCTTTGTAAGACGATATCCAAGTGAAAAAGAAACGTCAGTCAAAAATTTTTTTGTAAATATTTATTATTTTACTGAATAACTTTGCACTCTCACCTCTACTCACTGAGAAATTCTAAGTGAATGCTAGACGAATACTTTTTCGAACGCGTATTCGAATGTCAAAAATGGTAACTCGCATTCCAGAGACACAACAAACAACCAATCAAAATGCGTTAAAGTTCTTATTTCGAACGTGACGTTTCGACGGTATTCCATCTCATTCTTTTACACGTTGAATCCTACAGATATATATGTTTGTCTCTTTCTACGTAACGCCTCAACTTTTGTTAACACTTGATTTTACTCCCAATAAAATTTCCATGCCGGGCCTTATAACTCAAATCGTTTCTTAAGGAGTAAACTCCAATAATAATAATATAACAAAATTCACTTATAGGTATAAAGTAGATCTTACGAAATCGGTTCCCCGGCGGGAATTGAACCCACAACCTTCGCCCATTGAGCCACTGAGGTTGCTTTCATTAACTAAAAGACAACACTCAATTTAAAAATTGGTTCAGTTCATTGGCTCCTGCTAGCTTTATAATATAAAAAATAGATTAAATGAAACGGAATAAATAATATTCTTTGAAACAAATTTGATATTTTCTGGTTAATTCTTTGTTATTTTTCTATGAAAATAAGAACGAGTTTTACTTCGAGTTATGAAGTTACCGTAACCGACTAAGAAGGCACCTTTACAAAGCTGTATCATTATTTTATTAGGTTTCGGGAGTTTTCAGAACGTAACAAAGTAAAATAATGTGTACAGACAGATACATTTTAACTACTGCACGCCATATTCGTGGTTGCAGCAGATATTATTAGGTACCTACCTCATGACCACGTTTCTACCGCCCTAGTTTTATCTTCACAGGGACCGCCAGACATATTGTTAAATAAACCATCCGCATATTTCATGTGTTATATTTCCTAGTAAATTTCAATGTAGGGATGAACTTTGTATTGGATATTGTTCGGGGATCCGTTCTCCGTCCGCGGACATCAATATTTGACGAGTGGAACCAATCTGTTGAAGCAACCTTGTTGCGATGTATCTTACATTGTGTATCCTTGGTACGCTCGGAGAGAGTTAATTTTATTGAATAACTATTGTCGTGAAACCTAAAACTGTTGCAATATAGATTTAAACGTACTCGCAACACATGCCGCCTTACGACTGTTGCATACAATTTATTAGTTATTTGTATTTTTGTAAAATAGTTAGTCATCATTTAATTTTAGTTAATTTAAAATCAATTATATATTTTATACGTCATTAACCATTGTTAAAATATTGTTTAATTACTTTATAATGTGTTAATAAGTACCTATGCTATAATTCATTTTCGTCAATAGTACTTAATTAGTAAAATTGACCATCCTTCTAATTAAATAAATAATTTCCACATAATGGAACTACGAAAAATATATATATACAGATTAATGAGACAAAATACTAGAACCAAAACCCGCAGAGCTCCCCCCTTCCTCCTGAATCAGTTTTAACACTGTAGATGACTAAAAAATAATAATGAGTCCGTCAATTAGATAACTTAAAATTATTACCATATTATTTTTAAGATAAAGCTAAAAATAGGTTTCGATTTTTTTTGGACGGGCAAATAATGACCTCTACACTACACATCCAACAGCAGCCGTCCGACAGCTGAAATAATAACAAAGTTTTTACCTTCAATGTTCAGGGTATACTTTGAAAAATTAGTTTTTATAAGTTGAGGGAAGTTTTAATTAAATTCCAACTAGCGCGAGACACCGAGTCGATCGTGAAGTTACCGCAAAGGTTGAGAAACTTTCCCTCCTCTTTCTCAACCCGCACAGGACTCGCTTTGCTCCGCTCGCCTCGCTCGAACACTTTGCTCCATCTTAGTTTCACTATAACCCTTCAAATTGTGGAAGTCTAGGAAGACTGCTAGTATAACTAAGGGTGCTTTTCTGCCAGAGATGTGCTATACAGTCATGCTGCGTGGGTACAACCCTGCAAGATGCGCCATCGCAAAGTAGAAAAGAAGATACGCAGCTCGACTGTAGCTCGGTGTAAAGTAACTAGGAAAAAATTATACAACGCACGCCCATAACATGCATAGCACAAAACCGTAGCACGCATCAATCAATAAAAACTATAATCTTATATTTAAGAATGTTACATAGCACATCTGTGGTGGAAAGGCAGCCTTTTTCAAGCCAGTGTTTTTTCAACTAAGTTTATGGAAGGATGCATGTTATGGATGCTATTATGGATTTGTGGTACAAAATCAAGTTATAGAGGTAGTATTTCCTTCTATCAATGCTTATCAAAAGTCAAGCTGCGCATCTACTTAGCACAACTCACGCGCCGCTCTATGTGACCGCTTAGCTTAGTATCAGTAGAAACGTTCACATACGAGTAGCTTGACTCGCAGGACAGCTGCTGCGCTACTCCGGTGGAAAAGCACCCTAAAACTGCAACTTATTCTGTTGCTTCTTTCATTAACAAGCTCTGAAGTTTCCCTCGAGTCTAGCTTCTTAAACAGTAAGCATGCGCTTATGCAATCTGACCTCAAAATCTGAGGCTTAACTTTACTTAAGATTGAAAGTTTTCACCTTATATTTTATTTAAAAGCGTTTGCGTAGCATATAATATTTGCTTGTGACTTGAGCCTTAAGTCAGTATTTCCGTATTTATTAATAAACTTTAATCAGCAAAATCTCCTTGATATATCTAACTAACCTATGGCGAACTGTAACGCTGCTTCTTTGAGGAGAACCGAGGAAAAGTGGCGATAACAATTAGGCCTTTTAGGCCGCAGAGATACAATAGCCACACACAACAAATAAAATTTAGTTTAGTTAATTAAAATTAGCGTTCTTTCCAACCTTCTAACACAATATAAAACCTTATAGTCACCAGAGCAGTTGTATTGACTACAACTTTCATCGCCATTGAGCAGTTTATCAAAAGTGTATGTGTAAGGCTTCGACTTGGATTGTTAATAGTTTAGATATTTCCCCAGCGGGGTGTTCTCAAGCTCAGTTGACGACAGCTCACTTGATCAATAGATACCATTATTATTTATGTTTTAAACAGACATAACGATTATTTGGGTTATTTAAATATAACTTTTAGCTTAGAGAGTTTTTAATAATATCAAGATTCCGCAAGCAGCTAAGCAAACTCAATTCATCCAGGAATCTGTCGAAGCGTCCTATATTGCAGCGACCGACAAGTCGACCAAAAACATTACTGCAGCAACAAAGAATGTTCAGTAAAATGCCACTATAAAATTCCATTGCGGAGACAAAAGGTATTTAAGGTGAACAATATCGGTCACCCAGCGGAACTGACAAAACGACGAGTTGCGCCGCCCGCCCAGCGCCAGCCCTGCCTTTTGTTTTTACTTTCATTATATCACCGCAACTTTACGCCAAAAATGTCAGATGATATCTTTAACTCATTTCCAACGAGCAAATTTAATGACCTTTAAAGATCGAAATGTTCCGCAAAAACGTGGTTATTCCACATTATCGAATGGCGAATTAATTTGTCGCGATCTGTATCAACTGTAATTTCCTCTTGATTTGTCGTTTATTTAAATGGACGCAAATGAAGTGGTCGCGCGCGGGGCGGGCGGTGCCGCTCCGATAAACTTGGCGATAATTAAACCTTTCTTTCGCCCGGAATCGAATCTCCGTTCAAATTAAACGAAACCAAATTGTCATTAGCGTAGAGGTGGCGGCAAGCGGCGGGAGCAGGCGGCGGCATTGTGCGGCGGCAAATGGTGGCAAGCGGCGGGAGCAGGCGGCGGCATTGTGCGGCGGCAAATGATTCGGAAAGCCATTACTGCGACACCTCGCGGATTAACGATGGTTCTATTAATCAGGACAAGTGGCGCGTCGCGTCCCGTCGGACTTCTTGACTGGATGGGTCTTACTGAGAGTTTTGGATCGAGTATAGATTGGGTTTCATTGTTTCTTTTGGTATTCATTATTATATTCGTTAAATAGGGAGTTGTTTGTTATATACACTTGAGTGTGCTCTTAGATGGTTTAAGTGAACAAGTTGATTGACAAACGTACGCGAGCGCCTTAGACCCCTCGGGATCGCCGCAAAAAGTGCTGCCAGAACAGGGCAGCTTTGGCACATGTATTACAAGATCCATTGTTACACTGGCTGTACCACGGACCTTATTTTTATTTAACAATCCTATGAAAACTAACAGCTATTTAAAGTTATTAAGGTATCATACACAATTTGTACTGAAAGGCTTATTAAAAGTTTTCACAAATAATACAAGAATATAACACAAATAACACGCGCCCTACACAAAAAAAAAATCCAAACAATACATTTTTACTAAATGAAATATGCTTACAATATACAAATGAAAAGCCAACAAATATACAAAACAAACTAAGTATCGCTTCATAAATCTAAATTTAAAATTTAAGAAGAACCCCTGATTACAATGCCTTAATTTCCTTCTAAGTAAAAATACCATAATATTTAGTAATTTGCACGCGATGCTTTCATTTCATAGGTAGGGTACTCGAGTATATTTGCAGATTTACGGTTTTCCTTCCCCACTCTCACCCCCATAACTTTTAAACGGCTCAACCGATTTTCATTAAACATGTCTAAGAACACCTGGAGCAAACTCACCTTTCATATAAAAAAACTAAATTGAAATCGCTCCAACCGTTCGGGAGCTATGATGTCCCAGACAGACAGACAGACACGTCAAACTTATAAAACCCCTCTGTTTTGGTCGGGGTTAAAAATAAGTAAAGAAAAAAACGTTTTATTTTTAAAGAAATCTATATCAACATTAACATAATTAATCAATGAATTAAAATAGGCTAGTTTAAGCCACATACGGGTGCAGAAGTAGACACAGCAGAAATCGGACACACACTCACACACATAATGTGTGTATTATAATATATTTTGTAAGCAAGGATGATAACTTCTCTCTCCCGTTCAGTAAGCTCTAGTCTCTCACCAGCCATCCTAAATTCCATTACAACTCAAAATCGCTATCTCAAATAATGTTGTTACTTGAAGGTTAAATCTAAGTTGGCCATAAAGCATACTAACGCACATTAAAATCAGGCCGCCGCGGCCTCGCTCGTAAACATCTGAAGGATATTATCTAATTTTGACTTCATTATCATAAATTAGGCATCAAGTTGTAGCGTCGTATTGCCGGTTACTGCTCGGTGCTGCTCTGCACGTAAAAGGAATTACCTTGGAACCAAATTAAAATTTCCCCTCGAGTTACGACTTGGAAATTTGATAAGTGGATCATTATAGTTAATTATTAGCCATATTTTGGTGATAGAAAGTAAGACGTGAAACTCTACGTCTCTCTAAGTACGCGGCGCAAACGCGTTTCGTTAATTCAGCTTTTTAATAGTTATGCGGAGCCTCGCCAGTCACTCTTCAAACCTCAGCCGTGTTTAGACATATCCTAATAAGGATTAAATAAATAATATAATTGTAATAACCTGTAACGTGTTAAATGAATAGATTCAGTATAGTGCAATAACTCTTTTATTTCAACCAACCCACATACATAATCACTAAAGACTAGTAGAAATACTAAAGTGGTGACCCCGACGTGATTCGTTATTATCGTGATTTATATTGTGGGTTGGTTGAAATAAAAGAGTTATTGCACTATACTGAATCTATTCATTTAACACGTTACAGGTTATTACAATTATATTATTTATTTAATCCTTATTAGGATATGTCTAAACACGGCTGAGGTTTGAAGAGTGACTGGCGAGGCTCCGCATAACTATTAAAAAGCTGAATTAACGAAACGCGTTTGCGCCGCGTACTTTAATGCTAATCTGTGTCACTACATCAATCCTCCCCTTTTTTCCTAAAGTTTTTTTTTTAAAGTGGTGACCCCGACGTGATTCGTTATTATCGTGATTTATATTGTGGGTTGTGTTTAAGTTATCCGTGTAGGAGTGACTCAACTTTAAGAACGCGGCTGAAGGAATTTATAATACAACATGGATAAACAAGCCCATTCAGAAATTGTCGACGAAACAGTAAGTGCCATTGCTGTCTCGACTAGGATACCTGAATTTTGGCATGATAAGCCAAGGCTTTGGTTTATACAAGCCGAAGCTATTTTGAAGCCTCAAAATGCGTCCGATGAATCCAAATACAACGTGGTTATTGCAAGGCTGGGAAAGGATGCCGTTACACAGGTGACCGATATATTAATTAACCCGCCTGCCACAGGAAAATTTGAAACACTTAAAAAACGACTTTTGGACGTTTATGAAGAATCGGAAGGCCGTCAGATACAGAAACTGATTGGCGAAATGGATTTGGGAGATCAAAAGCCCTCACAACTTTTGCGCCGTATGAAGGACTTGGCAAGAGATAAGATATCTGATCAAACGCTTACAATACTGTGGCTAAATCATTTACCTACAAATATAAGGAGTGTCCTTGCCGTAACGGACGCTAAGGAATTATCCACGCTGGCATCGATAGCGGATAAGGTTATGGAGACAAGTAGACCTATAAATGCGGTTGCACGCGTCGACGACGAGAAGCCTGGGGACTACAGCGGACTAATTGCAGAGATCAAGACATTATCTGCTCGTCTCGGGAAGCTGGAGAATTCCCGTAGATCCCGTTTCGACAATTATCAGCGGGGCGGTGCTCGTGAACGCGGAGGTCGATCGCATTCGAGGGGACGCAGCCGAATTCAACCAGGTGATCCGAACTGGCTCTGTTCCTATCATTTACGCTATAAGCATAAGGCACATAAGTGTTTCGAACCCTGCACCTGGAATAAGCGTAATGGTAAACAGGAGCTGAAGAATAAGGAACCGGAAAACTAGACTCGGTGCAGTCGACGGCGGACTGCTGTACCAAGCCTATAGTGAATCACCGCCTAAGTGTAATGGACAATAGATCCGGGTTAAGATTTTTAGTAGATAGTGGTGCTAACGTATCGGTATTCCCACGAACTTTTATAAAGAAAAACTTAAATATTAGTGAAAGTGAACATAAACTATATGCGGCCAACGGGACAGAAATTAAAACATACGGACTCCATACTATAGATTTAGATTTAAAATTAAGACGTAACTTTAGATGGATGTTCATTATTGCAGATGTTAGGCAACCTATAATTGGTGCAGATTTTTTAGTAAAATATCAATTGTTAATAGACTTAGCAGGTCGTAAATTAATTGATAAAGTAACGAACTTGAATGTTTTAGCTTCTATAACAAGTTCTAAAGAACCAACGGTGAAAACTATAGTGGATTCTCACCCATATAATGATTTATTACAGAAATATAATGAAATAACGAAACCTTTTTGTTACAAGGAAGGTACAAAGCACAGTGTTTTCCATCATATAGAGACAATGGGAGCTCCAGTACACGCGAAGGCCAGACCCCTACCTCCTGACAGGTATGTAAAAGCAAAGAAAGAATTTCAGATTATGCAAGAGTTAGGAATCTGCAGACCTAGTAAGAGCGCCTGGGCCAGCCCGTTGCATATAGTACCGAAAAAAGATGGGGACATAAGACCGTGTGGTGATTATAGGATGTTGAACGCGATTACAAAACCTGATAGGTATCCCGTTCCAAGGCTACAGAATTTTACCTATGTATTAGCAGGTAAAAAAATTTATAGTAGATTAGATGTAAATAGAGCTTTTAATTGCATCCCAGTAGCAGAGGCTGACATAGAGAAGACAGCCGTAATTACTCCCTTCGGATTATGGGAATTCTGTAAACTACCCTTTGGATTACGCAATAGCCCGCAAACTTTCCAGCGGTTTATGGACAATAACGTTTTACAAGGATTGGACTTCATTTTTGCATATATAGATGATGTAATTATAGCAAGTGATGATATAGAAAGTCATAGAAAATAAACAGTAATATGAGCAATTTTTCTATGTGTGTGTTGTGTATAATAAAATTAAGTATATCAGATGTCTCGTACCCGTAAAAAAAGCTTAGAGCTTACCACGGGGCTAAATGTTGTTGTGTGATGGTCCAGGAAATATTTATTTATTTAATTTTGCTTGTCGTGTATGTCGTAATTAACAAATCGAGATACACAATACTAAATCATTCATAGGTTTAGGTTTTACAAATCTTAAAAACACAATGAAGGAGGAATATTAATAAAATAGGGAGGCTTATTTCCAGCAGCTGCAAATACTGCTCTTTGGCAGTGTGTGAAACACGTAATTGTAACTCAATTTAAATAAAAAAATATTTAAATAAAGATTCACAATGATAACGCAATGAGACTGGGCCCCTACAAAATCTCGCACACTCTCCACACGCCAGGACTGGCAAAACATCTAAAACACTTTTTTTTTAACCTATTACTATGTATAAGTGTAATCATGTTTTATGCAAATAAATGATTATTATTCTTATCAGCTTTCTTAGTGAATTTGTCCCAAATTAAACACATATCTTAAAGGTCATCAAACCCAATCATTTGAATAACCACAGGTCCACAGCACATGCCGAACTATTTAAACAATTTCCAGTCATATTTCAATAAATGTTTTAAATTAATCTTAGAAATTAATATGAAAGTCACGTTATTACGAAGGTGTGTTTATAATCTTGGTTAATACAATAAACAGGGATGTGGCTGTGGGCTAAACACTGGTACATTAGCCGCATTCATTGCAATGATGACGTCATTACCGCCGGAAGTACATTGCCGCACACGCGGCCAAGCCGAGCCAACTACAGCACATAGCTTCATTATTTCTAAACAAAGCGAAAGCAACAAAAGTCAGACGTCAAGATATGTATAAAAGCACAGGGCATACATGAGCATGTCACCATACTTAAGTAAATTATATATATTATATATGTACTTGTGAGTTGTCTACATAAATTAAGCAAATAATAGCCAACTAACATGAAAAAACGGGTCATGGAAATAATATTGTATTGACAGATCGCTTGCTGATAGCTGTTGTTGAGAAGCGAGAAGAACAACAACGCTGAAAATGAAAAAAAAAACCCTTGCGCTCATTGACAGAAGAAGAAAAAAACACAGCTTTAAGCTTTTTGTATATATCACAATATTGGTGTTATAATTCATTGAATATTTATAATAACAAGCCCAAGAAAAAGCATCAGCTCTGTAATCACCTGAGCTTAATAACCTTAAAAGACAGAAAGACTTAGTTACCTCTTTGAATGAGACAAAGTAAAGTCAACGAACAAAAGGATACAATTTGAAGAGGTTGCTCTCAGAAGAGTTGTAAAAAGGAGCAGTAAAGCATCGCCGGCGGTCGGGCGCGCGGAGGGGTGGCCACAAGGGCTCGGTGCCTTCAAGTACGGAGAGTAAGCAAAGAATTTAAACATTTTTGTATGGAGGTCAGAAAACATACTTAGTCGCCCATAAAAAAAATTGACGGCTATTGATGAAACGCATGTCAATCGGCATTAATAATACTTCCGGACAATTAACACAACAACATCTAGCCCCGTGGTAAACTTTAGCTACTTAATATAATACATAAAATGATATTTTTATTATACATATTAAACACCCAGTCCAAGGGGAAAATGCTTGCAAAACATACAAACAGTTGACCTCTTCGTGGGAAACGAACCTGCTCGCCGCAAGCGGACCTTCACCTGCCTTTTTGTGTCTGCTTGCAGATAGCAGACACAAAAATATGAAAATAATAGAGGAATTTATAATGTAAATATAGGTATTACACACCTATATTTTCATAAAAATTCCTCCGTCCTACGAAAAGTTTATATGCATCATAATCAAAATCACACACGGCTTTTTTCTTATATATAAATTTTGAAAACGTACCTTCATACAACACAATTTCACACCACTCCGGGTGATGCACGACTTTGATGCTTACATCTCGACACTTTCATATTACATTAATAAAGCAAAAAATGTGCCCAGTATTTTTAGACAGACTAACAGACGGATTTAACAGCATAAAACATTTTAATGTACTCATCATGCCTATTCTGTACCCAAAATTCTTACAATTAAATGATAATGATAATTTAATTTTGAATAAAATATCCATGTCGTACTAGATACAATACAATACACTTTATTGAACACCAATTTACAAAACAAAAAATTTACAAAAAATCAAATAATATTGTCACAATAGGCGGCCTTATCAATAAAAGTGATCTCTACCAGACAACCATTGGATGTACTGGAATAAATGATAAAAGACGGAAGAGGCAAAATAATTGGTAATTACAGATGTTAAAATATCTGGTTTATTTCCCCACAGCTGACAACACACGTCTCTGTCTCCATTCACTTTACATTTAAAGCACGGCGCTGAGCGGCGGCGAGCGGCAGCGGCTTATGTCGCCGCTAGCGGCTGAGCGGACTTACGCCGCTGCCGGGCCGGGGGGGGGGGTCCGCTTGCGGTTACGTATGTCACGGTCTTCATCAGGGAAATTGAATCGGAGTACTTGAGTCTTGCAAATAAGGTGGTTTAATATTCACAATACTGTATTATTTTTATAGTAGTGGCATGACATGTTAATTTTCCGGAAGTAAAAATAATTCTACCTCACCTCTTTCTTACACATGTCATCTTTCAAACAGTCCATCCATCTTTTCTTCGAATAAAAAGAAATTATAAGAAATTAATAGTAAAAACAAAACGTAATAATTATGAATTAAAAACTATTTATTCATTTTCTTATCTTCAGGTTAGAAAAATGCTGGCAACCCTAATAGATGTGTAATATATTATGTACTAAGTACAGCCTAAAACATGCCTAAAAAAATATTTACTGTGTTAGTTATTTTGTTTCAAATAAATGTTTACTAAGTATATGTAATGAAATGAAATGAAATACATTTATTTTGGTACAAACAAATAACAGCACAGTAGACAGCAAACAAACAGACACAAGAAAAAAAAACATAAAAAAACCACAAACAGAAAATTAGCTGCCAGGCTGTGCTGCCATGTACCAAAAAAGGAGCAGTCTCAGCTTAATGCCACTCCGCTCCCCGAGAGAGGGATCGAAGCAACGCTGGTTTTCAGACTGCTCCTGATTGGATGACATCACAGTCTGTAGATTATAATTAGATACAGTACAATATACACACTTTTCAAATAACATACAAAAATAAAATACAGAAAAACAACAGATCGATTACTATTATAAAAAAAAGAGAAACGTAAAAGACGAGGAGAAAAACCAACCTTACATTTAAATAAATATCTGTATCTGACATTGTGACAGTGACGTAAAACGATTAGTCTAAGATTTTTATTGCACAGATTGCACTGACTGCACTTGACCTTGACCGACAACGCCACGTGTCGTCAAGCATGCGAATGCGAGACACGTTTTTTCACTGATAGCATCCTATGTCATCAAAATTCAACAAATAGAATATTACAATACTGAATTTACAAGTGACAAACAAAAAGTTGTACTAAATCGTTTCATCTTAATGTTGATGTAAAGCATTATTCTCAAATCGTCTCGTTAAGAGAGCCCTTGTGCCCATGAGATTAATCATCTGGAGTGAAAAAATGAAGCAGTATAATCAGAGCAAAAGTGTACACATAATAAGTGACAAATATGAGGATGGAAAGGAAAGAAACCTGAGGTAAGAATAATTTACATTTACACATCATAATAAATACAGAAATATACTTGAGTCAACAACCCAAAACAATTTACTTAGATAAATAGGTTTTTGTTCATATGAAATAATGTACCTAGCATAATTAATACTATAAAAATATAATTATAAATAATTGAATAAATTATTATCCTGTAAGTACATGTGTAATATTAATATGTGACAGAGGTGTGAATGTTACGATGTAAGAAAGTAATGTGTTGAGATGAAGAATGACGGATGAATATTTAAGTAAAACATTTTGTGCCAACCGCACATAATGTGGGAGAAGTGCAAGAGAATAGTATGTTGATGATAAAGTAAAACACTACTTAGTTTTTTGAAGTTTTAATAGCTCAGCTTTATAGTGACGTTTAAAAGTTGAAATTGTTTTTAGGTTCCTGACTGGCGGAGGTGTATCATTCCAGCAACGTGATGAGGCAAATCGAAAAGACCCACGAAATGTAATGGTTCTGTGCCGGGGAGTAATAAATATAAGCTGAGAGCTGTTACGCTTTGGATACCTTGAGAAGTCACCGGCCCACCTAAGCTTGTCATATAGGTAAGTTGGCTTTTTATTTTGAATTAGTCCAAACATAAGTGTTGCCAGATGTAACTTCCTGCGTGCTTCCATCTTCATTATGTTAAAGTAATTAAGGAATGGGGTAACATGGGATCTAGGTGGGATGTTAAAACAAAAACGAGCACAGGCATTCTGAACTCTTTGTATAAGTTGTGACGTTCTTTTTAAGAGGCATGGACCATACACTGTGTCACAGTAATTTAGACGTGATAACACCAATGACTCACAAAGAGTTATTCTAAGATCTTGGCTTAGATATGGGCGCACTTTATACAAAATTTTAAGGCGATAGAAACATTGACGTACTATATCTGCAATGTGAGATTCAAAATGTAGGTGCTTGTCCATGATTAAGCCTAAATTTTTGGCTTCCTCAACACATTCGACAGGTTCACCATTTACTCTAATGCACATATTGGTATCAGCAAGTTTGTGAAGCAATCGCCTAGTCCCAATTAGCATGTATTTAGATTTTTTGGGGTTTAAGAGTAAACAATTAGAATTAGACCATTTAAAAATGTTGGCTAGATCTTGGTTAATCTTTGTTTCAGCACTAACCCTTTAATCTCACCCTGCATATTCAATTTCAACTACAAGTTTGTGCCCGGACCATAATAATCATACTAGGCTCTGTTTAGCCATATATTATTATGTATGCCATAATACTTTATATCCTTTTATTTATCATATTAAAACCTAATCAAGAAATTCTTATATATTTTCAAGTAAACTATATGTTACTACAGATTGTCTATTAAGTTTAACATTCTTACCATGATGTTATTCTCTGCGGGTTATGTAGGCAATGTGTCAAGTATTTCCTCTGGAGATCACCAAATATAAATCGTTTGTGTATTCACATAACTTATGTGCCCACTCAGAGATCTGAAACAATAAAAATGTTATACTCGGCATAAAACCATACCTACATAGTGATAACGGTGAGCTAATCCAATAGTAGGAAACTAATATTTCTTTTGTTTTATGAATCTGAAAAGTTATTTCCATATTGATTTATTAATTGGCTTTGTACAAAGACTGCTGCGATGCGAATTAAATTTGCGTACTTACCATAGTATCATCAGAAAATCAAAAGTAACTTTGAGGCGACGCTGCGCCACCAAGTGGGTCGACGGGTGGGACTTTCACGGTAGCACTGTTTTAATTGAATTTGGTTACACAAGTTCTTTGTTTTTTTATTTTTCACCTATGTCGACGCATAATTTTAGATTTATGCTTAATACCATTATAGTAAAACTACTTTTTACACTGGTTGAACGAGTTGAGTTGAACTTTGCGCCATCAGCAGAATTTTCAATTTTTCATGAAGGCAAGCTTCACTCACTCACGTCATATCCCGTTCATGAGTGCAGTTTTTTTTTCTTCCCATTCTTTGCTCTATCCGATTGGGTGAATAAAGTGTCAACTGTCAACTTCTTCTTCTTTTTGTTGGGAAAACTGGTTGATTTGTGTGTAAGAAATGTATCTCTAAATAAGTTTTGTATGTTTTTATTTTATTTTTTTCTCTATTTATTGCCTATTTTGTTTTAAAATATCTATTAGAAGTTTTATGTTATCATTTTTAGTCCATTTTATTTGTTTTTGTTTAATTTTATTACTTTTTATATCTTTTTTTATGTTTAATATTAAGTCGTCGCTCGTGATGTCTGTGTTCAAGGTCTCGTCTGAAAATCAGCGCACCTCCGTGCTCTAAAGTGTGGGGTTGCATTATGCTGAGGCGGGGCCTTTTGGCACATCTCACAAAATGCTTCTGTTATTTGTTGTGTTTCTTTGTTGTTTTGTATTTTGTGTTGTGATGTGTCAATAAATATTTCTCTTTCTTTCTCTTTCTTTCTAACCCAATCTGCTGGAGGGAAAGAAAGATAGAGTTGAACATCATCTGCATAGAGATGATATTGACAGGAGTTAATGGAATTGATGATGTCAGCACAGTACAGAGCAAACAGAAGTGGGCCAAGGACCGATCGCGCGGCGCGGCGAAGACCTAAGAGGCGTACCATTTATTGGAGATATGATTTCTACCACCTGAAATCTACATTCAAGGTAACTGGCGAACCATTCTATTCTAATTCTAATTCTAATTCTAAGTGGAGGAACTAAGATCTGCACTGACATCTCGCCTAGGAGTGTATTGTGCATTGTCCCCCTGCCTAACCAGGCCCCAACCAGCCCAACTCCCTGATGTAGCGGAGTAGGACTTTCGGTGTTGTAACTAATTGTTTGAGCAAGTCTGCGGATGTAGATGGGGTCTTCGCGTCCATGAGACGCCTCAACCCCGTCTCCTTTCTTATCTCTTCTGTGGCTTTGCAGTGGATCACTACATGTTCCACCGTCTCCTCTTCCTCAAAGCAGCCGCGACACAGACTGCTGTCTGTAGCTCCGGTCTTGTGAAGATGATGATTGAACTCGCAGTGACCAGTAATGACTTCAACCATCGTGCGGAGGTCTTCACGTCGCATGTTGAGTAACGTGTTCGTTGTTTTCCTGTCATTGAATTCATATAACAGTTTAGTATGTTTGCAGTCTGATCTGCGCTCCCATAGTTTTTGATGTTCCTTTACGGAGTAATGCTTTAGACTTTGTCTGACCTCTGCTGTAGAGGGCTTACAAAGAGTTTTGTCACGGTTTGTGGGAGTTCTTCTCGATCCTTCCCTCGCAAGTTTGTCAGCCTCTATATTGCCTTGGCAAGACATCCTTTCAGTCCAGTGTAATATTACTTTACTGACTTTTTGAAACTCCGAGAGCTTCTGCAGAGCGTTGAAGCATTCTGCAACCGATTTTGATCGTGTTTCTGTTCTCTTAAGTGCGTTTATTAGTGCCGCACTATCTGTTTTGAATACCAGCTTAATGTTATCCGTTGGCTCTTTCTCAGTTAATTCCTGTAGGATTTTGTGAGCCGATAGCGATAGTCCCAGTACTTCTGCTTGAAAAGCCGTTGTTGCTAGATTTAACGGCTGAGCACATGAGATACTAAGTTCAGGGCAGTAATAGCCGCAGCCGGCTCCTGTTTTACTCTTTGATCCATCAGTGTAGATAATATATGTGTTAGCGTCTGTTGCGCTGAGTTCTGGTTCCAGCTCCTCATGCAATATCTCCAGTTTCTTCCCGGTTAAGTAAGTTGTTGCTATTCTGTCAGTGCCATTGGCAGCTTCGGGGATCGCAGTGATAGCTTTCTCCGATATTTTGCAGTGGTTAGTTTTACCTGAGTCTCCCTTCCACTGGTTTGTTGATATGATCCTTAAAGCCGACGCCATTGCTTCTTGCTGTATATGTATATGCAATGGTACCAGACCTAGTATGGTGTCCAACCCTGCCGATGGTGTTGATTTTCTGCATCCACTGATCAGTGTGCAGGCTAGCCTTTGGACTTGTTGTAGTTTGTTAATTGTGGTAACCAAGTTTGTTCTCGGCCACCATACAATTGCACCGTACGTTAGCACTGGGCGGACCATGACTGTGTATAGCCACAGACACAGCTTTGGCTTAAGGCCCCAGTCCTTGCCTACAGCCCGAGTGCACTGCCATAATACGTTGGTGGCCTTTGCTATAACGTGCTCTAACTGTTTACCCCATAGCAATTTGCTATCAAGCCATATGCCGAGGTATTTCACTTCCTTGCTAAGGGTTAGCGTTTCACCTAAAAGTGTCGGTAGCATTAATGTTGCTAGTTTATTTTTGCGTGTGAAGAGTACAAGTTCAGTCTTTTTTGGGTTGACCGACAAGTTGTGTTTGTTACACCACTTTTCTACTACCCGAAGTGCCTTCTGCATATTCTCACACAGTGTTGTTTCGAATAAACCCGATGTCATTATTGCTAAGTCATCGGCGTAAGCTATTGTGTAGATACCGTCTCTGTTCAGTGAGTCCAGGAGTTCATTAGCGACCAGCACCCATAGAAGTGGTGACAGAACTCCCCCTTGTGGACATCCACGCGTGACTCTACATTCGATTTCATTACCCGGATTTGCAGAGTTCTCTATCTTTGTGAATCTTTTTGATAGCATTTCTGTTATCCATTGATTAAGGTTTTCATCAATGCCTTGGTTACGCAGCCCTGCTTCGATTGATGGAAAGGTAGTTTTATCAAAGGCACCTTCAATATCTATAAAGGTTACTAGACACGACTGTTTGCTTTCAAGTGCACTTTCAATCTTGTGAACTACTTGATGTAGTGCAGTTTCTGTAGATTTTCCAGACTGATAGGCATGTTGGTTTTTGTTCACGGGGTTGCTTATTAGAGGTCCGCTTCGAATATATTTGTCACACAATCTTTCCAGAGTTTTTAATAAAAATGAACTGAGGCTGATTGGTCTGAAAGATTTAGGCTGGGTGTAATCAGATTTTCCTGGTTTTGGTAGAAAAATTACTTTTACTTCCCTCCATGAGTGTGGAATGTATTTCCAGGCTATGCAGCTTCTGAATATAGAGACTAATGTTGGTGTTATCCTCTCGAGATTCCACTGTAGAAGAGCAGGAAAAATGCCGTCAGATCCCGCTGCTTTGTACGGCTTGAAGCTTTTTACCGCTCTCTCCAGCGCTTCGTTTGTGATTATGTGATTTGCAAGGTCCCAGTCGTTGTCTTTAGGTGTATACTCCTTTGATGATTCCCAGCTGGATGAGGTGTTAGCCTCCATTGTGCATCCGGGAAAATGAGTTTTTAACATGAGTTCGAGCTGTTCTTGCTCCGTAGTTGTATAGGACCCATCTGGCTTTTTGAGTGAACCTAGCTTAGTTGTGGTATCCTTGGATAAGATTTTATTAAGGCGAGCTGTTTCGCTCTGCGTGGCAATGGTGTTGCTGAAGCGTTTCCATGAGTTTCTACGGTTTTTGTGGATCGCAACCTTGTAATCCTGTCTTACCTTTTTGTAGTCTGACCAGTCATGTTTTTGTTGAGTATTCATCGCCCTGTTGAAGAGATGACGTAATTTCTTTCTTAGTTTGGTTAGTATCTTGTTCCACCATCTGTCTTTCCGGTGAGCAATCTTGTTGCTTTCGGTAATCAGGGGGCTTGCTCTCTCATAACTATTGATAATATGTTTAGTCAGTTCTGTGAGGGTATGCTCAATTTCGACTGGAGTTAGCTGAACTCTAGTAGGGGAACTCAGCTGACCGTCTAGGTATGCGTTAAGGGTTTCCACAAATAGCGTGGTATCGGTTTTCTTAGGATTCCTATACGTCCGAGGTATGATTTCTCCGAATTCCAGTAGGAATCTTATCCTCCTGTGATCCGAGCATGATGCTTCCTGCGTTGCGACATGCCAGTTATGAATGTAATCTGTGATACCGTTTGTTGCTAGTGTCAGATCTATGATTGTTTGAGCCCATGACGTTACGAACGTTGGCTCTGAGCCTCTGTTTAGGATGTTTAGGTTATGACGTAGGACGAAGTCCAAAGTGTCCTTACCTCTTTCGTTCGTGGATGGAGAGCCCCATACTGTGCTGTGTGCGTTAGTATCACAGGCCAGTATGCATTCCAATCCCTGAGTATTACAGTGTTGGAATAGCACTTCCAGCTCTTCAGAAGGTACCTCTGCCTTAATGTCAAGATAGGCTGAGGCTATTAGGATAGTTTTTAGCTTACCTTGTAATCCTGTGTATAGCTGCACCACGGTGAGATCATCCGTGCACAGGTGTGTAACTAGAGAGGCTTTAAAAGGTTTAGGTACATAGATTATTGTTCTAGTTTTGTTAGTGACCGGTGGGCTAAACACAATTCCCGGTAGGGACGTAAAACATACCCTTCCACGGACGATGTAGGGCTCCTGGACCAGTGCTATGGTATGTGGTTGCTCTTCTAGGGTTCTTCTTAGGGAGGCAAACCCTGTGACGCTGTGTTGGAGGTTGGCTTGGACTATCGATATTATGTTGTTTTTAGTAAACCTATCCTGAGTTAAAGCGGTATGACTGTATAGCTTTTCTTTAGAAATTTGTTTTTGACTACTAGGTATCCCTAATGTGGGATTGTGATGAGTTTGCTTAATCTTCTTATTTATTATAGTAGACATCATTATGACATAAGAAATAAAAAGGGGGGGTTTTGGGTGCTAGTGGGAAGGAGAGCCTTCCGTAGAAGCAAATGAGAGCTCCGTGTCCGGCAACGGTGCCGGTGAGTGAAGGTTAAGACCTGAAAGGCCTCCTAACTCGTCACTCGCTACGTCGCATAGTAGCCTCTGAATAGCCTCTTCGGAGAGCTCCCCTTCTCTTGTCGCTGTGTCGACGTCGATGTCCATGATCGCACCTCCTCCGTGCGGTGCTGTGCTAGCACAAGGTTCCGCCGGGACAGGGGGCGACACTATTGGGGTCTTGACGTCCGATACTCTTGGAGCTCTAACGGTTACGTATACAGTGCCCATTCTATGAAGAAACCTGTTCCGCCTGGCTTCTAGAGCAGGTAGTTCCCCCACCGGTACTCCCATGACCAAGACGTGGTCGGTCGCTGCACCCTTCGTCTGAATTTTGTGTGCAAAGATTGGCCAGAGGTCTATCCTCAGCGGGGGTCCTCTCTTATTATTATTGCTCCAGGCCAGGAGTTCGTGGATCTCTTCTAGGGTGTCATTGCAGTCAGGTATGAACAGCACCCCCTTGTAGTATTTTGGCAGTGAGTGTTGAGGCACCACTACCAGTTCGCTCGCCCCCGGCCACAGCGGTGGTAGCGCCGCGACAGCGTCGACCAACCACCTAAGTGTTAGGTCTTCGCAGGCCACCGCACTGAGACCACCGTGCGCCGGTCTAGGCAACGACTCAAACGCGGGGACATGCGCTTCGTTCTTGCCCTTGTCTTCTCGGAATAGCATCATGTATCTCTCCTCCAGATGCTTTCTTAGAAGTGTCGCTCGGCCCTCGTCCATACGCGCTCCGCTCTTCTCCACTATCACCACTTTTAGGTGGGATTTAGCGGAACTCGCGTACGTGGAGGAGGATCCAGCAACACTCTCGATTTTCTCGGCAGTTCCCGGCAGTCTACGGCCTGCGTCGTCCACAAGGCACGCTCTCTTCTCCGCTGCCGCAGAGGAGGGCGAGATCAAGTCGGAGCTTCGCTGCCTCTTAGCCTGTCGGGCGCCGTCTGTGGATGCCGTGAGCACAGGAGCAGACGAGGGCTCGCCGGCCCGAGGACCGCCGCACTGTCCACAGACTACTGACAGGGCCGAAATCCCGTCCTCATCGTGTCCCGTGCCGGCTGCCTCGACCGGGCCCCCTTCCACTTCTGCCCTCACTGGTTGGTGCTTAGGTCCCCCGGAGCCTGGGATGCTCATGACCGTGGCGACAGCCGGCGCTAAGGCCGACAGGTCTCCCGGGTACACGTACCCCTCCAGTTTCTCCGTGAGGACCTTATTTACTAGTTCGGCGGTCTTAAGCCTCCGTTGTATCCTTTGCCTGCGGCCTGCGTGGCCGGCAGGCTCCTTACCTGCAGTCGCGGGGGAGTGTGCGGAAGGCCCTACGGCCCCGCGACTAGTACCTATCTTTGGGTCCAACACAGCGTCACCAGTGCTACTCGCCGCGCCTTCCCTATCCGCCTTGGCCTTCGCCTTCCTAGCCATTCTATTGTTTTATTATCAAATCCATAGTAGGCAAGTTTTGAAAGAAGAAGAGATATATTAAGACTATCAAATGCTCGTGAAAAATCCAGCAATACCAAAATGTTACAATTACCCTCATCTTGTCCTGATAGCAAGTTGTCTACAACATCCATAAGGGCTGTTGATGTGCTCAAACCTTTCCGGAATCCCGACTGTCTACTAGGAAGAATTTGGTTATCTTCAAGGAATTTGATAAGTTGAATGCTAATTACCTTTTCAAGAACCTTTGCGAGACAAGGGAGTAAACTGATTGGTCGTAAGTCGCTCAGATTACATGGGTTTTGATTTTTAGGTAAGGGTTTGACTATTGCTGTTTTCCATGTCTTTGGAAACCTACCCTCCTCTATTGAACCATTAATAATACTTGTTATTGTTGAGAGAGAGTTAGGTAATGTTAACAAAAGCATGTCAATAGAAATACCATCAGTACCCATAGCATTCGATTTAAAGCCCTGCATCACTTTTAAAACCACATCCTCGCCAACAGGCTGTAGGGAGAATGAATTAGGACAGTACCTATGAAATTCAAAATATGTAAGGTTAGAGATAGGAACGAGATCTGTACCAGGAATATTGAGAAAATGCTTATTTATAGCGTCCGGATCATCAAATATAGGGGGCAGGCTACCTGACTGCCTTTTATTGGGTATTATATTATTTTTCAAATTCCTCCATAACTGTTTAGGGTTCTTTACATTATTATTTATGTTATTAGCAAAATAAGCCCTTTTCTCACTGTGCATTGCACATTGTACCAGTGATTTCATGTCTTTATAACCTACATAATGCTTGTCTGTCTTAAGTAGCTTATATTGATTGTGATAATCGTCCCGAATTTTTATCATGCTCTTTACTGTATCAGTTATCCAGGGATGAGGAGGACCCTTAAACTTAGTTGTTTTTGTGGGAGCATGGAGATCAAACAAACACAAGATTAGAGAAGTAAAAGCTGATACAAATTCATCAATACCATTAGAAATTGGTAATAAAGCCCATTTAATTTGGTTTAAATCAGTTTCAAACAACTCCGGCAGGATATTTTTCAGGGGTCTATATGTGACTATTTGAGGCAAAGGTTTTAACTTTTTAATTTGCAGTTCAGCAACCACCATGGCATGTCTGCCTAGTTCTGGGGTATGCTTCACATTTTACATACTTTCGTGTCTGTACAAACTAGGTCTATCAGGGTCATCTCATTATTGATATTCATGTGAGTTGCACAGTTTACTACCTGTTTAAGTTCATGATACAGTAAAAATTGGTTTAATAATGTAAATTTATTTCCACCTGGCTTCAATTGGTCAATGTTAAGATCACCCACCAGAACAAGATGGTCACTGTTAGATAGTGATGTAATTGAGTCAGTAATGGCATCCAAGAATACTGATACATCTTGCCATGGGGCCCTGTAAGCAGTGCCAATTATTACCATTTTACCCATTACACTAAGTCTAAGCCAGAGTTGTTCAACCGAGTTCACAACTGGATATGTACAAAGTCGTGCATTTATACCCCTTCTTACATAAAAACCCACCCCACCACCACGCCCGTTCTTAATAGAAGAGTGCCTGGGTTGGTGTATAAAACGGTACTCATTTAACTTGGGTGCCTTAAAATCTTGCCCCTTACCAATCCAAGTTTCGTTTCATCATCACCCTATTAACGTTCCCACTGCTGGGACACAGGGACTTCTCTCTTGACGAGAGAGATTAGGCCTTAATTCACCACGCTGGCCAAGTGCGGGTTGGTGAATGTCACATGTCCTTCAAACTCTTTTAGAGTTCTCAGAACATGCCGGTTTCCTCACGATGTTGCCTTCACCGTTAAAGCACGTGTTTATAGCGCACATAAATTTCTCAAGAAGAAAAATCCAGAGGTGCGTGGCGGGGTTTGAACCCACGACCTTCGGAATGAAAGTCGAGTGTCCTCCCACTTAGCCAACACGGCTTCAAAGTTTCGTTTATTGCAAGAATATCAGGTGATAGGTCCTCAAAGGCCGCAATAAATTCATCCTGCCCGGTTCCAAGGGACCCAGCATTGAAAAGACCAACCTTTAAATATTTTAAAGGAGGTTTTGTTAGTCAATGAGACAAAAACTTTTGAGTATTAATTTAAGTAAGTGCATGCAGCATGCAGAGCATATGTATAGTATAAACAAATTAACTAATTTTATAAGAATGGTGTACAAAATGTGAGGGTTAATGTTGTCGGGTGAATAAATAAATAGTTGGTTTGTTGAAACGCTAAGATTTGTGATAGTGTTTAAATAAAGGATAATCATAAATGCACATTATACTTTGTTTCAAAAATTATAAAAAGTACAAAATTAAAATATATAAGAAAGAGATTATGAGATAATCTTAGTTTGAACATTTTATCTGTCACCTGCCCCCAAACAAAAAAATAAATCATAAAATACAAGGTTAATTCATATTGCAAGTAGGTATAAAAAACATAAATTGTAAACTTAAAAAACGCGAAATTTTTATCATTTTTATTGTTTTCAGATTGCAGCAGAATGAGCAGGTTGAACGTTAGTTGCACCAAAAACCCGCAGAATATCAGCCTCTGTCCGGATGGGGAAGGCAGGCTTGCCCTCAGCTTGTCTAGCGAAGACCCGACCCCGCTTGGTCCACGCGAAGCGCCACTGAGCTCGTCGACACTCCTCCCGCACGCGGAAGAAGAGCTGCCGGTTGGTGCGCGTCAGCCGCTCGTTCACGAAGACGCGCGCGGCACCAGCTTCCACTCCGGCATCGGCGGCGGTCAGCGAGCGGCGCACGTGCGCGCCCTGCAGCAGGCGGTCTCGGAGGTCGCGGCGGGCGAGGCGCACGACGACGCGGCGCGGGCGGGGCGGGCGGCCCTCGGATCCCTCGCGCCGCGGCGGCGCGCCTACGCGTTCGGCGAACACGATGTCCCGCTCCTCCAGGGGGGCCCCCAGCTTGGCGGCAAGCACCATGGTGGCATGAACCACGCTCTCCCCGCGCACCTCCGGGAGTTGCCCGATCTCGAAATCGGCCAGCAGCGCGTCTTGGTCGCGGTCGTTCAGCTCCTCGCGAAGTTCAGCAACGCAGCGGCGGAGCGACTCGACGTCGGATGACGATTCTGACGGCCGCTGCTCGGTTGCATCCAGTCTCCGCTCAACTTCATCCATACGGCGCCCGATAACTGCGACGGACTCACGAACTTCGTTCATGATTACTCGAAATTCTCGAAGTTCAGCAAACACTGCCTTGAACTCTGACCTAAATGTACCAAGGTCATCGCTGAGAGTACTGTGCATATGTATTATCTACTAACAATTTCAACTACCCTTTTATATACCTACGTACTCTCGAAATCACTATGTAGATAGGTATACTAAGCTAGTGACAGCTTGAAGTTTGGTAAGGTAGTACCGTACGTGTTCATTTCGTGGAATCCTTCCAGAGAAAAGTATGTGCGGATTTAGTATACAATTTTTGGTTCTATAAAAGTATTTACAGTAAAAGACCGCCTGAAACTATAAATTAATGACATTATAAATGTTAAAAAAAATTTTATTTTTCGCATGCAAAATTAGACGTTTTGACCTCATAGTAAGTAGCTATAGCTGAAAATAACTTTTTCAAAGTTAAGGCTCGTGTTTCGCAACTCTCATAACTTCAGAGGACAGTGCCATAAAGTTAATTTTCTAGTCTGGTAAAAGAGATTTAATTTTTGGGGACACTTTTGTTGCTTAACTTAGATTAAAGTACCTAAAAGCTTACATACTTGCAACTTTAACTATTATGCTATGCATTTGTATGTTTGTTTGATAATTAGGTTTACCTTGTATGTATCATTATAGGTTTAGTTTACCAAAATTATGTATTTAAATTATGTAATGTAAAATAAAAAGCTACTTTTGTGGCTACACATCCAAGCTAAACTTTAAACTAGAAAATCAATTTGAGGAAAATAAACTGATTGTGACTTTGCTAAAATGTAGTATAGTACGCCATCTATCAACACAGAACAACATCAGTTTATGTAGGTTCTCGCAATGAGTCGGAACCTTGCACAAAATCTTGATGTCAAGGCACTGCTTGGTTCCAATTATTTTAACTAGATGGCACTCTCCATGAATCTAAGTTGGAACTTGTTCTGATGAAAAAAAACGAAGTTGTAGGTGTGCTGTATACACAAATTACAATTAAAAACAGAAAACAGATAGGGTACGTTCCTACTCTACTATCTTTAAAGCAGTAAGCATGAGTATTTAATATTTTATGGTTCGTACCTATAGGATTTACTATTTAGTGTAAGTATGATGGGTAGAAGATAAATACCTTTTCATATTTTTATTAATTCCATTAAAATATTCATTTTATTAAAATCGGTATTATCAAAAATAAGTCGTCAAGTCGACTATAATTAAATTGGTTAGTACCATAGAATAAATTAATTAGTCTATGGTTAGTGTACACCAGCTTAAATCTTGAATCAAATCATGCTACTTACGGCAATCCAAGGTCACAGCAACGAGTAAAAGAGAAAAACATACAACAACATCCACCGACCCGAGCTAACTACAGCCGAATCTACCCGACTATGCCCGACCGCCCCCGAGCGCCCGATCTAGTCAGCTGCTTGCCAGTACGACGCAGTCAGCCGACTCGACAGAGCACAAGATGGCGGGGCCGGCGTATCGGTTTGAGAAAACAATACTGTCCGAGTTGCTGAAGATGTATAGAGATGCAACTTGCTTGTGGAACCCGACTCATCCGCACTACTCTAACAAGGTAAACAATAGTTTTTAACATCTAGGTTTTCTAGTTACAGATTCATTTACCAGCGACTTAGTAATTTATTATTCTATGCCAGAGATAAGTTGTTATAACAAGGAACCAGTTGGTAGGTTTATCTACTACATATTTCATATTTACCTCTTTACATCAGATAAGATTTCTATCAAATTAAGTCTTAATTTTTAGGTAACCAAATAAACACTCTTGTTCAATGTTTGTTGTAGACGAAAACTTTGGGGAATAAAATTATTTTTTATTGTCTGACACTGGAAGTCTTCCAATCTTTTCATTTTCCTTTACAATATTTACACGCTCATAATGGGCCCAGTCGACTTAAGAATAGTTTTAACTTAAACGTACCTATTTAGTTATTCGGCCCTGCTGGGCTGGTTTTTTGCGGGCCCAATGTTATGATCTGTCTACCAATTTATCTGTTAAAAGCAATTGAACGTTATACCGCAGAAGAAGACATTTATTGTGAAAAACTGTGTGCATAGATGGTGGGTTATAAAATTGTTAAAAAAGTTTGCCCAATCTGAGCATACAATAATTATTTCGGAGCTTATTATTCCCGATAATAGCGGAGTGCCGACTTTAGATATTTCTAATTCAATTAATTATTTATTTTAAATGATCTTCGGGACGGTTTTAAACAAAGGATTTAAACATAAATCTTATAAATTAAAACAGTCTAGGTACCTACATCTAACACAAATAACTAACTTATCGTTGACTTTCGCATACTGTCGTCTTTTTTAATTTATAGCGAACATGCGATGTGGATGGGTTTTTGCCTGGGCTATGTACTTTCATAATACTTACCTCTCTTTAGAAATTTACTTTTTACCTGTCTTTAGAAATAAGCTTATAAGTCTTTTCACTCCAGTTCACCATCAAATTAATGGCATTGGGTGATTTTTGAGTACTTTAATCTATTTTGCTATGTTTTTACTTATTTTTCTATTTTTATTTCTGTTTTATTGTTTAATTTTTAACCCCCGACCAAAAAAGAGGGGTGTTATAAGTTTGACGTGTCTGTCTCTCTGAGGAGTCTGAGGCATCTCGATCGGATGGAGCGATTTCAATTAAGTTTTTTGTATGAAAGGTGAGTTTCGCCTTGGTGTGCCCATGTTTCATGAAAATCGGTTGATCCGTTCAAAAGTTATGGGGGTGAGAGTGGGGAAGGGAAACGAAAATCTGCAAATATACTCGAGTGGGGTATCAAATGAAAGAGCATCGCGTGCCCTAACTACTAAATATTATGGTGTTTTACTTATAAGGAAATTAGGGCATTGGAATCGGGGGTTTTTCTTATTTTTTTTTTTATTTTATTGTTATATCATATCAGTGTTGTGCTCGCCTATTATAGGCACATATTCCATAGTAAATAGTATTAAAAATGTCTACTATATTTTTTTTGTTATACATGTACGTGCTGTTGGTGGTGCTATAATAATATTTAAATAATACAGGCAAAATCGGCATGCTTGGTTTCAATACAAATCGTGATACTTGCGTTATCTAGGTAGATATATGTCTGTGGTTTACACGATAGTTGCGGCGCAGGTGTCGCGGCGCCGCGCGCTGCTGGGCCTGCAGGACAAGTTCCGCGAGCTGGACCCCGGCGCCGACCTGCACCGCCTCAAGAAGAAGCTGGAGAACATGCGCACCACCTACAAGCGCGAGCGGGCCAAGGTGAGCACCCTGCCTACCTACCCTACCTACCTGCTGGGCATCCTCGGATTCATTCTGTCTAAGACGAAATTATCATAACGTGGAGTTTTACACCTAACAACAAACACAACTACAACTAAACGCCATATTAATACTGACGCACGAATATATAGAAAAACATAGAAATACAAAATTAATACACTTACAATATAATACAGAAAATACAAAAGAATGAACAGTTGCACATTGTGTGTGCTACAGTGCGTCAAATTCCTAAAGAACTCCAAAATTGTTAAAACTGACAAAGCTGTTGTTTGTAACCCCCGATCAAAAAAGCGGGGTGTTATAAGTTTTACGTGTCTGTCTGTCTGTCTGTCTGGGACATCATAGCTCTCGAACGGAGGGAGCGATTTTGATATAGTTTTTTTTTGTACGAAAGGTGAGTCTAAGAGCAGACATGTTTCATGAAAATAGTTTGTGGCGTTTAAAAGTTATGGGGTTGAGAGTGGAGAAGGAAAACCGAAAATCTGCAAATATACTCGAATGGGGTATCAAATAAAAGCGCATCGCGTGCACATTACAAATTATTATGTTGTTTTTATAAGGAAAAGAAGGCATTGGAATCGTGGGTTTTTCTTTAATTTTAGATTTAGATTTATAGATATAATAGATAGTCTCCAGAATTGCCTTCCAGAGGTAACAGAAAAAACTAATATCTCTATTTCCTTCACGTTTCACATAAGCACGAATATCATGTGTGATGTACCAGTGTATCGTACTTATGCACAATGCCGTCAAACATCTCTTCATCATTGATATTTAGTTAAATAACAATAATTATAAAGATATTGATATTTAATTGCTTCCTTTATAATTTAACCAATATAGTTAAAACAATTTTCAGGTGAAGAAGTCCACAGCGGAAGGGGGTGAGCCATACGAGCCCTCGCTGTGGTACTACCCGCACATGGCGTTCCTGGACGCGCTGGAGGGCGCGGGGGGGGCCGGGGGTGAGGGCTGCGGGGAGGGGGAGCTCTACGACAGCGACGCTGATGGTGATGACTATGTGAGTACTTTCCTTAGGTGGGACTTTGAAGTTAGTTATTGGTAGACTCATACCTCAGTGACACCATGGACTAAAGTTAAAAAAAGGTAAATTATGTTTAAAAAATAGAAAATAAAAAACGTTAAAAAAAAAGTTCTTATGAGTGAGAATACCTAAGTAATGTATTACTTATGCGACCTCTGTTCGAAAAACATCGTTTTGTAGTCGAGTAAGTCTGCTGCAAGGGGTAGTTCGTTTCTTTTATATTTTTCATGCAATTTTTCGTTGCTCGTGGTATTTATCTGTTGATTAAAGTAATAGTTTATTGTTTGCTGCGCGTATGGTTGCATACGAAAATCGTTTAAGGCGCGTATACCCGATACGCGCATACAGTGTATTAAAAACGCGCACTCGAGCTCTAGCTCGTAGCCTCAATTTCACCATTTTATGCTACAAGTAGAGTTTTATTGAACTAAGGGCAACCGTTTGAAAAGGTAATTTTAAGGTCAATTTGACCTCAGTTAGGAGGACGAGCTTAGCCTGATCTTTTCGTGTTCATAGCCAATGGTCAAATCGGGGCTTACAGTGATTAAACAATCCGTAAGTATGTTATTAATTAATATCTAAATCTTACCCCTTCAGGACACAGAACCCCCTGAGAAGAAATTTAAATCCTACATCACGGATGAACACCAATACGAGAACAAGAGCGCCAGCAACCCCCTCACCGCCTCCAGCGAAGACGAGGAGCGCCCCTACGTCATCCTGAAAACCCCCACCTACGAGTCAGGCCAGGGGCCAGCCAGACACACAGAAGACCCCTTCGCGAAAGCCTTGGCTGCACGCCTTGAGGAGTTGAGACCCCAACAACGGTTCATAGCGGAGAAACTCCTATCTGATGTCATATTTCTCGGAAGACTGAATAAGTTGAGGACTGGATCTGCTATTGCGATTAATGAGGACATCTAACTAGGAACATTGTATTTTTCTCCTAAGCCATAGAATGTCCACTGCTGGAGTTTCTCTATTCATCTTCACATCTTATTGTGGCGGTGGCATACTTGGCACGTCTTGCAGGTAGGTTATTGAGCGCATTATTTAAAGTTGTGTCCTTAGAAGATGCTGCTACTTATAATTCAGTTAATTAAAACAAGGTTGTCCATATACTGTTATTGTCAGCAACCACTTCACCTACTCCAGTGAAGACGAGGAGCACCCCTATAGCATAATAAAAAACCCACGAACAAAGGAAGGCCAAACTCGCAGTTGACCCATTTGCATGGCCATGGCTACTCTTTTTGCTCAGTTGAGACCTTAAAAACGGCTCATAGAATAGAAACTCCTATCTAATATTATATATGTATGTATATTTCGGAATATTAAACAAGTTTAATAAGAGACCAGGTCAGCTATTGCGCTTTTGAGGATATCTGAAAAGGAGTCGATTCTTGGTGAACATTGAAGTTAATACTCGCGTTTCTCAGCGCCGACTCACTCGCATGCGATAGCTCTCTTCGACTAAACCTATTTACTGTGGATGAAATATCTCGAATAGTAAGCAAACAAATAGCTTCAAAAAATAGCACGGACTTGTATGGAATTTCATCTAACCTGCTAAAAACCATCGCAAAATCCATATCCATGATTATTGCCCACCTTTTTAACATCTGCATACGACATGGCACATACCCGGACCCCCTCAAAAGAGTAAAGATATCACCTCTGTACAAGGGAAAAGGCAAAAAGTCAGATATAAAATCATACCGACCTATATCCCTCGTTCCCGCCATCAGCAAGATATTCGAAGTCGGACTCAATAACAGACTACTGTCCTTTATCAGCGAACGGCACATTATGTCAGACCGACAATATGCATACAGAACCGGCCGTGCCACCACAGACTTGGTCAGGGAGGTGGTGTGGCGGGCTCTGAGCGCGCGCGAACAGGGCCAGTGCGTAGCGCTGCTGTGCTGCGACCTGTCGCGCGCGTTTGACACCGCCGCGCCGACCACCTTCTCATCTCCAAGAAATTAAACTTCTACGGTATTAGAGGCCCGGTTCTGTCACTGCTGAGATCTTTCATGTCGAGACGGACACAAACCGTAATTGGTGACCGCGGCCGGCAGAGATCCGCGGAGCTGCAAAATACCATCGGCGTTCCACAAGGCTCATGCCTCTCAAACACACTATTTAGCCTCCTATTAAACGATCTCCCTAAGGCAGTAGGAGAGGAGCAGGCCTACATGTACGCCGATGACGTAGCAGTCATAATAACGGCACAGAACCCTCAGAATCTTGAGGTGAAGTTTAACAGCGTAGTACAAAGCCTCGAGCTTTGGTTCGCGACCAATGGCCTTGCGTTAAACAGTGATAAAACCTGTTACATGACGTTTCGTCTGAACGGCTCTCCAAGGCCGCGGATTTCTGTGACGGCAGGAAACACCCCTCTGCAGATGGTAGAATACACAAAGCTACTAGGATTCCAAATCGACAGTGGCCTCAAGTGGGATATGCATATAAACGAGCTCTGCAGTAGACTCGGACGTACATGTTTCGCGTTGCGCCGCATCGCCGCAACCGCAACCCGCAGCGTAGTACTGGCGTGCTATCACGCAACGGTGCACTCCACCATCACCTACGGCGTGGAGCTATGGGGACGTGCCGCTGACGCTGACAGAGTCTTTGTTATGCAGAAGAGGGCGGTTCGTGCCATCGTGGGTTTGGAGAACGATGTGTCATGTCGCGATTACTTCAAAGAGCTAGGAATAATGCCCCTCCCTTGCGAGTTGATATTTCAGGTTGCAATGTTCACACACAGCAACCTGGAAAGCTACAGTCGTAGGGGAGTAAACCCCTCCCGAGCACTGCGCAGCGACAAGCGGGCGCACCTGCTAGTCGTACCCCCGCACAAACTGCGCAAATCGGAGAGGTCCGTGTACGTGATGGGCCCCTCGGTGTATAACAGGCTACCGGACACCGTCAGGAGGGATGCATCTTCCACTGCGGTGTTTAAGTCGAGGTTACGTAAGTGGCTCCTTGACAAGAGTTTCTACTCGATAAATGAGCTCTACGAACTGCCGGAATTAGTACAGTGAGTTTGGCGCGGGTGTTCTTAGTCATGTTTCATGAAAATCGGTTGAGCCGTTTAAAAGTTATGGGAGTGGGGTAGGAAAACCAAAATCTGCAAATATACTCGAGTGGGGTATCAAATGAAAGCGCATCGCGTGCACATAACTAAATATTATGGGGTTTTACTTTTAAGCAAATTAAGACATTGGAATCGGGGGTGTTTCATAAATTTTAAATTTAGATTTTATTGCATGAGCCGGGTTACTAAATAAGTAGGTATTGGTTTCGAAGTCTCCCGCCGCACACGAGCACAGTGCCCAGTGCATGTCCCGATTTAGTCGATGCAACTTTCGATCTCTGCCAACTTGTTCATTATTCAATACTACTAATATTGCATAATGAAGTATTAGTGGAGTGCCGACTTTTGATAATTTCTTTACAATTCATCGCTTATTGATTTTACTTTGGCGACTTATAAAATAATGTTAGTTCATTTGTACAATGAATTAGTAGTTTTGTATATTCGATCCTTGGCAACTACTCCTACGACAGAAATGAAACAGCACACTAACATTTTTAGTAATAATTTTAATTCTCGTCATAAATAAATTAGTTTAATTGTTGTGTTGTAACAAGATTTTATAAAAAGTGGTATGTCCCTATACTTTAGAACGCGTAAGTACAAAAATGATATTTTTACTGATGTTTTATACACATTCAACAATTCAGAAACATTTACTTAATTGTAAAATTAACATTTCGAAAGCTGATCTCTATTTTACAAAGTAATAAACATTTATTTATATAATTTTAATAATTTGTTTGATTCTAGTTATTATTGAT
This sequence comes from Gymnoscelis rufifasciata, assembly GCA_929108375.1. Classification (NCBI taxonomy): domain Eukaryota; kingdom Metazoa; phylum Arthropoda; class Insecta; order Lepidoptera; family Geometridae; genus Gymnoscelis; species Gymnoscelis rufifasciata. Next base: position 16,375,849 of record OV815309.1, read on the forward strand.
TAAATAAAAGCTCTGTTTTGATAGTTCTAGGTGAGTAGTGAGGCGAGTCCCGAGGCGAGTGCGCGGAACAGTAGACACTGGTAAACAACAACAGACTAAACTCTACCATACATAACGCTCCATACAAACACGTCTCTTCTAAGGCAGTAATTTCATACATTTCTTACAGAAAATGGATTTTTTACACTTTCAATAGTAGTTCTTTTGATAATGAAGATTCGATTAAGATCAACGTCATTTGTAGATATACAAAAATTCATTTTAGTAATAAAACAATAATTATTTACTTTATTTATGATTTGATTTTATGAATTTTGATCCATTTTCTGCATATATAAAGCGAAGCCAAGTGTAGTACTTGCTAAAAGGCAACTCGTTTAAATTTGAATACATTTTTAAATTATCCTGTATTTGTAAATCAAATCAAATACTTTAATATCATTACAATTTTTTTCAAGGCAAAACTAACATCTACTTTTGTTAAAAAAAATGGCATCGAATCGTAGACTAGACAAAATCTACTTACAATAATTTTTGATAAGAGTCGTAGAATATTTTATAATAAACATTTTTAGATTATTAAAATTTTATAATACACATATTATACATTCTGTTACACTTCCTAAAATGATATTGTATCACAATATTTATTATTTTTTATAATAATTATTAACTAGTTTCTAATAGCTATGAAATGTCATTTACTCGTATATCAACATTTAAAACAATAATTTAGTGACTTATGATTCTTATGAATGACTAATGCTTTAAATTTTACACACGTAGAAAACATTCTTTACGTAATACAATAACCTGCGTTTATGAATTTGTAAATTAGAATAAAGTAATTTTGCCCAAAGTATTGGATGTCGACTTTATAATCGGCGCCCAAATTGAAAGCGCCCTAAGACTTTCTAATCAAGTTAACTCTGATGTGACAGCAATTGGTCTGCGAGACAGACAGCTTGGGTCAGTCCTTCTATTGAGCTGCAATTTTTAAAAGCGCACCGGAGATTCGAAATTTTGTTAAACTCGCTCACCCTGCTGAGAGGATCATAAAACTTAATAAGTTTTAGATGAACTCATGAACCAAGGGTTTCAAGTATTCAAACATTATACACTAATTGTAATAGAAATGCCGGTGGCCCTCGTTCGCTTCTGAATGTATACAGATGATGCAGTGGGAGCGCGCGATCGCACCGTGACTGTAGTCCGTAGGCCGATGGCGCCGGACTTAGCAACCACAATAATGCAATTACAAACTTCGATTTCATTATACATACACCTCACAACGTCTCGTATCTCTATAGTGCCTTCTTACACCACAACTGTGTCACATGAAATATTAGTTACTGTTTTGCTGTTGGTCACATTTTTTATATTATTTTTCGGTATATTTTTTAAGGATTTGTATATATTAGGTATTAATTTGAAAGCAATAATTGTGGAATTATAGGATGGGTCGGATTAATATCAATAAAAAAATGTTATTTCAGTGAAATAGTGGGTATCATGCATAAATATTTCATATTATAAATATTTTTACAAAGACTTGTTAATTGTTGACACCATAGAATTGTACTATTGTCGTGTATGTGGTTTATTTATTTAATGCTTCTGATATTATAGTGTGTTCCGGTGACATTCTACCGCCACGCAAACATTTATACTATCACTCTTGTATCTGAAAAGAATGACATAAACAGTAGCGCACAGTTCCAAAATTAAACTTCGCACAGGGTGCACAACGGGAACAGTGATCGGATGGCAGGTCTGAAAAGTGATCACACAATACAGCTCATTCACCGAATCACGTGACAGTTTATGTTTATATTCAAACTGGAAGTGTTCAATTCACCGGCGGTCGAGTACCGCGCGTCACGGTCCACGCTTCCAATTTCAAACACTCCGCGCCCAACTCAAAAATCAAAGTGTCCCAATCGCAGGCACTCGAGTGTCTCGGTAGCACGTAGGTACCTAGGCAACACGCGGCTCGGTAACTGCGGCGCGCTCACACGTCCAGCTGCGGCACGTAGGGCGGCTGCAGGTGCGCGGCGCGGCGCGGCGTGTGCGGCGCGGGGGGCGGGGTGCGCGGCGCGGGGGCGGGGGCCGCCAGCGCGTCCAGGTCCGCCAGGCGCTCGCGCCGCGCCCCCGCGCCGCCCCCCGCGCCCGCCCCCGCCCCCGCGCCCCGCGCCAGCAGCAGCGGCACGGGCAGCAGCTCGGGCATCACGCTGTGGTGCGTGACGAGGGCGGACAGCGACGTGAACTCCTTCGTGAAGCCCTGCGGGGGAACGACCGTGAGTGGAACTTTCGCGACTACCTACCGACTTTGTGACGAGCTGAAATCGGGCAAAATATGACCCGACTGCGACTTTACATATTAGGGTTTTTTTAGTCCATGAAGCTTATCAGGTGAGCGCGGTCGCCGCGCAACTTCGATTCGACATTCTGGACGGTCGGCCGGCTCGATAAATGTTTCAAGAAAACTAATATTATTTTTTAAACATTCTACTCGACGATACCTACTCTACATGACGAGGTTTGTTGACTTTCATTTTATCATTGTTAAGAAAGAGAGAGAGGAAGCTAAGAAGAAACTAATATTTTAGAATGCTTCAGTGGCGCGGTGGGCGAGAGTCCGCTTGCGGCGCACGATGTAGCGGGTTCGATTCCCGCCGAGGGTAAAAGCGTCTGTATGTTCTGCAAGCGCTTTTCTCCTTGGTCTGGGTGTTTAATATTGTATAATAAAAAAAATGTGTGTGTGTGCAATTCACACACGATAGAAGTGAAACTTCAGTAAATCGACGAAAGAATAAGAAGAATAAAAAAAAGTGTGTGTGTGTGTGTCAGCTACGACGCACGATTGGAGTCTACTAATTACTAACTATAATTATGATATATATCGAATAGAAAAAAAGGGTAAATGAACGCATCTGCTAAAATGATAAGAGAAACAAACATATATCTGTTATTATTCGGATTATTTATATTACTTCAATAAAGCGTATTACATAAAGTATGTTACAAAATAATATAACTAAAATACAGCAATACCTCTTTGCGCGATACTTCGTAGTCTCAACTACGAAGTATCGCTCAAAGAAATTTAAATAAAGCATTGTATTTGTGTCTCTTACCATTTCCGTTTCATCTTTTTGCATCCGGTTTCAAATCACTACGATTCTATAGAAGTTTCACTTCAAAAATATCTACGTATGTACGTATATTATATTAAGTATTATCAGATATCTAGTACCCTGTGTTACGGGTACTAGATAGATAGAGCAAAGAGCCTACCGCGGGGCTAAATGTTGTTTATTTTCATATCGGATTTAAAAAAATGTGCGCTAGTTGTAGTCGACCCGGGGGGGTCGCGGCACCTTGATCTTGTATCCCTTGGCGGTGCGCAGGATGAGGTAGTGCGCGATGCCGGCGCGCGCGAAGTCCCGCGGCACGCGCACGGACAGCGCGAAGCAGCCCGCCTGCGTCGTGGAGCCGCGCACCAGGAACGACCCCACCGGCGACCCGCACAGCACCTCCAGGGCTATCTGCAACGGGGAGACGCGCGCCGTTAGTGATGTAAGTGCGGCTCGTGACCCTCGTCTCTGTTCTCCTCTCGCGCCGAGGTAGACCGCTCGCACTCGACCGCTCGTCGGCATCCATATCCATGGGCGGAAGGTGTTCCGCGCCGACGCGCAGCACGGTGACGTTCGCCGAATCGCGAGAGTATCGTTACCGGCGCACGGTAAGTCTCGAAACTGCAACGGGGACGCCGAAGTTCGACGATAGCATCGGGGGAGCGATCGATGATTGCGTGAATTTCATCTATCCTCATCTTCCTCGTGGAACCTGCGTATCGTACCCGACACTGCACTCGCAAGATGTTTTGGAATCGATATATAGAGCGGAAAGGATGCGAACTGCACGCAAGAGGCGTTCATATTTAGTTAATACCGATCCCGAAACACGTCGTATAATGGATGTCGCTCGCCCACCTCTCGCGGTATCCCGTGCTGGAACCAGGGCGCCTGGCGCAGCTCGGGCTCGTGCGGGGGCGCGGCGGGGGGCGCGGGCGCGTTGTTGTTGCCGGAGGCGCGCGAGGCGGGCCGCGTGCCGCCGCCGCACGACGAGCCGCCGGACGAGGACGACGCGGTGCCGCTGCAGCGGGCGGGACTGCTGGAAACGAACACAAAAATGATAATGCTTTTCTTAGGAGCATCCTATTTCTGTTTCTGTTAGGTTATTATGTGAATTCTGAGTGTAGTACGGGGCCCGAAGCGGAGCCGCGTGAACCCTCTATATTCATAGATAATCCCTAAGGTTCCGTTTTATTATATTTTCATGAATTTACAGATTTACTCATTTTGACTCACTCGAAAATTCCTCATAGTTAACTATGGTGTAATTTCCAATGCTTGTATTACGACTAGAAAAATTGCATAAAGTGTCACCTATGTTTATTATTAGCGTTGTTGAGGGTGCACTTGGCGAAGTCGTTCTCGTTGGCGCGGCGCGGCGGCGGCGCGGGCGGCGCGCGGGAACACTCCGATGCCTCGTTGATGTACGCGCACGCAGGGGGAGTCGGGCTGCGATGGGGAAAAAAATGAGTTAAAGAGTCTGCTGATACTTGGATTCTGTAAAACGGATAGCCTTCATTCAAAGTTAGCTTCCCAAGCTTTAAATAATTGCGGACGGCGGTAGATTAATTTAACGATGCCTTCCGGTCTTCATTTTGAGGCGATCGCAGATCGAGGCCGCTTGTGCCACGGGCGCAGTACTACTAGTGACAGAGATACGCACGTGGGCGGGGTGTCGGCGACGAGCGGGGTGGAGTCGTCGTCGGAGTGTCTCGCGGAGTGGAGCCCGAGCGCCAGGCTCCGGGCGCAGTACTACTAGTGACAGAGATACGCACGTGGGCGGGGTGTCGGCGACGAGCGGGGTGGAGTCGTCGTCGGAGTGTCTCGCGGAGTGGAGCCCGAGCGCCAGGCTCCGGGCGCAGTACTACTAGTGACAGAGATACGCACGTGGGCGGGGTGTTGGCGACGAGCGGGGTGGAGTCGTCGTCGGAGTGTCTCGCGGAGTGGAGCCCGAGCGCCAGGCTCCGGGCGCAGTACTACTAGTGACAGAGATACGCACGTGGGCGGGGTGTCGGCGACGAGCGGGGTGGAGTCGTCGTCGGAGTGTCTCGCGGAGTGGAGCCCGAGCGCCAGGCTCCGGGCGCAGTACTACTAGTGACAGAGATACGCACGTGGGCGGGGTGTCGGCGACGAGCGGGGTGGAGTCGTCGTCGGAGTGTCTCGCGGAGTGGAGCCCGAGCGCCAGGCTCCGGGCGCAGTACTACTAGTGACAGAGATACGCACGTGGGCGGGGTGTTGGCGACGAGCGGGGTGGAGTCGTCGTCGGAGTGTCTCGCGGAGTGGAGCCCGAGCGCCAGGCTCCGGGCGCAGTACTACTAGTGACAGAGATACGCACGTGGGCGGGGTGTCGGCGACGAGCGGGGTGGAGTCGTCGTCGGAGTGTCTCGCGGAGTGGAGCCCGAGCGCCAGGCTCCGGGCGCAGTACTACTAGTGACAGAGATACGCACGTGGGCGGGGTGTCGGCGACGAGCGGGGTGGAGTCGTCGTCGGAGTGTCTCGCGGAGTGGAGCCCGAGCGCCAGGCTCCGGGCGCAGTACTACTAGTGACAGAGATACGCACGTGGGCGGGGTGTCGGCGACGAGCGGGGTGGAGTCGTCGTCGGAGTGTCTCGCGGAGTGGAGCCCGAGCGCCAGGCGCCGCATGAGCGGCGGGCGCTCCCCGAGCCGCCGGTATCCGTCTCCGGGCGACAGCGGCGAGCGCGACTCCTCCGAGCTCGTGGGGCTCGCCTCGGGCCGCGCGCTCAGCCCGTTGCATGTTGATCTGGAACATGAGTGCATCCATGTTGTAAAAAATACTTTTCGTCGAAAAATTTTAAATAAGGCAGTGTTGGTGATGGTAATACAGCGCAGAGAGGTGTACTAGAGCAATAACTCAAGCAGTTTTATGTAATGTTAATATATTATGTTCAGGGTGAACGACGCGGGTGAATATTATTGGGCGTAGCATGTCGTTTCCTCGACATTAGGACCTTTGCGCACAAGTTGAAGGCTGACGCTGGACGATTGCATAATCATCCTCAGTTTATTTGATATAAGGGTCTGATCAAACGAAGGGGCCACGTGACGTCACGATCTTGAAGAGGGCAGTTGTTTTGCAATGCGCAGTGAGATGCAATGAAGAACAAGAATGCAATGAAATGTGTATGTTTCTGTGTTGGCCCTGACGTTGAGGCCTCACAGGCGGGGCGCGGGGCGTACCTGTCGGCGAGCGAGTGCGGGTAGGGGCGGCGGCCGAGCGGCAGCGAGTCGGGCGCGCGCCGCCCCCCGCCCGCCGCGCCGCACTCCGCGCCGCCCAGCTCCTTGCACTGCAACACACACACGTACACATTACTGCTCGTTTATGCGACGGAGCGTTACTGATACACTAGTGGCACTACGTCAACGGCAGAGGTAACTGCAGCTGTCTACTGCTTTAATTTTATCGGCATCGTCATATCTTAACAAAATAATAGATTTCGTCCTAGCTTTTCCCGCCACGGCGTTGTTCGTGTTGCATGGAATTTCCCGCGGGTACGACGTACTTTTCCGCGGTAAAAAGAAAATGGGCCAGTGGTTCCTGAGATTAGCGCGTTCAAACAAACATACGAACTCTTCAGCTTTTTATTATTAGTATAGATTAACTTTCCACTTGATTATCTCTGTCTTTTACTGGAACGGCATTAGAATCCATTGAGTGGTTCAGACCGTCGTGTATCCTGGCCAAACAGATAGCGGAAACTATTTAATTTTATACTAGGGATTTGAAGATAAGTAAGTCCAAGGAAGTAACTTTAATCTTTTCCTCCAAATTAAATTCAAAAACCAGATAGAAGAACTTTCTCCAGCCTATTTCTAGCCCAAGTATTATCTTAGCCTATTCCTAGCCGTAGAAAGAAGTTACAGTCAACAGAGCGCCTCACTTCGCCACATTCCAGCCGTGGAATGCGACCGCCCTTTAACTCAACAATAACAGCAAATCAATGCCATCACAGCCAAACCAATTACACCTTTATGATACGTACCAATAAGGTTCAACAGAAATGGTGAGGGCACGTAAACATCGCGTGAGGATAAATACTAGAAGTGACGGACGGAAATAATCTTGTTTCGCTTTGTTTCCGAAACAGCTCACGGGCGCGCGACACGGATCCGAGGCGGGCGATTTGCTGCCGTTTAAGATAAGAAGGGGTAAGGTTAACCTGCTTTTTATTTTACTAACACTTTGCAACCAACTGGCTCAGAATATAATACCTAAAAGGTCTCATTGCTACTTGTCATCAAAATTATATTGGTTATTATTTTCTTCTCGTGTTGTTCCGTCCAATGTACTTAAAACAAACAGTCTGAAGAAGGCAATGAGCCAATCCAGGCTCTTGGATTTTGCGCGTGATTTAGCTGTCTGTGAAACCATGAGAACTCGCGTTAGGATAGTGCCTCCCATTTCTTTCCATGGGCGGCGTAGATCCGGGAGATGGCGAAGGGATTCTTAGTAAAAGATGGGCAGTAGCGAAGTCTTCGACTTCCAAGTTCAAATACAACAAACAAACACTGCGCTCGGCAGCGCCCCAGCTTGGTTATTATGGCAATTTAGTATTTAAACTAGTCTTTAGTGATTATGTGTGTGGGTTGGTTGAAATAAAAGAGTTATTGCACTATACTGAATCTATTCATTTAACACGTTACAGGTTATTACAATTATATTATTTATTTAATCCTTATTAGGATATGTCTAAACACGGCTGAGGTTTGAAGAGTGACTGGCGAGGCTCCGCATAACTATTAAAAAGCTGAATTGACGAAACGCGTTTGCGCCGCGTACTTTATTGCTAATCTGTGTCACTACATCAATCCTCCCCTTTTTTCAAAATTTTTTACAAAAAAATTTATTTTATTTCAATAGTACATTCAAGGTTAAAACATTACAATAACATTACAAATTCAAAGGCTCATGCCTGCTACACAAATATGCTTACGTTTGAAAACAACATGCGATATGAGCTCGCATTCATTTATGCAGAGGTAAGTACATAGTTATTTCACAATCAAAGTTCGTTCGAATGACCAAAGTAAAATAATAATAGTCAGCTTGTAAAATTACATACATGTTTTTTTTTACTTTAAAATACATTTTTAACAATGAAATCTTTTAATAAAGTTGTATAAACAATGAAATAAACTTTGTATGTTAACAAAAAAATATTTTTAAACTACACTTTTGTTTACATTATTCTAATACACTGTAAAATTAATAAAATCTAATTTTGAAAAAATGATTAAATTTCGTATTACTGAGACACACGTGCAAATTCGCTAAGTTGCAAGATCGCTACATGACACTGTTAGTGCGCTCTAGTATCAGGTTACAGTTCGTAATAACGCCAAGTTCTATATATAATTGAATTATTTGCAACACATAAGAATAATGAACGAAACCTAGTTATCATTTCTAATCACTTTGCACTACATCTTGAATTTTGTAGTTATTTTCGGAAGTTCGGTCTCCAGCGGGGTTACACATATTCCAGTCACTCGGCACAAGCAGTGCTGCCGTGTCAAGCGTATGTCCGTGATCTTAAGTTACATGAGTTGCGCGTAAAAGGTGCAAATCGTATTTTAATGACATTCTAAACCATGGAGTATATTCCTTTAAAGTCTATTCTTGTTCAATTCGTTGAAAAAAGCTGTCACCCTATCTCATGCAACTATGATTTTGCCTCTCTCTGTCATGGCAATGTCTAGTATTTTTACATACACTAACTAGGCGTGACAATAATTTTACTTGAAAAAATGGCTATCTCAGTTTACTCTAGTTACATACATGATATAGGCGCGACGGGCGCCCAAAGATACAGGAGTTAGCCCAACCAGACCACGTTTGTGATGAGTGTGATTGCCAGTTTTGTAACACATACAGAGCTCATTTGGAAAATCGCAACCTATCAAAACAGCTGCTAGAAGAAGATTCCAACGACTCCGATGATCTGACAAAAGTTTTTACAGCAGACATGCAGAAGGCCATTTATTGTATGCCGAAATTACAAACAAAAGATTATTATTTCTCACGGAAATTGGTTTTATTTAATGAGACATTTGTGTCTCCAGGTAAAAACGAGAAAGCTTTCTGTGTCGTTTGGAATGAAGGCGATAGTGGACGCAAAGCCTACAATATTTATTTATTTATTTATTTATCAAACAAAATCCACAGCCCTTAATATATATCTTAATAGATAACTTATAATTATGACCTAAGGCCAAAAACGGATTTACATTTTATAAAACTTACATATACACAGACTGTCACTAAAGAAAGAAGAGAAATTTACATTACAATTGCTTCGTCATTATGTGCACTTCATTGTCCACAACGCTAAACACCAGAAAGAAGTAATTATTTACAGCGACAATTACTCAGCCCAAAATAAAAATCGCATCCTCTTCACAGCAATGATTCGGCTTATAAATTTAGAAGACTTAATCGACGCTGAAAAAATAAGATTTGTTACTTTGGAGCCTAGTCACTCAAATATGGCTGCAGATGCAGTGCACGCGTGCATCACAAATACATTTTCCAAACATCAAAATTATGTACGATCTTTACGTCGAAAAAATAAGAGATTCACGAAAACACAAATGATAGTTGACGTTTATTTCTCATAAAAATATGGTGAAATTATTGACTAACTAAAAAAAAATTCCCAAAACAATATAACATACAGTCATTGAAAATAGTCGAATTCCGAAGAGGTTTGACTAACATATTTGTCAAAAATGCATATAACGAAGAAAGTTTTAAGGAATTGAAAGTGTTACGCAAAAATGCACTGAACTTGGCGGAAAAATATTTAGTAACCGATTTACCAAGGGAGGAAAGACAAAAGGAGTGATCAAGGCGAAGAAAGACCAATTGATAAATTATGCGATTCTCTTCCCAGAGCCTATCGGAAGTTTTTACCTCTATAGTTACATTCAAACTTTGATCTCATATTGTTTTAATTAGATCTATGTATACTGTGTTACTTATATGATTTAATTATGTATTCCAAAACATTGATTCAGGTTTTCTTTTTCTGTTTGATATATACATTTCACGATTTTAATGTTTTAATTTTTGTGTCAATGACTGAAACCTGAATATTAATGACTCATCAGCATCACTTATTTAGACCTAGAATTTGATCTCGCACTCGTACCTGGTTGTTTTAATTATATTTATGTATCCTATGTTAACAAGATTTAAGACTTGTTAGTCTTATTGGAAAAAAATGTAAGTACGAAAGTATTGAACCAGGTTTAAATCATTAATTTCACCTTCCTGGCGTCTTATTCCGAGCTAAGTGGTTTTTCCATAGGAAGAAGGTATTATTTGTTTCCAAGATTTAAACTTTTTTATTTGCAAAATATAATCAAAATCGGCTCGGTATTATAACGGAATATTAAACGCATTTATTATTAGGGGGTAGGGAAATAGAATAGCAACATTTTATGAAAAAATACTGGTTGGTAGGTAAGCTAATTCTTAAAAAGTTTTATTATCATAGATATTGTTGCCACAAATAATCACTTCCTGTCAGACCTATTTATGGTAACTCATACTTAACTGACATAGGCAACACCTAACGAATTAAGTCAGTTTGGCACAAGTAGTGTATTTTAAGTTACAGAGCGCGTAAATCAAGCTTTGTATGGAGACCTTGTTATGCCTATCTTAGTTATCGCTAATAACTCGTAAAATAATTAAGATTTCAATATTTTAATACCTCCCCGTTGTTTAGAAGCTTGCGACTCGTTATTTTATGGAAAAAAAAACCAATAAAATTATCATATTTTTTCAAAAAAGGTAAATAACTGAAAAAAACTTTGAACGGCCATTGCTCAAAACAAGGTTTTGCAAGATACACGAAATAGGTGTGACACGGCAGAGTGGGAATGAGCCAATATCTCAAATTCCAGCACTGATCCTCCGGCAAGCATGTTTCCTCCAACCGGGCAAATCCTCCGGCAAAAACGCTTCTTCCAACCGGGCAAAACCTCGAGTGAATCTGCAGGTCCAAACTCCATTTTCGTCAGGATTAAATGCACCTCAGATATAAGCTGGCTTTAAAAATATCATGCCGCTTCTATAGAAGACTGTGAACTTCGTTGTCTGGATCGCGGTTTCATTGGATGACATCACTTACTGCGCATTGGCGTTGCTGCGTTGGCATTTTCTGAATATGCTTGTTTATCCATGTTGTTCTATTATAAATTCCTTCAGCCGCGTTCTTAAAATTGAGTCACTCCTACACGGATAACTTAAACACAACCCACAATATAAATCACGATAATAACGAATCACGTCGGGAATTTCTATATATCACGTCGGATTTTGTATCACGTCGGGTTTTTAATCACGTCGGGGTCACCACTTTAGTATTTAAACTATACTTTAGTGATTATGTATGTGGGTTGGTTGAAATAAAAGAGTTATTGCACTATACTGAATCTATTCATTTAACACGTTACAGGTTATTACAATTATATTATTTATTTAATCCTTATTAGGATATGTCTAAACACGGCTGAGGTTTGAAGAGTGACTGGCGAGGCTCCGCATAACTATTAAAAAGCTGAATTGACGAAACGCGTTTGCGCCGCGTACTTTATTGCTAATCTGTGTCACTACAGCAACATCCCTTAATATAGGGATTTTCTGATATCTTTAAGTTATTTATCTAGAAAACACTCAACGATAATGTTGTCAAAAATCCTTAAAATTGAATTAAAACTATGATATATTATTGAGCCTGAACTAGGACAATCCTGTTTTTCTGGCTTATATTGTTTATGGGGGGCTTAGAAGACGTTTATAAGAGACTATGCTAAAGAGATTTCTATTTAGCCTTGTGAATGCTTCTTTGTCTTCATCGATTCTGTAAAATTTGACTCTGTTTAACAAGAATTGTATAAATAAGGCGAGGCTGTGTTTTTAACCCCCGACAAAAAAAGAGGTTTGTTATAAGTTTGACGTGTCTGTCTGTCTGTGTGTCTGTCCCAGACAGACGGACATCATAGCTCCCGAACAGATGAAGCGGTGTTCTTAAACATGTTTCATGAAAATCGGTTGTGCCGTTATAGGGGTTAGAGTGAGGAAGGAAAACTGAAAATCTGCAAATATACTCGAGTGGGGTATCAAATGAAAGCGCATCACGTGCACATTACACAATAATTATGGTGTTTTACTTTTAAGAAAATTGAGGCATTGAAATCGGGAGTTTTTCGTAAATTTTAAATTTAGATTTATTATGTAAAACGTGGGATTACACCCACAACTACACAGTACGTGTCCAAATTCCAGGCGCCGAGTGGAGCTCATCCGAGAAAGCTATGTGCCATGTATATTTAACCCGGCGAGTGGCGGAGCGCTTTTATGGCCGTCGTCACGCGAGCCTGAACCGCAGAGGTCCCACCGGGGCACACGGCGACCCGACGCAATCTGCGGGCTGCGGCCCCTCTGCTCTTATTTATTTATTTATTTATTTTATTTAAGCCATTTATTTCCAAATATAGTTTAGCAGAATTTCAGTTACAAAATTATGAGTACATATTAACACAGTCACTATAAATCTTAACACTTCACTCATTTTTAATCGTCCATGCAGTCAGTGTTCATTATTTGGATACCCATTTCTGGGTGAAGGCCTCCTCCATCCGTCGCCACCGGCTCCTATCTCCGGCTAGTCGTGTCCAGGTAGTCCCTCTGCTCTACTCCTACTTTATTTCAGTATATTTGCGGATTTGTTGTCGATTGTTTTCGAGATAAAATTCAATATTATCCGGCACACATTGGAATACATCATAGTTTATTTATTCGTCGTAGGTTACAGAGAAGCTATTAATATGTTGTTTCAACTAAATAGGCAAAAATTACATGAGAAAGTGTTGTCTACTTTTACTATTTGATTGCAATGCCCTTTAACTCATCCAGCCGAATCAACGTTATGTGCCAAAAACGTCACCATCGCAAAAGCCCGTGGGGGCTGCATATGAAATATTCACGTGACGTCCCCGGGCCGCGCCGTCACGTCGGTCGCCGGTCGCGGTTTGCGAACTTTTCGCGGACAGAGAAGACTGACGCATGTTAGTATACCTGTAGTGGGACAACTCATCTTCTAACAATATGATCTACATTTAGGCTGACTTTTAACAGGATAATTTTACGACTGAGAAAAGTGGAAAGGGAAGTAACGAAAATTTACACTTACATTGAGTTTTACTGCTCATTCATAATGTTTATCTTTTACTAATTATTATGTTTGTAATAATTCTATGTACTTTCGATATATTTCGACATCTACATTATCCAATCTCTGCTTACATGCTTAAATTCAAGTAAAGAAATTGAAACACAATGTTTAAGAGGTTTAAATCCTAGTTATTTAGTAACAGCTCACGGAAAACACAAAAGAATGGATGACTAGGGTAAATCGAAGAATAAAGAATTGAAAACAATTGAGATCCAATCAATTCGAGTAATCCTTCGGCATTAACAATTCAAGTCGCTCCGATGGCCCTTATCGGCTGCAGGTGCCGCCGGAATTATTTACACACAGATTAACATATTCAATTGGTCGTGTCTGCGATTGTAACGAACAGATCGGATTATCTAAAAGATTTACTGTTCTCGCCAAAATGGCTGTTTCATTGTATTTCATACAAATTGTTAATCCTGTTTTATGTGCCCAAATTCATCGAAATCTTCTAAAGAATAGTGGTTAAAGAATTATTGAATATATTGTCATTTTGTTTAGCATAAGCTAGCTAGCTCTAATTTAGTCTAGTTTAGCTCCGAGATCCCATGCAAAGATAACGAATTCAAAACAAACCGATTGTACGTAACATTTGTCAAGATTACTGGTGCCAATCGTGATTCATGTTAATTGTTGAAAAGTGTAATTGTTCAGCGTTGCAGGAAAGGCCGCGCGCAGACACATAAACATAGATGTGGCGATATCGGGCGATTTACGGTCGCGTGCGCCCGCTCCGCGCCGCCCCACGCACCGCGCGGGGTGAGCGCTGCGACGCGCTCACTACGCTCGCGGGCTAAGATTAGGACTAAGCTTTTTCAGCATATACTTTTTTCTTTTATAGATTTACACGTGAAAATAACGTTTTTTTCTGAGAAAACTGCTTTTAAATGCGTTGAGTGAATCAAAAGACCTCAGTAGACAGACAACGGAAGCGAATTAATGTTATGCTATGAAGAGTTTTACGTGCTCTATTAATATTATTTATTTATAATTTATGTACAACAAAACAATGTACAAAGGAGGACTAAATGCATGAAGCATTATCTACAGTCAGTAGGTACATCTCAGTCATGGGCGTGCAAGAAAATAAATTGTTTTTATTTTATACTAGCTGTGCCCTGCGGTGCTACCCGCGTTATAATGGATGAAGTACTCTTAACCAACAACATATTTATTTGAATAAAGATTAATATTATTATGTTGATACAACTTAAACAAATTATTTCGACCAAATTAGGTACCATAAAAACGGTTTTTGTGAGTTAATCTTAAAAGATAGACATATAGTATCGCGGACTGTTTTTTAGATCATTGAAAGAGCTATTATTCTTTAATACATATTTTTTGTGTATCTTGAACCGTTTTCACGGCGCACGCAACGGAAGGCTTCAAAGATGAACAATTTCTCCCGTTTTTTACACATTTACCACTATATCTTTGCTCCTATTGGTCGTAGCGTGATGTTATATAGCCTATAGCCTTCCTCGATAACTGGACTATCCAACACAAAAAGAATTATTCAATTCGAACCAGTAGTTTCGGAGATTAGCGCGTTCAAACAAACAAACAAACAAACAAACTCTTCAGCTTTATAATATTAGTATAGATGATTACCAAATACATTATATGAAAATAATTCATTAATATTACATTCCGACAGTTCCTACAAATCTCTCATCTATCGCTTTCTGTGTGAATGCATCCACGGGTACAGTTTTTTTGTGAAATAATTAGCGAAGCTCACGCACAGGCAACTTTTTGCGTAATTGAAACAATAATGGAATCCACGAGTCGATTTATGGGACGTTTCGCCTGGTAATAGTTTTTAATGGCCATATTATTTTATTGCGGCCTCCTACAAATTGTTCAGAAATCGCGTGCCCTGGTTCATTATATAGTTAATTAGGTAAGTACATTAAATATTTTATAGTAATTTTACACTTTGAACTTCTCCAAAAACCCGTCGTCCATGTTTCTAACTTAAAGTTTATAGGTCTGTGACGGTTGATAATTTTCACCGTAAGTTTACACGAAATACGATATTTTCTGAAATTCCGATGAGCCAACCGCTCATGGTTAATGGTAGGGACGGAGCAAAAGGGTCCGGCTCAAATGACACTCTATCGATGGGTGTACACTGGCACTGTAGGTTATGTCCCTTGTGGTGGTAATGGAGTGTTGTTTGTAGCGGATGCGGTGACGTGGAGGGTCGTTTCCCCTCCATCCAAGATAAACATCAGAACATCAGACAGCACGTCTTGGAATCAAAGATGAACCATTTATTTTAATTGATAAATCTTAATTTAAAATTTAAGAAAAACCCCCTATTCCAATTCAACTACACATCCGATTTTCATGAAACATTATCTCACGCCAACTCACCTTTCCTACAAAAAAAAACTAAATTAAAATCGCTCCATCCGTTCGGGAGCTATTATTTCCCACACAGACAGACAGACACGTCAAACTTATAACATCCCTCTTTTTTGGTCGGGGGTTAAAAATAGGTAACTTCTGACTTCCTTCTTTAGCGGCGGTATGCACTTTTTGGTATGGGAAACAATTTTAAACTCGCGTCAGATCGTCAGATTGTCGGACCGACTCGTGACCTGAATATTCAAGTTTTCACTTCTGCCGTCACTCCTGGAGTGGATTCCGGTCCTATTCCCTTTCTTTTTATAATGACTGCAAGTTTGAAGGAACGCAGTAAGAAGGACAAACTTCAATGTCATATAGAAGTCATCCGTCTGCACTACTCACTAAGGGTCACGTCCCTGTAATGGAGTGCTCGTCTGTAGCGGATGCGGCGAGGTGGAGGGTCGTTTCCACTCCATTAGGCATGGCTGCTGGCGACTTCGATCGCTCCGATTCAATCACGGCCAAACTGCGAACACCCCTCTTCCACCAGATCACATTTCAGATAATGGGCCGTTGGCTTTTTCGCTCAAAGCTTGCAGATACAACGCAAATTCGAGGTTTTTCTTGCTACTCGTACTATGAGATTCAACATTCTTTATTTCCATAGTTTTTGAAACAATATTCGGCGTCATCTACAAAATACTAATAAAATTTCAGAATCACTCATACCAATCAATTTGTATAACATATACATATATTATTTTTATAGATAAATATACATGTCTTGAGGAAAGCATGTCATTATGACTTATCCAAATGTTGAATGTTTGAAATGGAATCCAAAATATCATTGGATTTTATCAACAATGGTGTTGCCGGGGAAACGGACATAGAAATTGTATCGGTCCATTATGTATTTCCACTGCTCGAGTCGGTGTGTCTGAAAATTGAACAGAAAAGGAAGCATCTGCGGTCGAACGGCCGTCGATAGGCAATTTGACAACCGGCGGCATAGCGGCAAAGTGCGGCATAGGGGCGGCACGTGCCGGGGGCTGATTGTCCGAGGACAGTTTGAGAACCTCCTCGGGCCAATTACAGTCCAGATATTCAACCTTCTCGATTCACGCACAAACGTAGTTAGGTACTTTCCTTTTTCTATTTCCAATCTGAATCTATCTATTGAATCTGTATCTATGTAGAGGTAGATACTTAATATAATTGTTGTGGCTATGTAAATTATTGATGTTCGCTCTCTGCCATTGTTATATGGTAATATAACGGAATAGATTAGGTATGTTTTTGTTTTAGGCAGCAGCTCATGAATAAGAACAACGGTGGTAAAAATGTTGATTTAAATAATTCTGTTGTTATTTTTTTATTTAAAAGAAACTATTATTTTCTCAATGACGTGTCGAAATATTGTATGTAATTATAGTAATTGGTTATAAAAAAAACATAATATTTATCAATAAAAACTCTATCAGTCAGATTACTAATTAAGTTCTCTATTGTATTTCATTTCATAACACAATTACAGGCGATCAATGTAAAAAAAAAACCTATTCCTTGGTTCTCCAATTACTGTTCGCGTATTTAGGTAGTAGAAGTAAATAAATATGATTTAGGTATACACATAATATCAAAGAACATAATATTAGCATAAAGGGAATGAATTTAATGTTTTGAAAAAGATGGCATCACAGGAAAGTCGGCATCTCGGGGTGAGTTGGTCAAAATTTTAAACAGTCGGCATTATAGGAATGAGTTTGATGTTTTGAAAAAGGTGGCATAGTAACGATGGTCGGTATTGAGCATAATAACCCAATTTATACCCCCACCGCGTTCTGTCTTTCTTCCCTTCCTCTCCTTTCCTGTTCGGGTTAAACTACTGAGCGACTGAGGAAGGCTTTCGCATCCGAGCAAAGGCGTAACGGGCCGACTAGATTAATTTGAATCTATTTTAAAACTATCTATTTTGAATTTATTAAAATAAGAAAAACCCTGTGATTTGTTGAACAAACCTCATAAACCGCGGCTGAAATGAACAAAGGTTTAGGGCTGTTTTAGTACCTAGTACCCATTGACACTGCCCTGAATACTAAGCTTCAGGGGTTGTTTGAAGGTTACGCACTTTCGAAACAGCCTTTGCAAATTATAAACGAGAAGCTGCCACTCTCATATTAGTAGAAGATCCGAACCTACATCGACATTCACAATTAGAATCAAACTTATTTTATAATAAAATTCGTTTATTAGAAAATGTATTAAAATGGGTTGACAAAAAAAATCCTGGACAGAATTAAGTATTGCATCATGCAGTTAATAAGACAATTTTATACTGGACTTTTATATGTTCAAAGTCAAAGTGAGTGTCAAAACGTTTATTTCCTTAGAATCAAAAGGCATATATACAGACAGGTCAGCAGAAAATGTAAACTATAACGAAAATTTTACTAAATAATAGAATGATAACTATTTAATTACAAGAAATTCCCGGTGTAAGAGTACATCTCATTCTTATCTAATTTAATTTCACCAAAATTTGGTTATTTAATAACTAGCACTTTCCGTAGGCAGTTTTGAGCACACTTTGACCGTAACAACAAAGGCAAGGCTTTTAGCTCATGATATAATATAACCGCCATGGTCTAGTGGGCTCAGGTGTCTTTGTAAGGTGACACTCTACTTTGAGGGTGACTTCTAAAATAGTTCTTCAAGGAATGTAGTAAACCTTTGCGGGAATAAGCTCACTCAATTACGACGACCTACGCCTAGTTTAGGGGCTTTTCACCAAAGATATGCTGCGAGCTGCAGCACTTGGTAACCGCCTTATGCAAATGCTCGTTTCCAGCAGTTACTATAATTCAGTATTATTATTAACTAACTAGTGGCCCGTCCCGGCTTCGCATGGGATTTATTAAATTTTTTTTCCCGGCAGTTATTCGATTTTTTCTCGCCTTTTAAACCTTCCCTAGACCTCCAAGAACATTTCAAGACTATGATAAGATAAATCCGTTCAGCCGTTCTCGAGTTTTAATCAGACTAACGAACAACAATTCATTTTTATTTATATAGATATAAATGGCGAAATTATAACAATCTATATCTTTTTTATAAGATATCATTATCATAAAATTGTGCATTTTAGATTACTGTGGCAGGTATTCGGTTCAAAAAAATGTTTCCAATAAGTCTAGTAACTATTTAAAATTAACGATGAAACACTCATTCATACATATTATAATGGAAGACGTGGGTTCGAGTCCCGCATTTCGCTATTAAACTGCGTTACTTTGTCTTGATTTTTTGTACACAAATAATACTTATTAGTAACACTTCGCTTCATATTTCAATTATAGTCAATACGCTATTATCCAACTCTGCTAGTGGAAAAGCACCCTTACCATCAAACAAAATTTACTTATCGCCATTGCGGGTATCGATCAAACTATTATTTAAATTCGAGTCGAGGGTCTTCCGGAGGATCAAACCTTTCATGAATACGATAAAAGGACCTTCTCGGGCTTCTAACCTTTTGAGCCTAGAAGAACGGCAATAAAGACCGCTGCTCGGCGCAGGACGTCCACCAACTAGATGCACGGACGTTAAAAGACGCAGGTTATTCATGGTGCATGCAGGTCGCTTCTAAACTGGAACAACTAGAAATCAATGAGGAATGGCCTATGTCCTTGCCTAAAATCATGATCATGACCTGAGAATCGAATACGCATTGAACTGTGTCATATAGTAGTTTAACTTAAGTGTTGCCATTGCATCCGTTAACCTGCGACATGTCTCGATCACTCTGACACTTTTCAGTTAGTTGACCTTGCCCCGCGCCCCAGGGTCACGCCCGTCGGTATATCGCACTAAAGTCGCGAGTTACGGCCGCGAACGCAACAAACAATCGAATCGAACACATGTGAATGTGCTATAAACTCACGTATGAAATGGAGATCGGGTTAGATCCCTCCCACCCCTGCGCCCCCCGATCCGTAAATCGTAACAATAATCGTGTGTCGAACCGAACCGTAACTCACATCGTAGCCATTTCACATTTCACCTTCTGAACTTTGTCTTAGCAACAAAGGTAAAAGCTTAAATTCAAGGTAGATTCGAAGTTTTCCATTTATCGTTTAGAAGATAATATAAAGACATTTTAATAAAAATACTTTGCAAACATCATTCCGCCCTTTGCAGTTAATTTAGGCAGTAAAAAGTCCAGAACGCACAAAACAAGCGTGTCCCATTTACATTTCGACAATAACGGCATGCCTTCCACAGTCACTTTCTTCAGACAAGGAGATAAGATACACGTCGGGCAAGTGGGAATGAGACAAAATATAAGGTCAGACGGATTGGCGTGCAAGGAGGCAGTAAGGCAGCGACGGGTTTAATTATAAAACAAGATAAAATACTTTTCTGTATAGAAGTGAGATTCCTAAAGGAACATCTTTGTTTTTATAGTACTGTAGCAGTTGCGTTTCTAGTGAAAGCAGTTTATTCACAATGACCAAGGAAGACAAAAATCCAATTTTAGAAAGTGTTTTCAATGAACATAAATAACGAGCGGGCGCGGACGGGTTAGCGCGCCGAATAAACACCAGACATTTAACTTTTTGTAGACATTAATAAGTTCGTTAATGTTTTTTCTACGGACAAACAGATCATAAATTAGAGAAAACGTTACTGCCAGATATTTACACACTAAAAGGATGGTAATTTATTGATAATATATAAATATTTTTTAAATGGATATGAGGAGCACATAAGTCTTTTGTGATTTTAATTAAAAAATCTCCGCTGTTCTTTTCACGATTCAGCAGCAGACTAGAAAATTCGTAATGAAAATAGGACTACGATAAACTACATTAAGACCTTTTTGTATATCGTTGCTGTTTGGCAAGTTTTTATTTACTTAAGTAGTTTTTAATTACATTATTTACGTTTTTATTCTTTGCACACAATATCAACCCAATTTGTTGGCTTATTTCTTAACAACGAGGTTTGCTGTCAGAAAACTCTTAAAGGATTAAGCCCGCCTTATGCACTTGTCTATTCCAATAGGAAACAAATAATCAAAGAATCATCTTTTGTACAAATACAAAAAGTTGTGTACAATAAAGTATTAATAAATTATGAATTTACAGTTTTCGTATACCAACGTTATATGAAGATTTTTTAAAGCTGTAAATTACCTTAAGTTTACCCAACCACGGGCCCAAAATACGTCGAGTTACAAACGCGAGTCACGATCCCTCCCTAACTCATAAACTCTATAAATTGTAACGAATTCGCGTGAAATTAATAAGTGTTCACGTACATCAAGATCCCCAGTTCCCACATAGATCACACGCGGTCCACACATCATCGTTACTGCCCAGCATCCCTAAGCGCCACGCACCAGGGCTTTAATCCCAGTGATTATCCTATGAGGGAATTATTAATAGGGAGTTATTGAAATTGATGAGTTGAGGCGCGGCGGCCGACCGCGGCGGCTGCTTCCTACTCAGTTATTACTGATTGCTGCGAGATTTGATGATTTGTGAATCAATTTGGGTAAACACGGGTATTATTCAATTTAGGTTCTCTAATAGCTCATTATATACTTAAGACAATAGAATAATTTGTATAGCTTTGTGACTCAAAAGTTACCACAATTCTTAAGCGGCTTAAGTTATGAAATTATATTTATGAACATTGATTATTTACATAATTGTTTGCTCTGTGTTCTATGTAAATGTTGCAGCAGTCAGACAAACCTTTCATTATAAGCAAGACTAGTTCTGCGTTAAATTAAGAAGCAATTGAGCTTTACCTGTTGAAATCGAGGCGTTTGGTTTTAATTAGAATATTTAGTGTTGAAATTGCTCTAGAATTGAGATATGATAAATATTTTTGATAATAACTTCTTCCCGTGGGAAATCCGTGAGGAAACTAGCAAGTTCTGAGAACTTTGACGAGTTTGAAGGACATGTGACATTCTCCGACCCGCACTGGGCCAGTGTGATCAATATGGCCTAATCTCTCTCGTAACCTCTCTCGTCGGAACGTAAATAGGTGCTTAAGTATATAGTGGAACGGTAAAATTATCAGTGCCAGTGGAGCAGTGCAGCGGCGGCGCGGTGGCACCATCCTATGCAGGAGCGCTTAGACCTGAGGCGTAATACTGCTCTCGCTATCACACCTCTTATAGTCACTGAGTTATAGTTTTGCTAAGGACTTCCTACGGTCAAAATTTTCAATAATACAGGCACTACGCATTAGATAAGTTACAGTCAGTTTAAGGCACAGCTAGAACTCAGATAAGAATGAATCCATGACTCACGTTACTCGTATCCGATTAGTATCTTGTTAATCCCATTTACCAAATGTGGTAATATGTTCAGGAAGCTCATTAACGCGCCACTGTAGGGGCATTAGAACGGTCTACAGGCCCCAAACAATCACCCATTATATCAAAACTGCTCACAATTACCATTATGCTGATAAATAATAATAATATTCATCCGAGTGTCCCTCAATAACCAGTAGCTGGTGTACCGTTAGCCGTGTTGCGGCTTCGTCGACCTCCGTAATATATCATATTCAATGTAAATGTATCTTGCGGAAACGTCTTCTAAAATGTACTGGAATAGGTGAGATGCATAAAACAGGTATTCTGTTTAGTCCATCTGTTAGTCCGTACAAAAAAAACACATATATTTTTTTCATATAATAAAAAAAGTGCCAGATGTATGTGATAATAATGGAGGCCTGTGTGAGGTAGAAATAAATTCAGTACAAAACGTGCGAAATCGTCTTGACTTTTCGTTTGCAAGAAAAAAGAAAAAATAGGTGTACTAGGTACTTTTTTTATAGTCTATATGACAAACTATTTTTTTTTGTTCTCCAGCATATAGCATTTGAGCACAAAATAGTTGCAATGATTTCGTATAATCTTTTTTTAGTATTGCCTCCACCACGCTAACTAAACAAATCATGTGTTATGGTTAAGGCGCGCAACACGCAAGGACACTGCCGAAAATGTAACTTATCATATTTTTGGCAGACAGTTTGGTATTTTAGGGGAGAATTTTGTGATAAAAAGGTATCACAAACGTTTTTTTTTAATATTGCCGAAAAACTCACAATGAATAGAACTAAGCTTATTTATTTTTAAATTTAGCCATTCTAGTCCGGTTCAACAAAGTTTCCTTCACTGGTGGCCAGTAATAGAATAAGTGGCATTTGTGGCTTGCAGTTCGAAAATGGTGTCTACATTTTCTTTTACATTTAAACACGCCATCGAAGATAATTTTCATTGTCCTACGCAATGTTACACCCATATACTTTGTCAATTCAATTCAGTAGCGCAGTGGACGAAAACACTCTCCTGGGTGCTGGGTGCTGGGTGCTCTGTGGTGGTTAATATGTAAAGTAAAAAATATCTATATATGTATGTCTATTATATTAAGTATGTGATGTCTAGTACAGAGCTTACCACGGGTCAAAATTTTGTTGTGTGGATTGTCAAGAAATATTTATATATTACAAATTGTAACAATATTGTCCCTAGAAACGATCCCTCATTCGCCGACCTTTACATTCCACAAGTTTTTATGCGTCTGGTAAAGTAAAGCTCGCGTGTCCAGTTTTCCAAGGCGCAGTCGCATTATCTTGTTTAGATTCTATTTCACTTTGCGAGACATTTATGGACGCGTCTTTTGTGCGACATTCACTAAGGACATTTTAATTACATCGTTAACAACTTGTCAGTAAAGGATGTGTTAAGAGAACTATCGGTTACAACTTTACAATCTGTTAACTTACTCACCTATATTTAGTGTATTTGATAAGGTTTATTACGGAGAGTTTAATATGTTTTGCATAACAGCTATATTATTTCTTAATTATAGGAATAGCAGTTGATGACTTATCTCTTGATTTACCCAATTATAAGTAAGATTTAAAAAAGGCCAAAGAATAGATGGATGAACTGTGGCTAATGACCAGTGTCGGAAAGGAGAGAGTGTTGAGATGACGGGTGACAGGAATAAAGCTGACCCCTACCACGAGTTGCCACTTACGACTGTTGGAGATTATAGCGTGTGGGTACTGTGGAGTAAGTTGTAACGTTGTAAGTGGTACGTACTAGAGCTTTTATGTGTGCTTCTCCATCGATTATATGAGGTTTTAGTCAGTTCCAGACTGTTTTGTCGTTAGAGAGCGGTCAGGCTTAGTCAAACTTATCGGAATAGTAACCAAAGGAGTGGCGGCGGCAGTAGGGACTCACCCACAGCGGCGCGGAGGGTTGCAGCTGCGACGCGAACGCCATCCGGAAAGCATCTCCCACAAGCGTGTTCAATTCCTCCGCCTGCAACAAAACAAAAGATATTTAGAATAAAGATTTAGTTTCAACAATCAACAGAAATTAATTATTGGAGTAAGGATACGCGGTGGGAATATGCAAACTCTCTAGAGTCCTACTAATATTATAAATTAGTTAGTAATTAGTTTGTGAGGACCTACGCATGTGAGTTTGATCGTTGTGTTTTTTTTTCCACCAAAACTACGGAGTTGATTTTGATATTTTACAATTATGTATATTATATATCAAAATAACACAAAGGCTTCTTTTTACCGGAGTGAAATACAATTACTGCGAGTCAAATTGAGTCAAATTTGGCATGGACATAACTGTTTTCCCAGTAAATCATAAAAGCTACTTTTTAACCCCCGACAAAAAAGAGGTGTGTTATAAGTTTGACGTGTCTGTCTGTCTGTCTGGGACATCATAGCTCCCGAACGGATTTTAATTTAGTTTTTTTTGTATGAAAGGTGAGTCTGACGCGAGTGTTCTTAGTCGTGTCATGAAAATCGGTTGTGGCGTTTAATAGTTATGGGGGTTAGAGTGGGGAAGGAAAACCGAAAATCTCCAAATATACTCGAGTGGGGTATGAAATGAAAGCGCATCTCGTGCACATTACACATTATTATGGTGTGTTACTTTTAAGGAAATTAAGGCATTGCAATCGGGGGTTTTTCTTAAATTTAAATATTAGATTTATATTATTACGCGGGCTAAGCCCCGGGGAGCAACTAGTTCATTATATTTATTTTATTTCCCTATACTTTACAAGTCACACTCACACAATAATCACATCTTTATCAAACCTTAAAATCAACTCACCGCAAAATGCTTAAAAATACACAACCATAAAACAACTAAGAATGTGATTTCAATATACAAAGCAACTGCCGAAAATAACATATTTGTAGAAAAAATAATAAACAATTACTAAAATAAGTATCCCTTGTGAAACACATAGAATAACAATCAAAAACCTCGTGAGGTCAGATAATAAAATTGTATAAACGATTATCGCCGTCAACGTATTCAAAACAAACTATCACAAATACGACAGGAATGTGTTGGAGCTATTCATGTGAACACGTTTGCCTTCAAAACCGTTGCTGCAGGGTAAAGAGAACCTTACTGCTTGGTAATAAGGGTTTCTTGGGGGATACGTGGGTGTGATGGTTGATGGCACACTCGTAGACACCCACGGAGACGACACGAGGAAGGAAGCGGAAGAGAATCTATACTAATATTGTTAAGCAGACGAGTTTGTTTGTTTAAACGCGCTAGCATCGGTAACTACCGAACGGTCTGATTTGAATAATTATTGCACAGTTAGATAGCCTATAAATGGAGGAGGCTATCAGCGGGAAAATAAGTCGTTCCATAAAATCCAATAAAACGCGGGCAACGCCGTGGCTTGTTCAGCCAGTTCAAACATAAGACTTCTATATAATATCTTAATGAGCGAGAGTGTTTAGTCTATTCTGCTATCTGTTCGCTAAACTCCTTAAAACTAAATTAATCACCATAATGCGGTTTCCAGCTGTAGGCTGCAGGCTGGGTAATGAAAGAGGATATTTTACATGTATAATTTGTCCCCGTTTGAAGTCCATCTAGTTATTATTTTGCGCGATACCAGACCGTCTAAATCGAGTCGAGGGTTTCTTTTGATATCGCCCAGAATATTTTTGCAATAGTTTCTTAAGATATCGTCCAGAATAACTAAGTTCAACATAGAAAGAGTCGAAATTGTATGGAAGTATCTTAGAAAAGGGATCCCTTTGTCTCGCACTGCCCTGTAATAAAATATCGATGTAAGGTGTAGAGCCAAAAATAGATTTAACGTTTTATGTAACCCGGACAAAGAATTTGGGAATGCAACAACATCGTAGAATATAACGGCTTAGTCCGGAAATACTCGGCAGATATACATTATGTGGAAACTTTGCTTGTTTTATGATATTTTTAATTTAATTTTATCAACAAAACAAATGAATATGTTGCGTTTCAGTTGTGGATGGCAGATGCGTCGTTCGCGTAGCCGTTATTCGATCTAGCGGGTTTCGCTATAACGACCTTTCGCTAGGGCAAACAACTTCAGAGATTTTTCTTGCGACGGCAATCAAAAATACATAATAGACCCGAAGTGCTTACGAAGTGCTTTTGTTTGTGTTTTAGCTTTATTTATTAAATCATAATTTTGTTAAAAAC
The DNA here is from genome assembly GCA_929108375.1 of Gymnoscelis rufifasciata. Taxonomy (NCBI): domain Eukaryota; kingdom Metazoa; phylum Arthropoda; class Insecta; order Lepidoptera; family Geometridae; genus Gymnoscelis; species Gymnoscelis rufifasciata. Next base: position 16,402,163 of record OV815309.1, read on the forward strand.
CATAATAATTGATTGATAATTTAAAAAGTAATATCTTTAACTGATTTTGGTTTGGTTATTGGATAACACAATTTTGCACTGCCACAAAGTTTATGAAATCATAACATCTGTCGTCACGAGGTTCTTATCTACACTTCAAGCAGATCAATTATTATAAAATTAGATTTTCAAATAAATATTTTATTAATAAATTACTTACTTATATCAGTTTATTTATCAAATAATAAAACTATTTTCCTTTACATTATTACATTATTAATATTCAAGCCCGTTGGTCAAATAAAAAAAATTGTATAAATCGGACGCGCGGGCGATCAAGATCCACTGAAATACGAGAACCTTCGTAATCTCGTATCGATACACATCTCTATGAATAAATCTAATTTATTTCCTACTTATATTTTAGTACCTATGCTCAATTTGTTTATGTTTTTTGTATTCCATTTTTGACGTTTCTAACATTTGTAAAATCAAACAATGGAAATAAATGACTTTGTATCTTGTGACTATTGTCGTTGTGACAGTAACCGTCCGACTGGGCGCCGGCATCACGCTCACAATAGATAACACGGAACGAACGCCTGTTTGTCAACAAACGCTGAGAATTCTCTGAATGGCTTCTGGAGGAATAAAGAAGTACCGAAATAACTAGCGCTGCTCAATAAATTCGGTCGAGAAGTAATCCTAATGGAAGTAAATATTTATTTCCGGCTGCCGGTGACCGATAACGTAGCGTCGGTCGCGCTCCCTACTCTCGTGACTTTTTTTTTTTTTTTTTTTTTTTTATTATTGATAAGCCATCATTTGACCACAATCTCACCTGATGTAAAGTGACGATGTGGTCTAAGATGGAGCATGAAGGCCTAGAAGATGGCTTCTCCGGGCCACATTACGAAACACGAAAAAATCGCTTCACGCACTGGCCCAGCCCGGAGGGTGGTGACAAGCCGCGGCCGAAGCCTCCCACCAGAGACTGTTCTTAGCACCACCCGGAGGTCACGTGTAAGGATTCAGAGGGTTACCACTTACGGACGTGAACAGACAAAACCTCCAAAAATATACTAGCGCCGCGACTAGTCTTTCTTGCCTCTTACAACTTTACGAACATCACTGCGCGATTAAGTTTCTATTTACAATTTTAGTATCTTGTAACTCAATAGAAACTATCTTTATCTAAAGCGATTTTTATTTCTCTGAGCAGTGTTCAATTGATTTTACAAGAATGTAACTTTTTAACTGGGTGAAATGTGGCGTTTCACTATGTGCCTTATGAATGTACTTACAGTCCATCAACGAGCTGTCGTCGAGAAGGTTTCATTGCGTCATCGGATAAGCAATGACAAGAAACTGGAGGGCTCATTTTACCAGTTAGCATATTAAGACAAAAATTGTGATTATGTAACTAATATTATAAACGCGAAACTTTGTGAGGATGTAAGTTTGTAGATGTGTTTGTTGCTGCACGCAAAAACCCTTTTAACCGCGGTAAAATACCACATTTCGCGGTAATTCATTATTGCGAGCGAAGCCTGACTTGGATCGACTTTGACACGGACATTGCTGTTGCCCCAGCAGCTTTACTACTGTGTGCTTTTTGGTGGGTACTTTTCCGCGGAAAAATCTATTATTACGCAGAGAAAGCCATGGGCGGAAGCTAGTATATTTCGCGAATATATATAATATAATAATATATTTCCAGACATTTCACACAACAACACCTAGCCCCGTGGTAAGCTCTAAGCTTGTGTTACGGGTACTAGATATCTGATATACTTAATATAATAGTCATACATTATATAGATATTTTTTATTATACATATTAAACACCCAGACCAAGGAAAAAGTGCTTGCAGAACATACAAACACTTTCACCCTCGACGGGAATCGAACCCGCTACCTCTTGCGCCGCAAGCGGACCCTCGCCCACCGCGCCACTGAAGCAGTCAAAGAAAAGTGAAGTGAAGAAAAGTGATATAAAATATCTTAAACTTTGCCTAACATTGTTTTACTAAAGATGTTGGAGTAGTAGGTAATGCAGTGACCCGGCGCTAGGGCGGGCGATAGGGCGGGCGCTAGGGCGGGCGGCAGGTTAAGTCTTGGGGCGGGCGGGGCTCTAAGCTGGATGGATTCAGGGATCAGGCTGATGGACGATGGTCGACAGATTCCTGTAAACTAGAGCTGCTACATTGCACATGATCACTCTGTGGACCTCGGGGATACAGCGTGAAGCTGCTTGATCTACAATGTTGTATCTTCTTGTTGTCTCTTAGATACTTGCTGTCCTTTATTTTGTGTAAAACTATTACAACGTTATGATTGCAAAAGACATAATTGTATGGTATACAAATTCGTCATAACAAGTGAGATATGTTATAATAAGTTCTCAGGATTACTTTAATGTTCTGTGATATTTCAAGACAAAGGAAAGCACAGAACTTTTTTATATCAAAACTTTAGGATCTTCTTTCCACATTGTCCGTAAAGTTTAATAATTCTTTGCAAAAGAATGGAAACAATGAATGTAATAATGTATGAATAGCATTCCTTCCTGACTCAGTCGTACATAATAATGTTAAAATTAAAATAAGTTAATTTCTCAGTTGAGGGAATAATTAAACTGAACTGTTTTCCCAGCATTCATAGAATACAGCATTTCTTATAAAAACACTGTATAATGTATTTTAATTCTTTAACACACGAGTAAGAGACGTATTATTTAGTAGCAAAGCGCACCTCGGAGCGCGAGCGCGCCTATCAACATTAGTGGGCGATCACAGCCTCAATTATATCCGGAACTCATTACCGCGTATGGAACGAAATGGAACGTAGTCCGGATCCGGACATAAAACCCGGACGTGATCTCCGCGACTCCATCCGACCGAATACACTAATTAAACTACCACTAACCCGGCACTTACGTTTCTAGTAATCTTATACGATTCTATATAGAACTAATCTGAAGATTTGATGTAGTGATAATTATGATGAAAGTAGGTTTGGTTATAGTTGTTGCAGTATTTCAGTGAATAATTTTTGCATCATGTTTTTTTTAGAAATACAGCTTATTTGTTTTTTTTTATCTAGCCTATTGTTTATGTCTTTTAGCCTGAGATACAGGATTACCCTAGTTCTGGTTCATGTATTCCATACCTGTTTTAAATGTTTAATAATATTGTAAAATATGAATAACCACTTGAACGTCCAGTGGTACTGTAGTGCCACAAAACTTTATGCCGACTAACGTCCATGGTACTAGAGTGCCACACGAGTTTTTGGTTTTTTTATTTCGGATTTTCTTTATTTTCTAATAAGACAAGTTGCTAGTGTCAATGTCAGATGTCATTGTCAATAATTATTCTACTAAATTCTAATTAGAAAAACCCATACCTGGCAACAAAAATTATGAAAAAAAAATTATTTTGTCAATAAAGTGAGAGAAATTTTCCGCCATTTTCCTATTTTTCGCAAGTTTATTTCTTTATGATTTACTTGTGATATCTGTATTAAAATTAAATATGTTATTGAAAAAACTAGACTCCAACCCCGTTAAAACGGTACCAAAATAATAATTAAATGTTCAGAGGAGGTATTTTAAATAAATTTATCAAAATAGGTCTCCAAATCAGTCTAAAAATGCTACCATCCTATTTTTGATATTTTTTTAGTAAATGAAGATGTAGGTACGATGATTCGTATTATTATTCAAGTTTATATAATTATAATAAAGAAAATAAATACATTTTTGGTTTTGAAATAGGTTTAGTACTTTTTATGTGATAAATAGTTTTAACGGAAAATCCGCGCAGCGTGTCACGCACCGCTCGCGTAACGCGGGCTGGGACGTTAGTCCCTAGTTACGCCGCGGGCGCTGGACGTTACAGTGGATAAGTGAATATTGGTTGAAAACATATAAAAACATATAAATGGTTCATAGGTATTTTTATTTAGTGTTAGTAATAAGTTTAATAAAACTGTTTGTTTTCCAAATAAAATAAAATAAAATAAAATAAATAAAATAAAATAAAATATTGTTAATATTTTGAATAAAATTGACTTATGTATTTATCATTTATTTGATACTGTCTTAGGCAATAATTAAATTTAGTCGATAATTAGCCGTAAAGAAGAAATAGAGTAAAGTTTAGGCACAAAATAATTATTTAAAAGTTATCAAAAACACGTGGAAAGTTTAAATTAAAAGTATAAGTATGGGAATCTGAGTACGGTGCGCTGTACGAATAGGTTGCTTATAAAACACCTCTGCAACGGTCAGGGATTAGTTAAATCCCATAAAGTATTTCTAAGTATCGATGTGTTTCAAATACACAATGTGAGGGTGTCGACACGTGTGGGATGAAACACGGTTCCAGATCTAAACTTAGATTCGTATCACTTATCAATTCACTTATTGAGCACTCCTACGCGCGTCACTCTAATCTACGTTTGACACTAATCAGTGATGCTGCGAGTGGGCCGTCTGTTGCATTCGTATGGAGATTAGTGTAATCCGTCTTATGTCTGCAGAGTTATTGCCTGTTTATCCACTGATTCTACATCTCTATATGTTAGATACAATGTTTATCTTTCATAAAAGAGACCATAAAATAAACTGTGTCTAGAATATAGTTTATAAACATTTTCTTTCAACAACCAGCAGCTTAGGCAGTTTATATTCGCTGCATATATTAATATATTTACTTTGTTTGTTATCAATTTTAATGACCAGATACGATTATTTTCTATTATTCTTCAAGCACCTGTGTTTTTTTTTGTATTATTTTTTGACGTTTCAAAGATTTGTAGAGCCAAACAATGGAAATAAATGATTTTGTATCTTGTATCTAATGGCCTACTCATTTTAACCATTTCAACGAATAAAGGAGATTCAAGTTAAGTTTAATGTTTGCTGCTCAAACTTTTTATTACGAAAACGGATTTAGATAATTCCAACTTAAATTAATGCTGCTACTTGCAAGTTGGTCCCATGTATATTTTTGTTAACTTGTTGCCGAGTTATAATGTATAATATATATAGTTAAATGACCTCATTTTAAAGCGAATTTGGTCAAACCCGCAAAATTTGGTTAAAATGTACTAATAATGTATAAAAGTTTACTTTTAAACCGTCACCACACTCCTGTCTATTAATTTATGACCTATCCAAAGATTTCCGCCCATTGTGACAATGTAGTATGTGGCCCTCTCTAAGGAAATATACGTTTTTTGACTTTAACTTCGTATTTCAGAGTTCTAATAACCATTTTTGTATTGTATAAAACAAAAATTCATAACCACAATGGATAGTCTTAGAAGCCGAGACGCGTTCTCTATTCTTGCCACTCCCGACCGATGTCCTGTTCGGCGCTCCGCTGCGTCGGAGAGGCGACCGCGGCTCTTTATTATTTATCTTATCTAATCATTTACATACAACTGGAATTTATAATGCTCTGTCCATTTGTAGGAAGGTTTACGTCGGAATAGCAAGCCTCGCTGTTCTAACTCTGATATTATCTTCCGAATGAAAAGATATTGTTATTTAACTAACAGAACTTTGTTTTATATTAAATACTAGCGACCCGCCCCGGCTTCGCACGGGTGCAATGCTGATACTTATTATATAAATAAATATTTCCGGACTACTCACACAACATCACCTAACCCCAAACTAAGCAGAACTTGTACTATTTGTGTTAGGTGAGTGATATACTACATAGATATTTTTTTTTTGTAAAATACATACATAATAATGACAAATAGATAAAAATACACTACAGAAAAACTGTGAACGTTGTATATAAAAACATAGCGGCCCGCTATTGGTTAAAATCGCTTCGAAAATAAGCCATTATTTGCCGTAAAAAGTAAATGACAAAAAAAGTTATTGTAGGTTTTCCATAAGAGATGGACATATATCATTACGGACTTATCTGTAGACCTTTTCAATGTGTACAATGCTTAGTACATTATTTTGATAAAACTCGTAGGGTTCAGCCTGCGTTTGCAATGTAAGCGGAAAAAATGTAATTATTTACGACATCACATTAGAAACCTCAAAAATAACAGTACTTCTCCACTATTTAATGGATGTTATTATACATATAAACCTTCCTCTTGAATCACTTTATCTATTTAAAAAAACCGCATCAAAATCCATTGCGTAGTTTCAAAGATTTAAGCATACAAAGGGACATAGGGACAGAGAAAGCGACTTTGTTTTATACTATGTTGAAGAAATCCCATACAAACTTTAAACCTCTATTTCAACCCCTTCATCCATTTTTTTTCTAAATAAAAAGTAGCCTTTGTTCTGTCTCAGGGTCTAAAGATTATCTGTACCAAATTTCATCAAAATCGGTTGCGTGGTTTAAGCGTGATACTATATTTGACAAATTTGCATACTAACTTTCAACCCTTATTTCACCCCGTAGCTGGTCGAAATTTCAAAAATGTTAGAACAAATGTTTAATGATTTCTTATCAAGTGCTTAAATATAAAGTTTTCATGGTTTTATCTTTTAAAATTAAGAAATCCCATACAAACTTTCAGCCCCTATTTCAACCCCAAAATGTAAACTTACATTTTTACTTACTTACACACTTGTGTGAATTACCTTTTGATTTATTTTACAACAATACGTTTTGTCGTGCGGTTAGTCTTTATCTCTCTCATCAAGAGAGGAGTCCCTGTGTTCCAGCAGTGGGAACGTGAATAGGGTGTTCATGGTGTTCGGTTGTAGCACGTGTAGGTTGTTCCAATACTAATCAAACCACGCCGCTTATCTATGAATCTAAAATACTCATACGTATCACATATGATATATATAAATTATTTAATATGTAAGTATGGTTTAATTCAATGAAAATGAGCAACGTGAGGGGTGATCGAGCGCGGGTCCGGTCGGGCCGGGCTGGCCGGGGCTGGCCGGGGCTGGCCGGGGCTGGCCGGGGCCGCGTCTTAATTGCAATATTAGATATGCGACCCGCACCGCCGACCCCACCGTCAAATGCGAGCTATTTTTATTTTGGAGGTAATAATTTATTCTGATAGGATCACATATCAGTATAAATAAATTGGAGCGTTTGTTATATTCAAATTACGGAAAATGTCTGAGATTGTATTTTTTTATTTTTGTCTGATTAACTGTTATCTGGAAGATTATAGGAGTAATTGTCGTTACTTTCGTCAAATCTAAATCTAAAAAATATCCATAAAGCACAGGCAAGGCCGTAAGCCGCCGCTAGTGATTATCTTAAAACAACATACTAAAATAGCACATAATACAAAACAAATATAAAAGTTGTTGTTAAAGTTGAGTGAAGGATCTATATATTTTGATAACCCGATGAAACATACATTTCAATTTTATTAAGTGAATTTGTGTGATTATGAATATATTAGTAATGCACAAGCAAGTACATATTAAATTATACAACATATATACAATCCAAAATCATTTATTTCCATTGTTTGGTTTCACAAAACTTAGACACGTCAAAACTAAAATACAAAAAATAATCATAGGTGCTTAAAGATAAATCTATATAAATAAAAATGAATTGTTGTTCGTTAGTCTGATTAAAACTCGAGAACGGCTGAACGGATTTATCTTATCTTAGTCTTGAAATGTTCGAGGAAGGTTTAAGAGGCGAGAAAAAATCGAATAATTGCCGGGAACTTTTTTACCCGTGCGAAGCCGGGGCGCGGCGGGCCGCTAGTAGGGAATAAATTGATGGTATCTGGTCGCTTCGCTTTTTTACACTAGAGCAAAGAAGCGATTAGAAACTCTAGCTCATTTTTGTATTGAAAATTTTACAATCATTATTATCTGGGGGCACGGCAGTGCCCCCACCAAGTCGAGTAAAAAAGCGGCACGGCCGTACCATCCTTTTCTCGAAGCAATTCAGGCCATTTTCGACCCCCTGTAACTTCGTTGTGGATAAAACTAGAAGACTGAAATTTTCAGTAACCATGCAGGATTGTAAAGACACGGTATATTTCAAATTTCATTCAATTTGAACCAGTATTTTAAGAATTATAACGGGTCAAATTTCGTAATTTTGTCACTCACTGACTGACTCACCGATCATCAAAATTCTAAGGCACTTCTAGCAGACCTAGAAGCTTCAAATTTGGAATATAAGTAGTGTTTGGTGTATGAATCAAGGAAAAACTAAAAAATCTATAAAAAACCGGTAAAGAGGGCGCTGTCGTACCTTTTCTCGAAGCAATTCAGGCCATTTTCGACCCCCTTTAACTTCGTTGTGGATAAAACAAGAAGACTGAAATTTTCAGTAACCATGCAGGCATTGTAAAGACACGGTATATTTCAAATTTCATACAATTTGAACCAGTATTTTAAGAATTATAACGGGTCAAATTTCTTAATTTTGTCACTCATTGACTCACCGATCATCAAAATTCTAAGGCACTTCTAGCAGACCTAGAAGCTTCAAATTTGGAATATAAGTAGTGTTTGGTGTATGAATCAAGGAAAAACTAAAAAATCTAGAAAAGACCGGTATAGAGGGCGCTGTTGCAACGCCACGTATATACGAAATATGTACTAAAGTAATAACAATGCAAAATATAAATAAATCCAATCTAGACCGGCAAAAATAAAATTATATGGACATAATATACAATAAGTAGAAGGTACCGAAAAGGAAAAAAGTAGAACTGTCTACCAAATACAAAAAGAAATGAGATCCCATCAAAAACAATACTTGTCAAAAAAACCAAGTCGCGCAACTCAGTTGTTCAGCGGTAAAAAGTTGTGAGATCCAAGTAAATCCAAGTCTTCAAATTTCGTCTCAAAATTCTTTAATTGTTTTATATAAATATATTAAGACTTGGCCATCGCCTGAAAACACGTGTTAATTCAATCGCCTGAAAACACGTGTAAATTCAATTATTTAGTGCGATGGCCAAGTCTCAATATATTTATATAAAACATTAAAGAATTTTGAGACGAAATTTGAAGACTTGGATTTACTTGGATCTCACAACTTTTTACCGCTGAACAACTGAGTTGCGCGACTTGGTTTTTTTGACAAGTATTGTTTTTGATGGGTATAAACTTACTAGTACCTACATCATTTTATTCACTGACAAGCTTGAGGAAAGTTGTCATCTTTCTCTCTCTGTGATGTCACCCAACTTCTCGGGTCATGGTGACGCGGAGGACAGCTATTCTATTTCTAACCGACTTTCAACGAAAAAAGGAGGTTCTCGATTCGTCGCGTATGTTTTTGTAAAAAGTTGTTATTTTTTTGACTGCATAAAACTGTTATATTACTGTATTTTCAAATTTAATCAGTGCTGTTTTCTGTGTTGTATTGGCATAGATGTCTATTCAATTCTATGACTTCAGCATTCAATTTCAAAATTACCATTGCATCACAAAACAATAGAATTGTATCAGAAATGGAGCGCAACGACCTAACATATTAGCATTTAGCCGGCGCACACATCGGTCCTACTAAAACAAGTTTGGCACTTCATGAGAATCCTACATCCCGCCCACGCGCCGCCCGGTTGCTGCCCGATACAAGTTATCCGCTACGTAAAACCAATAACGATATCACAAAACACTTACCATATCGTAAAACGGTGTTACTATAAACGTTATTGAAGCATCTTCATCGATTCACATTGTCTTTATAATATATAGGTACTCAAGAAGGGCTTACTCAAGAAATTCCCTGCGCACTAACTAAGCGATTATCATACCTTTATCATTCGTAGAGCAATAGAGTAGATTAAAAAATATTAATTAATCCGTCATTCAGATAACTTCAAAAAGTTACACTTATATATATTGAAGTGAAACTTCTATAGAATCGTAGTGATTTCAAACCGGATGCAAAAAGATGAAACGGAAATGGTAAGAGACACAAATACAATGCTTTATTTAAATTTCTTTGCGCGATAGGTACTTCGTAGTTAAGACTACGAAGTATCGAATATTAACATACTTTATGTACTTAATACGCTTTATTGAAGTAATATAAATAATCCGAATAATTACAGATATATGTTTGATTCTCTTATCATTTTAGCAGATGCGTTCATTTTCCCTTTTTTTCTATTCGATATATATCATATTATAGTTCGTAAGTAGTAGACTCCAATCGTGCGTCGTAGCTGACACACACACACTTTTTTTTTATTCTTCTTATTCTTTCGTCGATTTACTGAAGTTTCACTTCTATCGTGTGTGAATCGCACACACACCTTTTTTTTTTATTGTATTCTCAAATAAAGACGATACAGCATTGAAGTTTGGCGTGACGTAACAAGCCGATGCTATGTAAAAAAAATAGGTGTCCAGTATTTTTTGACGGGCTACCAGACGACTAAACTGAATAAGTACCGTATACATATGTTTTAATGTTGTCATCGTGCCCAATTGGAATACTCCGTCATAGGTACTTCTGCTATCTGAGTGTCTTCTAGACACAAATTAATATGAATATTCTTAATCCATCCGCGTCTACGTCAACAATTAGATACCTACTATCAGGTGAGATTGTATCAAGACAAATACTTTTTTTAAATAAATAAAATAATGGGTTGCACTTCGGTAGTGCCGGCTGAAGTAAAAACGTTTATGAAATATAATTTGTTTCGGTTCTGCTCTATTTTTGGAATGGTTAGGGTTACCTATAATTACGCACAAATTGTATTCTCCCTCCGTCTTTTCGATCAGGTCACGAGTCGTGACGATCTGACGCAAGTTTAACATACTCGTATTTATCCCACCCCTAAAAGTGCACAACGCCGCTAAAGAAGTTATCACTTCAAAAAAAGATGATAAGATTAGCCGCTATTGTAAAGCAAATGCCATGAGATTATTACCAGTTATTAGTACTCAAACAGAAGTATAAAACAAGCAATGGAGTTGGTTGGCTTAGATTCGTGGAACCGGTAGCGGCCCAGCGCGGCTCGCCGGAATGCGCCGGGGAATGTTTGTATTGTCCGCCGCCGCGCCGGGCCCACACTCGGCGATTATGGATGTGTGTCCAAGTTCCATTGACTGTCTATGTAACCCTACATCATAATTCTCAAAACCTTAACATTTTATTCTACAATAATTTCCATATTAAGCAAAGTTGTCTAGAGATCAAAGCTGCTCGAAATACTCAAAACAAACACGAGTCGTCTGATAAATTCTGCATTTATGTACTTCCGTCTGCTGCCTGCACTCGCTTAAACAGCCCCATGACCCCACTCAACATTGAACTTTAGTATACGGATTATTTCGGGATACGATTGTAAAGGTTGATTTTCGTTGGTTCAACAGTTTATACATCTGAGAATGAGATGCTTCGTGTGGAAGAACACAGGCTGGGGCCGGGAGTCGAACGAGTTTGATATTAATAATAGATGCGATGCATCTGGTGAATAGTTATTTGATTACTATGCCAGTAGCATGTAGAAGGCAAAAGGACCGAGAGTAACATAATAACTTATGTTCTATCAATCAATGGCTCTTTACAATTAATTATAATTTTATTCAATTATTTTAATTATTTTTTTAGTATTGCTCGGAGAATAGATCGGCGAGCGTAGCGTTGGACATTCACTAACTAGACGACTAGCCTAGCCTCTAATCGAAATAACTGAATGTCTATGATGATAATGATGATTTCAACATAATTTTGAAGTAAATTTTAATGTAAGTCTTTTACATTTACATTTTTATTTGAGTAACTGAGGGATGCCAAGTGTATGTGTATGTAATAGTGCCTATTCATTAACATAAAATGTTAATGAATAGGATTAAAATTGTTGAGCCAAAGTTAAATACTAATGTAAATTGATCGATGACTTTATGCTTTAAATTTAATTTATCTCAAAATATCACAAATGTTTGTAACGCGAACACAAACCTTGAAATGAGTTGAAATCCTAGTCCTAAATAGTTACACGGATAATCCGCTCCCCGCCGGCGCCGCGCGCTGCAGCTTCTATTACAACTGACGCGCTGAGCTTCGTGCAGCGCGCACCAGAGTAGTGTGTGACTGTTATTGGCGCAGGCGGTTGGATAAGGTTGGGATTCACGACAAAGATTCGATATCACTACATATACTAGGTTTTCGGAAACTATTAAATACCAAATGTCTAGGATTATAATTCAAGACAACGGCTGTGTTAAGGGAGATATATAGAATACAAGCGAATAAAGCAAACTTTCAAGACAATGTTATGTCCTTGATAATATTTTTTTTGTGTTATTAACTTTAAGTTGACCTGTCCATCTATGCCTCGTTCTTCTAAGGAAATAAACGTTTTGACCTATAGTATGAAGGTTGTGGCATAACATAGACAAATATTTATTTGCTGCTCATAACATTCATATTCAAGACACTTTACCACGAGTAAAAGAAATGTCGATCTCTCAAAAATCAACTTTCTTCATTATTAATGTGAGTATGTTAGGGATATAACTATGTATATTTTGGTTTTAGAGCAGACTAAAGCTGTGACGTATTTAGTATGCCCTGGTAGTGGCAGTGTAAGCACATCCCTGGCTCCCGCGAGCTGATCCTGGCACGTGATGCTCCCCTCACGTGTATTCAATTACAGTGGTGGGGTAACGTATCAATGTTGCCCACGAACCCACAGAATGCCTACCCACGTAATTCTACAGTCACAAGCAAGGCTAAACAGGAGTCATTATTTTTTGCATAATAAATGCTAAAGTGCTGATTTGCTCAAAGAAAGAAAACATGCAGAAAAAGTAGACGAAATATGGTAAGTTTCTACCAATTATTGTTTCGTTTTGGTGGACGTCCTGAATAAATTGGAATATTAACGTAGGTATATGACTGTATCATAGAACGCGTTAGCTACATAGAATATAACACCCCTTTTAACTTCGCCGAAATCGGCTAACAAAATAAAGATGCTGCCGGTGGGTGGCGCGGTGGGTGAAGGTCCGCTTACGGCGCAAAACGTAGCGGGTTCGTTTCCCTCCGAGGGGCCAATGTTATGTTGTTTATATGTTCTGCAAGCACTTTCTCCTTGATCTGGATGTATTAATATGTATAATAATATAAGTATGTATATTATATTAATTATATCAGATCTATTTAGATTTACAAAGGGATATTTACCATGTCTATCGAGTTTCCCGATATTTCGGCACAGTTACATGCGCCATGATCACGGTTCAATCTAAAAAGTGTTGATAACCATAGTAGTTTCAAAAGTTATTTCAGTATATCAGATGTCTAGCATCCGTAAACAACAGCTTAGAGCTAACCACGGGGCTAGAAGTCGCTCTGTGATTGTCCAGCAATATTTATTTATTATTCTCAGATATCTCTATGTCCAGATGAGCGGACCGAGCGGAACACCCGCGCGCGCTTCCTTCGCCGGATATTTACAAGTTGTAACGTTATTTTTACGCGTGCGGTAATTCTTTGATCTGTCGCTTTATTGATCACTTCCTCCGCGGCAACCGAGTATCCCTTTTATTATTTCAAGGCGGGTTTTGTGTATTTTCGACAACTTTGATGTGTTTTTGGAAACGACTCGTTGACAGTTATGGCTGTATCTCTGGTACGAGGCATGCAATGGATGACATCATTCCGCCTGGTTGAGATCACTTTATTTTTTCAGCTCTCCTCGGCGTTGCTTATTCAATTTATGGGGAGTTTAACTGTTGTGAAACATAACATCAGTTTCTTCTCAGTTGGTAATAACTTTTATGTGCGTAATATATGGTGATTATTTTAAGTTACAAAACGATAAATTGTAAGCTCTTTTACAAAATATTTATGGACATTGAGGGTACATACAAAAGGGAGATTCAGATTCATTCTTTAATAAATTTACGTCGTATTTTAGTGGCAAAGGCAAGAATATAGCACATATTATCTCGGATGATTAGTGATGTAAAGCACAGTGCTCAATCTGAGGAGTAGGAGACGAAGCATCGTGGGGAGTAAGTACGTTTTGCAGAAACTTAATGACCTGGTTTGGTTTCCGCAAACTCAAGTTGCGATTTCACAAGACCAATTGAGACCAAGAGATTGGAATTTGCAACAGATTTTCATCTTATGTCCTGAGATTTTTTTCATAAAAACAATCATTATGAAGACTGTTGATTTTACAATAATTATAAATGTCATCATCATCATCATCACCCTATTTACGTTCCCACTGCTGGGGCACAGGGACTTCTCTCTAGGGGAGAGAGATTAGGCCTTAATTCACCATGCTGGCCAAGTGCGGGTTGGTGAAATTATAAGTGTGCAAAAATATAAATAATATTATGTCCATTAATAGAGCCACGGCCGACACCCGGTCAAGCGTGTCTGTATGTTCTATAATATACATAGTTATGAGACTATACATTCCGGTCTTAAAGGGTTATTAATAAATAGTGTTAAGATTCCCTCGCCGACAGTACCGGAAGTAGAATCACGACACCCACCATTAGTCTCAATTACATAGTAGCAACGATTAATGGCGGCTAAGTCGGCCGATTTGTTGCCCTGCCAGCGGGGACTGACGAGTTTACTAATAACTTGGAGAAACACGGATCAACTAAGCGTCAACTTCCCGGTAGGTACTTTGTCACAAAGGAATGTTTAACTTATGAATTTGAAAAAGACTAATGAGAGTCTCGGACCAAAAGTTTTTGAAGTTAGATGAATAACGACCGCGGTGGCGCAATGTGGAACAATTCCTACCAGTGATCCGCTCTGGCTTTGCAAGGGTAAATATTTACACATAAAACCTTCCTCTTCAATCAACCTATCTATTGTTCAAAACTGCAATATTACCCGTTTTAAAAATCTTAACCAATAGGGTAAAAGCCAAAAAAAAATTGAAGTTTAGAGTTACGAAACGCTTTTGTGCGATTTGTACTAATTAATACGTCACGTGCCCCACTTCGGCACTTAGATGCTCTACATCTTGGCACTGTCCTATTATATTGATAAAGTGAAAAATAGCTGTCCAGTATTTTAGGACGTGCAAACAGACGGACTAAACAGACTCTGTTCACATAAACTTTGTGATTTTACGGACAAAACCGGAATCAATCAATCAAATATCAAATACCGAATCATTAAAACATGTAGTTGGTTGCTTGACAAATGTTTCTATAATGTGAATGAGTATTTGAATTATGATGATAAATGTATGTATTTTTTTATTATGACATCTTTAATATAATTTTGACAAAATATTTGCACTCCTGCTTGCAGGCTGAATACAGTGACATAAACATAAATAATATTTAAGATCTGATATGTATTATTAATGATGTATTCTCGCAAATAAACGATTTCATTTCATTTCATTACCTAATTTTTTTGTCATCATGGCATAAGACTGCGTTTGTTAATTTTATCACCCGAACTTGTGATGTATTTTTAACTGCAGCATCATTAAGTAATTAGAATAAGAGCAACATCAACCGGGAGCACCGGTTCTCAGATCGGATGTTATGCATCAACAGGTCAGTAATTAGTAGGTGCGGGTTCGAGTCCCGGGACCCATCAGTCGATCGCCAGCATCCTGAGGAACAAGTAGACGAACGGTGGGAAAATAACTAATGGTAGTTGGGGTAGAATGAAGAACAGATTCTACAGAACTAACTAAACTCATAAAGAACTGTGGCCAAGCCGCCACAGTCACACACTTTAATGAGAGAAAATTTCAAGAACATTTATGTTCATTAAATTCAACGAATTTTCTGTCTATGTCAAAAGAACGGGAGAAGTCCATATTATATGGTGGACGTGCTAAGGCTTAACTGATGATGATATTCACTTTTTTATTATGCAGCCGATCACAAGATATTTATAAAAAAACCTTGATAAACTGTTTCATATAAGTACTCAGTTATTCTGTACATTTCTGAGATTCGTTTAGTCACGGAACATTTCGCCGATGTTTTCGCGATAACGATTCGGGTCGGTCCGAGAGCACAGAAAATACCGAAATTGTTAATTTCGTTTATCACGCTCCCACACGCTCCCCCGCCGCTACACACTGTATATATGTGGAAGTCAGACTATATAACTCGACGTTTTACATGACGGCTAGCTGTTTTATAAAACACCGAAGTTTTATAATGCGCCTGTTCATAGATTAGCCGGATTGTCATTATGACAGTCAGAGTCAAAAACGTTTATTTAAAACAGCATGGGCAGATAAACTTAAAGTTAATTAAACAAAAATTTTTAATATATAATATCAGGGTTACATTGTCTTGATAACTGGCTTCATTTTTTTCTTTTTACACTTAATTGAGAAGTTATAGAACAACACAGCTTTATCAATTTTTACAGTTTTTAAGTGTTTTGTAGTTATTAAAATGTTGGTGATAATACATATTGGTACCTATTATAAATTTAACATTTATTTACGTACTTTGAAAACTCGTCACATTTAACCGCATTGTACTGAAAATATTGTAGGTTAGGCTATGTTTGTATAATATGAAAAACCACGATATAAAATAATAAATCAAGGAAATAAATTAATATTGATGGACAATCCATACAAAACGCATCCGTGTAAAGCCGGAACGAGCCAGATATACCTAATACTTGAGTTTACAAAGCCGGCTCAGAACAGGCTGGATTAAGAATGAAATGAGGCGGCTATTACAGGGCGACAGTAGCAGATATCGTTAAATTACAATCGTTAATCGTTTCGGCTTCTGTACAAAAACCAATCGGAACATTCGCCCGGAGCACAAAATATCGGACTTTACTGTAATTGTCGAGATAACAGGACCCGTTTTGAAGGCAATTAGTAATTTGCATTCGCTATAATATCTCTTAAGCCTTATCAAGATGTGCCGGTGTTGGGGCTTTTCGAAAATACCTGCAATTGAGTGTTCAATATTGGAAATTTTATCGTTTTATCGACATTTATTAATGAATTAGATTAACAACCTTGTTATGAATCAGAAATGAGTACCTAACAACGCAGATAAAATACTTAATCCATTTTGAAACCTGGTTTGTTTAATTTATATTGCGTCGATACCATCCGATACATAATATATCCGACGTTTATGTTCCATTCAAGAGAAGACGTTTTGAAATTGAATAGTAAATGTCGCGTTAGTTTTGTTTTTAGCCCCTTCACTATTGATTATGAAATGCGACAGAGGCTTTTTTATAAATACTAGCTATCCGCCGCGGCGTTGCCCTGATAATAATAGATTTTACCGCGGTAAACAGTAGCTTTTGTTCTTTACTGGGACATCAGCTAAATGTCTGTGTTAAATTTGATCCAAGTCGGGTTGTGCTTGCCATAATGGATTTTGTGGCGAAATGTGGTATTTTACTGAGGTAAAATGATGCCTGTGTTATTTTGATATGTAAGCATATAGCTTTGCAGTTCCGTCAAAATTAATTCAGTAGTTTTTGCGTGAGAAACCAATAAAGACATTTACATCCTCATAAACTTTCGCATTTATAATATTAGTAGGATTCTGGTGTTTTTCATAAACTATTTTCAGATTTAATTCAGAGCAACCAGTTCAGCAGGCGCAGTGAAAGTCGCGGCGCGCGCTTGTATGCGCCCGCGCAGCGCAGCGATCTGTTTACATTGCAGTTTCAGAAACCGGATGCCGATAAAAGAAAGTTACAAAAGAATATCGAGTTCTTGTTTCTTGTGTTCGTGGAAATGGAAATATTTAAAATGTCGTGTCTGGCCCGCGGCACTACTGATTCGCTCTACCGATAATTAGGGTTATTTTTTTAATTATTCTGATTTAGCGATGATTAATTATTGCATTTTTTTTATTTACACACCATTGAACGTACACACTAGGGTGGTAGGTTTTAGACAGAGAGACACGTCAAACTTATAACACCCCTCTTTTTTGTCGGGGGTTAAAAATCACATATATTTAATAGCTAGAAACTTCAAAACTGAGAGCTTTGAGTTTCAGCGGAATATTTTCATAATTGAAATGAGTAATCCATCGAGGGACGATTATTTGAACAGGTACTGGGTGAGTACATGATGTAGACTTGTTTAAATAAAACCTTTTTTAAATTATACTGGTAGACGCTAGTAATAACATAAGACCGGCAGACACAGTAGACCCATTTGTATGTATGAATATTTTAGAATTATTCCCATAACCTACAGAATCCGCTGGCATAGAATGTGAAACATATTACAGATAAACTACTTATACATTGAACTAAAATTATAAAATATAAAATTTCCAGGTAAAAAGTCGTCAGGGTACTGGGCTATGAAGCTGACAAGTCCAATATAGTTCTCTAAAATTACTAGTCACAAAATTGTCGGCGACAGTTGAACGTTTGTCGTGAAAAACTTGTGATATTTGTTTGATGGTGCGACTGTGAGTGGCCGGGTGCTTCGTTGCGGCGCGAAGTATTCGTGCGAAGACGATGTTCGGCGTGGGCGTGGCTAAGCCTACGTCACTTCAGCATCTTTGCGATTACTTCAGAATATTTGCGCTACTTGTCAGAAATCTTTGCCCGCGAATCTAGATAAAACATCGAGTTAGCCCGTACACGAAGAATGAAGCGCGCCAATGCGAAACGAATCTTCGCCCGCTGATGTGATGTAGCCGCAACATTATGGAATAGGAAGTAGTTTCTGACTTTGTAACAGGAGCGTTACACACTGTCACCGAGTTATAATGCAGTGAATACATTTCATTTACAAATTGATAGTCATACTGCACACAAAATTAAAGGCTTATACTTCGCACAAATCTGATTAATTCCATTATTATAAGTAGACCCTTAGTAAAAATTCAAAAATGTTGTTTCCTTGATTATTAATAGTTTTTATTCAAATTAGCTTTAAGTTGACCTGTCCATGTACGCCATGAGATTCTAAGGAAATAAACGTTTTGAGTTTAGACTTAGGTAAACAAATTTAGACAAAGACACTTTAACCCCGCAGCCTTGACCGATACCTTCGGGGACCCGCTATAAATTTGCAAAAAGCACTTCCACACCCTTTTAAGCACTCGTAAAGATTGCCATTTTTGGTTTGGCGCACTTTCTAGCAAATAACATGTCTTATAGTAAGTATGTGTACATACATCAAAGTCATTGGAGCACAGATTTCATCCAAAAAGAGAGGGCTGGGACCTATCTGATCCAAATTAATTCCACATAATGGAGTAAGCTTAGTTTTATCTGCTGCCGTAACATAATAAAACCGCATATATGTCAGTACACTTGGGAGACTTACTACTTCTTAGCAAACATTATAATATATCCTAGTTCCCTTGTGCAGAGATAGAAAACACTACTACCTACTACGTAAGTAGGTACACTGACTCGCAGACTTCATTCAAGGGAGACTTGCAACAAACAATACATTTCAAATGAATAGTGTTATGGCTATAGAGTGAATGAGCTTACTGATGTTTGGAATTAAAACAGCGGTGGTTTCACAAAAGCGACGTCTATTAAACAAAAGGGATGTTTTGTTGGGATAAAAAGTTTTCATTAGGAAGCCGCTGCGGTATGGACGCGGGCACAATGGGCCCGGTGAACAAAACGATGGAATGAATACAAAAGAGTAATTAAACGGTCAGGTAGTCGGTAGTCGAACCCTTCGAGGACAGACAGACCGACAGCCACGAAGATGAGAATGCACAAATCAATGAGCAGGCTAATTTCATTAGTATGATAAAATTCGGCCTTTGATTGGAGCGTCTATCAGAACTAACGCTTGTGCGCAGGCGATTTGAAAGACCCGAAACCGAAGAAAACTATATTTGTATAGATACGATGTGAATTAGATATAAAATTATAATTCGGTCAATCCACACAGCATCACCTAACCACAAACTAAGCTAGCTTGTACCATGGTTATGGTTTTTCTAAATAGGTTCCTAACCACCCAAAAACTATTAATGAATATGCATATCAACGTTGGTCCTTTTTCCTCAGTATTTACCTTCGCGCCTGTTATTTAGGTTTGATATAACTTGTGCAATTAAACTTACTGAATCCTGATTTGTTTTTCAAGCTGTGTTTTATATGTTTGGTTAAGAGTTAAACAGACTGTAACAGGCCTCCCGCGATACAGGCCCATAACCGTGTGTTGGCGAATAAATTGTATATTGTATTGTCATTCAATAACATAATAATCATTGAATAAAAACGTATAGTGATTCTATTTTAAATGGCCATAGAGTCACTGCTCGCAATATTTTCTAGATCATTATGCTCCTTGTTTCATTGGCATAGGATTATGGGAATTTATCACAGAGTAGTACGTTGCTATTATCGGCAAGTAGTAAATATTAGTTAAGTCTCCCGTGGGGCATTCATTTGGCATGTCCTCACAGCCCCGAGTTAACGGGACTACAACACATGAGATAACTCCAACGGCATTCCAATCCAAAGGAAATTTAACATTAAGTAACGTTCAAATTGTGAAAGCATAAGTTGCATCAGAGAATTCGCAACTGCAACCCGAACCAACTTGATGCATACCAGGATAGCAGCGGAGGGACCTCCTCACTCCAAGGCATCGGGACCGCTCACACACTATAGACAACACTCTTGACCACTAACACTCACTCGCCGCTTCACACTGGCACTGCACACGTCCGCTCACCTCGAAAGCTCACTCGCAACTGAACACAATTTGAAAAACTCGTTTCTACAACTCCGGAGCTTTGGAACTTGAGAAGGCACAGAATAAATAGTAGTTGGTATAAGTATGCCATAGAAGAGGTGGTAGTTGGTATGGCGAGGTAGGTGTACAATGGGAACTCGAGCGCACCTGTGGCGATTCTTTTATTTTTTTAATGAAGGCGTCGAACATTTCTGCACGCGGTTGATGACCCGCGGACAGTAGCTAATGACTGTTTGACTAGCGCGGTAAAGCAAACGTAGTACCTACGTTTGGAACTGTGATAACAACGCGCATGTTGTATGTATGTATGACAGTTTTATGTCTATGAATGAAGATAAGATGGAGCGGAGATAGTTCACGGAAGTGGTAATGGTATGGTCCGTTGGAATGTGGTCCGGCAATGACAAGGTCGCGAGACATGCGCCGGCGACTGACGAGGCGCCATAACATTGTTTCACTAAAGTAGTAAAAATGAGAACGAAAATTGAATGTAAATATGAAAATAAACTCATAAAACGGTAATGTTTGGATAAAAGCTTAAAGCGCTTTGAGAGGTTTGGTTGCGAACGAATGCGATTCTTTCCAAAAGTAGGTACTCGTAATTACAGTAAGAGTTATTATGGTTAGAGTATAATTTAAAACTTCCATTTTTGTAAATCAGAAATAATTTATGGACATCATAGTGTTTGAACACTTGTTCATAAACTTTTATGCAGTTAAATATTATATAGGTAATGCAGATGAAATGATTAAACGATAAAAAAAATACAAGCCATGAGAAAAGCGGCCTAGCACTCTTCCTCGAAGCAGTAAATCACTGGAACCAGTTTGCGAACCGACGAACCGACAGATCGGTGCCAACATTGGGAACGTGGTCTACCTATAGCGTGCGACCTGAGATTCTAATCGGTTTATAATTCGGTCCCCAAATACAATTTGGTGGGTAATAAACCCGTTATATGGCCCAAAGTACGCGAGCCAGCGGGGACGCGGCTATGAATGACAAGGTTTACGATATTGTTGGGAAGTATAATTTACGATTATGGCCGAAGTCGCGGCGACACGCTGCTCGGTCACTCTATTGCTACAAGTTAATGAGGGCTAAACGCTTTCATATCGAGTATGGTAACGCAATGTTATGATGCTTATAAGAGAGACTCCAGAAGTGGTTATTCATCGGCTGAAGAGAGAAAGTGAATTAATTTAACTGTACGTGGAATTTGAGCATTGCCAATATTATAGCGATTCAAATTAAAACTACTGTTGTAATTTAAAATCAACAATACGAAATAACCTACATAGTGATGACAAAGCTTCTGAATAAGGACAACTAGGCATTCATGAGTTTAAAATAAAAGTGTTGCACTAAAACCGATGACATGGGTCATGAACAGATTTTTATATCCCTAGTTTCAAATTTGCATTTAAGTAAATGTGGTGCAAAGTTGCGATGATAAACTGAAAGGTATATAAAATAAAATAGCATAACATCGTACATTACCAGCTCTTGATAAAACTGTAAGCTGTTTAGTATTTCGCGAAGTCGTTGGCAAAGCTCCACCCTGCTGCTGGAGCGGAAAATAGCCGGGAGTCGAACTGAGACATTCGGCAGCGCGTGCACTCGCCCGGAACCGGCGTCGACTCCCAACTACTCGGAGTTTCGCGGAGGCTGGCTTGATCTCGCTTCTTTTATTTATTTATTTATAAGTTTCACCAACAACAGAGCGAACACTTTCACATTAATCTTATAAATCTAAATTTAAAATTTTCGGATTCCAATGCCTTAATTTCCTTATAAGTAAAACACCATTATTTAGTAGTTAGGGCACGCGATGCTCTTTTATTTGATACCCCACTCGAGTATATTTGCAAATTTTTGGTTTTCCTTCCCCACTCTCACCCCCATAACTTTTGAACGGCTCAAACGATTTTCATGAAACATGTCTAAGAACATCAGGGCCAAACTCACCTTTCATACAAAAAAAACTACTAACTACTACAATCGGGAGCTATGATGCCACAGACAGACAGACAGACACACAGACAGATAGACAGTCACGTCAAACTTATAACACCCTTCTTTTTTGGTCGGGGGTTAAAATACTATGTATCACTCTAAATAACATATACGTAGGATATACAAGAATCACATAGTCTGCTCGGAGATGTAACCAAAATGATTAACATAGCATTTTAGATTAGGCCTTAATTCACCACGTTGGCTAAGTGCTGGTTGGTGAATGACACGTTCTTCAAACTCCTCACGATTTTTATGACTTCACCGTTAAAGCTCTAGTTTGCCCATTGACACTTGATAAACCGTTTGCCTATATAGCCATTATTCTTTCATACAATTTGATCTCGTTAAAAAAACCAAGTCCAGCATTCACCGTGATCGCCCCCCCATAAGCGGAGTAGAACCGCCGCCGGTGGAAGACTTTTTCCCACCGTATCTTATCTTGCCTTGCAATATGGCCTTATCTCGATAATTTTTATGATCAACATTAAAATCATATTTAATAAATGAAAATGAAGACTTAATGTTTTTCTAACGAGGTTTTCTAGACTTCCGGCCATAAACCCATATGACTTTATGGCTACGATCAACTTAATGTTTGCTACTAACTTTAGAACTAAGTGTTCAAGTGTAAACCTGTTATTATGTATAAAATATCGTCTAAGGAAATTCCTGACTGTCTAGTTCTATTGAAAATAATATTGATGATTTAGATAACATACCAAGAAATAGGAAAGGAAAATGAAACCTACTTCCAATTGACTGTCGAACCATCAAGTGGTTGCAAACACAAATTAAACTCAGGACAATATTGTCAATTATAATCTCGACTTCAGCAACAAATAGAGTACCTACCTAAGTCTTGAGGAAGTATTTTATGTATTTATAATTTGTACCCATCCTTATACACATATATTTTACTACTTGTCACGCCCCGGCATCGCCCGTGTTTTATGGATTTTCCCGCGGGAACAACTAATTTTCCCCGGTTAAAAGTAGCCTGCAGCCTTCTTCGATAAATGCGCTATCTTCAACCAAACAAAAAATCTCTTCAGCCTTAAAATATTAGTATGGAAGTATATTCCTCTAACCTTTATTAACCGAACTTTGTAACCAATTCGAAGTGGCTTGAAGTTCGCGGTGGCAGTAATCAGCGTCTGGGTTCTGGATCGCAATCACAGTTAAATTCGTAAAACGTCACAGATTCAGATTTGGAAGTTCGATCGCTCTGGAGCGACTGCCCGAGGGCAGAAACTTGCTCCTTAAGTTTCAAAACAGTTTTGTGCGAAATTAAGAGATTCGTAGAAGATCGCGGTTTGCCGATGTGCCCTTGAATTTTGAATTTTTTTAACTAAAAACATACCTACGAGTCGAATTGAGAACCTCATTTTTAGTCGTCGTGTTTCCTGTCAGTCGGTTAAAATGGATGATAAATACAAATTCCATTAGAATTAAACCTCATTGGTATGAGGGGTATAACTCATAACAATAGGATATATAAATGACTTGAGAAAATATCATGAGGACAAGCAATTGAATGTTTTAGTTTAGCAAAAAAGTCCAAACACAAAATTCACTAAACTGTGTCCAACCTCTGCACTGTATTTAATCGGCGAAGCTAATATTTTACTGAAATTTGTATTGCCCCAAAAACCTCAGCAAATACTCAATAACACAACTTTAGAGCTGAAAAATAAATTAAATTATAACTTTTGAAACTATCATGGTTATCAATACTATTTATCTCGATATTTCGGCACAGTTACATGCGCCATGATCACGGTTGAACTGTTCAACAGTTCAAACAGAACAGTTGAACAGTTCAACCGTGATCATGGCGCATGTAACTGTGCCGAAATATCGGGAAACTCGAAAGACAATCAATCATGGTAAATATCCCGTTATAAATCTAAATAGTAAAATAAAAATGATGTATTTCTTAATGATTGTATTTTATTTTAATAAATCTGGGGGCACGGCAGTGCCCCCACCAAGTCGAGCAAAAAAGCGTCACCGCTGTACCATCCTTTTCTGTTCTAGAAAAAAGTAGAACTGTCTACAACAGGGGTGCTCAAACGGTCGATCGCGATCGACCGGTCGATCGTGAAAGCTTTTCGAGTCGATCGCCAGCAATATACTCATTATACCTACCTAGTACCTACTCATGCCTAAAATAATAGGTACCTAACATTGAACGGTGCGCGGCGAGGACGATCGGATCGACGATCACTGAGACAACGCCACCTATTAGCAGAGACAAGACTTATTTTTGCCGCGTAAGACGAAAATTACAAGATCTGAAAAGTAGTTTGAAAGCAGAGCAATCCATGTTCAAAAGACCAGTCAAGCAATAAGCAGCTGCCACAATCGCGTCTTTTAAAATTTCTTACATATTAGCAAAGCACAAGAAACCCTTCGAAGATGGAGTGATGGTGAAAGAAGCATTTGTTGAAGCAGCTGAAGTATTATTTGAAGACTATAAAAATAAAACAGAGATACTGTCCGCTATCAAAGAGGTCCAGTTATCACGTCCAACTGTAACTAGACGTGTAGAGATCATAAACAGGGATTTGGAAACCAAACTGAAAAATGATATCGCGGATTGTAAATACTTTTCCTTGCAGTTTGACGAGTCCACTGATGTGACAGATACTGCTCAGTTGTGTGTTTTCATTCGGCTGGTGTTTCCTGATATGTCGGCTAAAGAAGAATTGTTAACCATGCTTGCCTTAAAAGAAAGTACTCGTGGAGAAGATATTTACACAGCTTTTATGAGTTATGTAAATGAAACTGAAATGCCGATTTAGAAACTCTTGTGCATCACAACAGATGGAGCACCATCCATGACTGGCAATAAAAATGGCTTTGTTGCGTTGTGTCGAGCTAATGATGACTTTCCATCGTTTTTCGCATTTCATTGCATCATACATCAGCAAGTGCTATGTTCCAAAATACTGAACATGAAGGACGTCATGAGCATTGCTACAAAGATAGTGAATTCCATACGTGCCCGAAGCTTACAACGTCGTCTCTTCAAAGCGCAATTGGAAGCTAGCGAGGCTGCTGATCACACTGATTTACTTCTATACACGGACGTGAGGTGGCTGAGTCGCGGAAAGTTTTTAGAAAGGTTTCTTGAATTACTGCCTGAAATAATAACCTTTCTAGACGAAAGAGGTGACGACATCGAGAAACTTAAGAACGAAAAATGGCTGTGTGATTTAGCCTTCGTAACAGATGTGACAAGTCATTTAAATGTCATAAACTTAGAGCTGCAAGGTAAAAATAAAAATATTACCGACATGATTAGCGCAATAAGTGGGTTTAAAAACAAATTAAAACTTTTAATTAGTCAATTTGAAAGAAAGAAAAAATTTCCTGCATTGAAAGCAAGGGCAAGCACTCACACAAGTAGTGATATTTATGTGACAGAGCTAAAAAATATTCTTGGTGAGTTTGAGAGACGTTTCTCTGACTTTAACAAACTGAAAAATATCGTCACTTTCATGAGTTATCCGTTTTCTTGTGAAGACGTCGAAACATCTGCTACTGAAATATCAAACACTTTTAACATGGATATAACATCCATTGAGAATGAGGTATTGCAGATGATTTCTGACATATATCTTAAATCCAGAGCAACTGATGCCAACTTCTGGTCCTTGATATCTGAAGAAAAATACCCATGTTTGAAAGAAGTAGCTCTTCGTTTAACAGGATTGTTCGCATCAACTTATTTGTGCGAGGCTGCATTTTCAGAAATGAAAATTATCAAATCGAAATATCGTAATCGACTCACTGACGAACACCTGACATCATGCTTGCGGTTGGGGCTCAGTAACTACGTACCGTCCTATGAAAAGTACGCGGATAATATGCAGTGCCATGCATCGTCATCAAGACATAATTTGTAGTTCGTAAGTTACGTTTAGATAAGATTCCTTCATTTTGTACATGTTTAATTTTAAAGTGCAGTAAAACGATATTTCGAAAATAAAATTTGTTCCTACCTAGATACTTAGTAGCTTAGTCGATCTCTTGCTTTCAAAATATTTTTTGGTAGATCGCTGACACTATAAGTCTGAGCACCCCTGGTCTACAAAATACAAAAAGAAATGAGATCCCATCAAAAACAATACTTGTCAAAAAAACCAAATCTCGCAACTCAGTTGTTCTGCGGTAAAAAGATGTGAGATCCATGTAATACCAAGTCGGTTATTAATTTATTCAGTCTCTACTTAAGCGACTTTCTGTCTTAATACGTCCAGTCTCTAAGACCACGAACGTGGTCCATAACAATTGAAAATCAATTGTGTCTGGAATCTCCGCACTCGAAGCATTAAGTTGTTACGTAATAATTAACAGCATCTTAAAGTGACGCATATCAATATTAAAATTCTTTAATGTTTTATATAAATATACTGAAAACACGTGTAAATTCAATCGCCTGAAAACACAATGTTAATTCTAAATTCAATTATTTAGTGCGATGCGATCCATTTGGGCACCTAGTATCTCTAAGCTCTAAACACACAGGACTGTATTTTTCTTGAATATACAGTAATGGCCTTAAGTACTTCACGTAAATCCAATGAGGTACAGTCGAGCACACGAGTGATCCCATTAGCTCCACGCGGTAATTGAATCCGCAGTTGTTTGTGACTTGCACTAACAAAACTCGATGCAATTGAAGTTCGCGAACACTCGTGCGTTGTTTGAAAGTAACTCAACTTCTTGTTAATTGGTTATTCTCTAACATTCAAATGAAACTAGTTGCAAGTTCATTGTATTTAGGTACGTAAGTAAATACAATGAAATCAAAGTTAAGCAAGTAATTGCTTAACTTTGATTTCGATTATCCATCCATACTAATATTACTTACTTACTTTTACGACAAATTATTTTCTGTGCAAGCTGTAAGATTGTGGAATGCTTTGCCTGAAAGATTGAGAAAGATACGTTCCTTGTCAGTTTTTAAAACGTGTGTCAAAGAATTTTATCTGTCCTACTAATAAGTGCTAATTAGAATGAATCCTTTAAAATTAATATATATATATATTTATTATTATATATTTATGTAATGTATGTATTTTATTTTATTTGTACGCATATATTTATATTTGTCATAAGGAGTAATTATAATCTAAATTATTTTATTTAATATTGTACACCCCTGCCTACTAATTATCTTATTAAAGTTATTTTTCCATCCAAAGGTTGCCTGGAAGAGATCGCTTTTTAGCGATAAGGCCGCCCATTGTACATTTTGTTTCCTACGTGTTGTTGTATTTTGTTTCCCTGTGTGTGCAATAAAGTGTTTTGTATTGTATTTTATTACAAATGGAAAAGTGAATGTGTCTGTTGACCGATAAGCCTTTCATTCGGTATGGCGATGGGTTAAAAAAGTAAAAAGTAATTTATTTAAAGAAGTTGTTTGTTTATGTACCTAAATAAATGTATTTCATTTCATTTCATTATTTATCAAAGTACACAGTAAAATCATAGATATTGGTATAATATTACGATAAGGTTACAAAAGTTTATACATATATGTGGAGTATCCACATCGCCCTCCTCCCAGGCCCTATAAAAATTAATCTTAATAATAATGTTTAATGATGAATAATTATGGTTATAAATTGGATTAGGAGAAAATCTAATTTTGACCTCAGGAAAATATGTCGTCACGCGGTACAATTCATTACAACGCGGGTAACATAGCAGGGCACTGCAAGTACTAAATACATACTTGGACAATCCACCCAGATACATCAGGTTCGTGGTACGGGTACTAGCCATCTGATATCATCATCTTCCCCTTATCCCACATTGCGTGGGGTTGACGCGACATGTATTTTGCTTCCATTTCTTTCTATCCCGTCATCTCAACACTCACCCCTCACCCCCTTTCTTACACATGATATCTCTCACACAGTCCATCAATCTTTTCTTGAGCCTGCCTCTGTCCACATGTCCATCCACTTGCATATTTAATAAATCTTAATTTACTAGCAATCAGATACATTCATTACAAATCCATACCTACACACCGTTTTTTTTACTTAAATGGAACGCACAATAATCTCCTGACGTAGTTCGCTTCAACCCAACAGGTACAGGCGGGCACACGAGTGACCCGCTAGCTCCACGCGGTAATTGAATCCGCAGTTGTGTGCGACGGACTAACACAACTCGATGCAATTGAAGTTCGCGAACGTTTCGTTCTACTTCCAGTTAATTGACAAACTTCTATAACATCTAAACGTAACTGGGCGCAATTTCATGAATCGTATTTAGTATTCTTAATCTTTATTGCTTCTTTACTGAATAAATAACTATTCCGGGATTATTTACATAAAATATACATATTTGAGATAAGCTTTAGGCATGTGTTACGGGTAGAAGACAAATAATCTCTTATTGTAATAGATAGGTACAATATTCATAAATAAATAGATATTCCTTGGATAGGATTGGATATAGTTTTTACCTCATGAGTCAACTACACCATCAAATTGTAGGACCTGTTTTTGAAAATATATTATAAAATAAAAGCTAGTACCTATACATAAAGTAAAAAACCTACTGAGAGTAAAATTTTACTTCATTCTTCAGTGACATTTCCAATAAAACATCTGAAAATGTGGAAGTTAAAGATTACTCGAGGATCGACCCGTCAAGTGCTCGAGCACACAAGTGCATTCGAGGAGCGATGGCGAAGTTTGAGACTCCTCCTTCCGACCCGAAACTAAAAATATTATAACAATCATCGAAACTTGAGAAAATGATTAATGGATTCTATCATAAAAATACATAAAAAGAATACGCTCCGCATTGAGAACCTTTTTTTTGGTATTAGTTCAAATCATAGAAAGGTAGTCTAAACCTGGGTCGAATGTGGCGTTGAAAAGTGGGACATATAACATCATTTTAGGGACGAATGAGGATTTTTTGGGGCCGAATTTTCACGGGACGTATACGGCATAAATACTTTAAATGTAAAATATGTATTCCATGGTGACATCTCCAATAAAACATCTGAAATTGTGGAAGTTATATAACTTGACAAGTCAAGTACTCGAGCACACAAGTGCATTCGAGAGGAGAAGGCGAAGTTTGAGGAGACTGGTGGCCCGAGCCGTCGGCACTTCGCAACCCCCATGCCGTCTCGAGTTCAGGGATGAACTGGAACCAGGGTATGCCCTTTGACAATTGGAATTATAAAAATACAAATAAAAAATAGTACAAAAATACAATTAAACATACGGATTTTTTTTTGTTTTAATTATAATAATTCTTAGATATTAACATGGGTTAGCGATCGCATACTAGTGAAATCATAATGTGTTGTAGAACAGTTTTGTAACGTGTAACCGTAAACCACTTAAAAAAAGGAGTAGTTTCTGTGTCCGACTGTGTATTTTTTTATATATTATGTTGACCGATATTTGTTCACGACTGATATTTGTGATCAACTTGATAACAAATATCCAGTCAGTCCAATGATTTATTTGTTTGCGGATTTTGGCGCGTGTTTAAAAAAGTTTCTGAGTCGTGGTTGATGTCGCCACATATCATTCCGATATGTAACGCTTTTATGACTGATTCAGTACAACATAATGGTTTCTCAGCTTGCTGTCAAAATAACTGAAAGGTTTAAGGGTAATCGAGGCAGTGAGGAAAGCTCATTACGTAACAGGGTGCTATTAACATACGCGATCCCGGGCACGGTGATGAGCATTTACATGACACACACGGACCAGGTGCGCTCTACGCGAGACTACAACGGTACCTTGCTAATAAATATTTCCGGTGGTAAGCCTAAAACTTGTTGTTTCAATAACTACATTATTATCACTTTCTTTATAGAAATACGTTTTGGTTACCAATCTAAACTGGGCACATTTAAATCATTCTGTTTGGAAGAATTTAAAGTCTGAAAGTATAAAGCCTTGCGAGTATCTTCTTCTTGGTTGTGGTACGTGTGGATTGATCCTTAGGATCGAAGACAAAGTAACAAAAAAACTTAATATTCAGGCGAATTGCAAACGCGTGAACGGAAAAGTCTAATAGGTTAATTTATGTAATTAAATGTAATTTATATACAGTAATCAAATAGATTTGCTGAGCTATTATAATCTGTATGTATCACATAATTAGTGCATTAAGATAAAGCAGATGCCAAAAATCCTGACATACGACCAGCCTAACGCCAAGAGAAGCAATGAAATTGTACCCAATCGCATAGAGAAGTACAACAATGGTTCAGAACTACTACATTACCTAATAAATCAAGAAAATCCACCGAATCCAATGCCTTAATTTCCTTAAAAGTAAAAGACCATAATATTTTGCCATATGCACGCGATGCGCTTTCATTTGATACCCCACTCGAGTTAACCCCCATAACTTTTAAACGGCTCAACCGATTTTCATGAACATGTCAAAGAACACCTGCGCCGTACAAAAAAATACTAAATTCAAATCGCTCCATCCGTTCGGGAGCTATGATGTCCCAGACAGACAGACACGTCAAACTTCTAACACCCCTCTTTTTGGTCGGGGGTTAAAAAAGTATGTTATGCCTATGGGGGACATAAGGGGTTTGAAATACCATCTTAGTGAAATATATAGAAATAGAACGTGGTATCGAACTCTTATGGCACATCTACCCATTGGATCAACGTCACCAATCCTTAATATATATATGGTCCTACCTGTTCGGGCGAGTCTGTCTCGAAGGCGTGGCAGAACTGCCGCGGCGCGGCGCGCGCGGCACGCTCGGCAGGCGGTGAGGCACACGCGGCAGGCGGCGCGGCGAGCGGCTCGCGCGCCACGAGCGCGAACAGGGCGCGCGCGGACTCGCACGTCGCGAATAGAATACGCCGCGTCGCGTGGCTCATGCGCACACTCTGTACAGGTCACAACTATTATTCTGTATCTACTACACAAAACCTATCTGACTCTAAAACGCACCTAAGTTTAATAAATTTGCTTGTAACGCAACGTCGCGTCGTACACCCACCAAAAGGAAGGAACCGACGGTGGGACGCGATGTAAGTTCAGTGTTGATGCGAGCCGGAGTGCTACTCGTACTGAACTAACTGATCTTTGATCGTTTGGTAGCTAAGATTATAATTAATTTTAACAAATTCCCGAACATATTTAATTATTTTTGTTAACCTCAATGAGGGAGGACCTTCTATAGTCTATCTATAGTGGTTGTTGAGAAAATTTACCATGATCGGGAGGCTGGTTGATAAGCGTAACATCGGATGTAATGAACTTAACTATTGTGAGCTTTTCCCATAGTTTATGTAATATGTTATCTTTATGGTGAATGAATTTAACCTTACCCACGGGAGTTGAAAGAAATCATGATCTCAAGGCTATAATTGACAAAGATTAGCTAATTTCTCCTTATGTGTCTTGGTGTCCGATCGTTCCCTTTCGGCAGAAGACTACTGTTATGTTGGTGACTGACCTGGTCGCTGGGGTCGCGCACCTGCACGCCGGAGAGCGCCACCACCACCAGCACGGGCTCCGCGCGCCCCGCGCCCGCCTCCTGCAACCAACCACCACCATCAACCACGCCCACTCAAATACAAACACGTGCATTTGGATAGACGCACACTTATAATCTGAATCAAGAAATCACTTTCATGGCCCCGTGAGTAGCGAAATGAATAAAGATAATAACTAACAACAGGGAATGTGCGAGCACTAATTCGACAATCAGAATATCAAAATATTATTTGTTACCGTAAAATCAGTTAACATCACAGTGAAGTGCAGGTTCCCTATTGAAATGATAAAATGTTTTTTTATTGTTATATTAACTTATGTGCCAAGAAGATGCTGCTGCCGAACTTGTGGTGACTGAGTTTCTCAAACTAAATTTGAAGCGGATTAGAGCCAATGTCAAAATCTCTAGCCCAAAAATCAAATCTTAAATACACCTCAAACGCTTTTACCAGGAAAAAAGCGTTCTTTATACATTTTATACCAGTAATAGAGCAAATGGTATGGCGCGTGAGGGTAGGAAGCAGGTTTTATATAAACTCGGCAATCCTTGAAACTGTTTAATAAAGTCTGGCCGTAAAGGCGTGCGTCGGCGCTGCGAGATGGCGAGCCGACCGCGGCTCAATCAGCCAGGCGGGCGCGCGGTGCCGCACAGAGCGGTTATCCACGAGATGTTTTCCAGTTGTGAAACTATATTTTTCTTATGGCTACCTATTTGGCTTTATGGCTATCACCGCAGTTCGTTGGATGCTACAATACTGCCAGATTTTTACTATCTCATGACTTTATTAAGTACTTACTGTGAAGTCTTCGGACCTCCAGGGAAGCACGCGAACTTAGCTTGGGAATAAAACCACGGGCGTACAGTGCACTGTTCATTCTGGAGGTGATCCGAGAGATATCGACCTACCCACTATACTATATACATAAAAACAATCTACCTACATACATTACACATACCAATCTGTCGATGTGAGACATCCCTTTCTGTCGGGATGTTCCATAAATTATGAGAATAACAAACGTGTGGTTTTGACAAAAGCTCTTAATATCCTACTACTATTATAAAGGCGAAAGTTTGTAAGTATGGATGTATGGATGTTTGTTACTCTTTCACGTAAAAACTACTGAACCGATTTAAATGAAATTTGGTACACAAAATCTCTAGAGCCTGAAAAATAACATAGGCTACTTTAGGGAAAATCCATTATAACGCGGGTAACACCGCGGGGCACAGCTAGTAAAAACAATACTTACAGGTTCTTTCCAACAGAATAGAAATATATATTCTTTGCAAAGTTTCTTCATTGGAACGATCGAAATATATCAAACGTGAGATCGTTTTTTATGTTAGCATTCAAACTTAATTCTCACTTTAAATCCATGAAATTCGTCGCCCATATTCACAAGCGACATCTATGAAAGAGGATCTGTTTAGAAACTTACTAACTATTTTTTCCCTAAACACAATCAACCATGAACACTTTATAAGATACCTTCTATTTCAAATAAAAAAGTGATAAATTTTTTTTAAGCTTTTAAAGACATGTCTAAAGTCCGCTGTTCTACGCACCGTATCCTCCCCGCGCTGGAACACAGTGAAGTGGGGCCGCTGGAAGCACTCATTAGGGATTTTAATTAAGCAGGTTTGAACCCCGCGCCGCCCTTAGATACCTGCCCTTTCCGCCATCTGTTAGCTGGACAACATCGCGTTTTTACCTCAGATTAATGGCAAGTACTTGCATTTGCTGAGTATGCGGGCTTATTTCCAAACTATTGACAGTGTAGATAATTTAAAATTCAGTATTCTAAACGGATACATTTAGATAATTATGTCACAAAGTTTACTACAAAACCTGCCGGGATTCAGTTTTTTTTTCTTACATATTCTTCTAGGGATTTCCTGTTAAATAATTTTATTGAAAGTTAAACCTTTATACAAAGTACATAAAAAGTAAAGGTTTGGTAAGTTGGTATTTTTCAAACTCCATAGATATGATTAGAATCAAGGAGCCTGTGAGATGTATTTAACAGTGGGCGACCCACGGGCAAAATTATGATGACGAATAAGATTAAATTTTCATACTACATAGATTCTTCAATTGATTAATAATAGCAATACTTAATTTTATTATATTTTTAATAATAATTGATTATTTTGCATGTTGTTATTGTTCTCAGTTTGTGTCTATTATTAAGGTAGCATTTGTGTATTTGTAATAATTATCATAGTGCGTGATTCTTGAATGTATTAATGCTTATCTTGTTGATGCAACTAAATAAATAAATAAATAAATACTAAATTTATTATTTAGATATTTTTTCATTTTTAAATTTTTATAATTTTCATTTAATTTTTGATGTATATATGTAGTATATCAGTCACGTCCACCCATAGTACAAGCTCTGCTTAGTTTGGGGTTGGGTGATGCTGTGTGAGTAGTCCGGAAATATTTATTTATTTATTTTTATACACTTATGTTATCGAGTTATGGGGCTCAATGCCGAACCTAGTTACAATGCCATCTTTTTCAAAACATCAAACATGAATTCCTGTAAGAACAATCAAACCAGTCAGTTGTTAACCAACCCTGTATTACGTCAGTCAACGTCCAAAGTCGACGGTTTGTATATGTATATGGATAAACTCAGCATTTATCTCTGTACTGATTACAACAAGCTAATTCCAACCCATCACGTGGATGCAGAACGGGAGAGGGCCGCCGAGGGAGCGACACAACCCGAATTACAATAATGACCCAACTCTGATTCTCTAAAACAGCAGAACCCACTAGCGAAGTTGGCAAAGCACAGTTGTTGTGAACTACTAAATCATATCAGATTAGCGAGCGCGCTGCCTACTCCCGAGACTGCTGAGGACTGTTCACTATCACCTTAGTGTGTTCTCGTCGTAGAGTATGCAAAGATCTGATGGACTAGGGTTTTCTATTGTGACGGCCAGACAGGCTAGTAGCCATGACAACAAAGCTGTTTGGTTCAGAGGTGTCGATAATAGTATCTTTTATATAAAATATTGTTTTCTCCCACGTTGATAAGAACCTATGATTATGTTAAGGTATTGATAACCCTAAGCTAATACCAATTTTCGTCATGTGGATGTAAGAACGGACTTTTAATATTTGTAATATTGTGTAAAAAATATAATAAAAAAAAACAAGTCCCACGATTTTTTAAATAAAACTCAACTAATAATGACCCATGTTTTTATTTAATACTAAAATGATAAAATGTCGTTAGAACTGGTTTGTCTTTGTCACTCATTTTGTCATTTATGTGTTTTGCTTAAGAAGGTCAAATTGCCCTAATTAGAAAACAAAATCTTAGGGATTATATTCTGTGGCTCATAACGTTAATGGTATATCTAGGATTTATAACTTTGGTCGCTTTTCACGTGTGCTGACGAGTAAGCGTCAAGCGAAGCCCTCTATACGCGCGGGGCAGTTTGCATGCAAATGGCGGGCTGCGCGTCGATAGCGCGACCTTCAAGCTTTATGGAGATTGAAACTTTCGCTTCGATCTACCATCGCTGGCTCTGTAATGATGCGGCTACATCGGCGGGCGGAAATTCGTGTCGCGTTGGCGCGCTAAAATCATCTTGAACGCGATATAGGGTATGAGCGATGTTCTTGTCTACAAAGTCTGTCTGCGGACAAAGGATTGTGTCGCGTTGCGCGCTACAATATTCTGAAGAGACGTAGTTGTAGCCACATCCAAGCCAAACACCGTCTTTGCTCGAATACTTTGCGCTGCAAAGGTGTACACATACATCTAATGCTAATGTAGTCGCACCATAGTAACGCACACATACCACCTACACACCGCTGGCACACTACGTAGTTGGTTTATATTATCCACTACTCACAAGTACCTAACTATTGCTAGAGCACATTTTGCCTCGCGCTGTGCTATAGCTGTGTACGTGTGGATTGGCCCTGAAAGGATCTTCGTATTTTAAACAAGTGAAGCAGACAGCGTAATGCAGAAAACAGAGTTGTGAGCTCATCATTCAAAGTTCTTTAGGCATGTTTAGGGTGATTTAAAGCTCTGCTGTGAGTTATGGTGCGGGGGTGCAGGGGCGCGGGGCCCGGGGGGGGCGGGGGAGGCTACGAGTAAGCCGATGGAAAACTGAAAAGGATTTAGGGAATATTACAGCGAATTTTAGGTTTGACTTTGACGAACGCCCACAATGGGATATCGTTAAGTACATGAACAAACAGAAGTTGGAGTGTAAAATATTAATTTCTTTGTTTTATGAGCCCAGAAGGGTGAATTTCGGGAAATAATACGAGTAAGTCGGATTAAATTTGAATCCTTTTTTTTATATCAATTGAATTAATTTGTAGTTCCAAATAGCGTCGCTGCTAACAATACATTCTCTGGTGCGTGTTAATTTAGTAGAATGATTACAGTTTGTGCGGAGTTCTAAATATTTGACTTTTTTATAAGTAGTCTGTCGCAAAAGTGCATAACAATATAAAAGGCAGTAAGTCCGCGGGTAAAAGCCTCCGTCCATTAGCGCGCGGCTCCACTCGGAGCGGCACTCGACCGCCTGCCGCACTCTGCGACTCGGGAAATGGGAAATGGGAATACTGGAATCAATGTTTCATGGACTATACATCATCCTAATTTCAGCCGTAGGAAGTCCACTGCTGGTCATAGGCTTCCCTCAAAGATCTCCAGTAATTTCGACTGGCAGCGGTATTTTTTTATTAGATACATATAACTATATATTAAATTAAAATTTTTATTCTTTGCTTCGGAGCAAAGATGACAGACACCAACGACATGGTTAAAAGTCGGTGACGGATAGACAACATTCAGAATAGTATAAAGACGGGTCTTTAAACATCAAAGCTGTTTTTAGAACAAGCTGCCTTTGACATTAGCTAATAAGTGCTAATAAGGGCTAATAAGAGTTGGCTTGTGTAATTGTGTACAGTTGTCCGTTATGTTTTATCTTCGTAAACCCCGAATGCGTTTAAAATTCATTCTTTCGTAACGTTAAGATCGGACTCACCATAAACTACATTTGATAACAGTTTTGAACGCGTTATAAAGGTTTTATGTAAGTAGTAAATTAAGATACCTCATCATTTGAATTCTACTAAGCTCTCAAAATCATTAGTCTTTAAATATAGAATAACAGAAATAAACTACATAATGCAATGCACTATAATCGTCGGCTCGCCTCAAAGGGCGGAAAGTACGGATAAATCAATCTGAGCGACAAGCCCTCTCCGCGAGACCTCCGATGTAAATTGATAGAGATATTCAACTCAATTAGTGTCCGCGCTGGACACGTGACAGACATTCGGACATTACCGAGGAACGAGACATACGTAAGTATGGCATTCATTAAAATCTTGCTTAGAGCTTCGAGGGCATGATTTTTACTTTATTTAATTTATTTATTTAACTAAATCCAACCCCTTAATTAAAATAAATAAATAAATGATGAATTATTATATCCTCGTGTGTTCCAGTACTGCTGTCGAAAGCGGGCTGCGCGCACCGCGACTCGCGGCCTCTACCACATCATCCGTACATGTAGCCGGGAGACGTCCTACGCTGCGCTTGCCGATCCACGGCCTACGTTCTACAACTTTTTAGAATAGGTCAGATATAGGCCCTGACTCCTGACCCATCCGATGGGCCCTACTGTGTGCAGGCTGCCCAGTAATGTGTGCTTCCTTCACATTCCTCCATATAACCCGTATTCAAACGTAAAACACAAGCGCTGGCTCGTTGAGCACACCTTCTATAGCCACAAGGAATTTTTAATATAATTTTTTTATGGCGGAAATTTGATGACTAAGAGCATGGAATTATATCTCGCAAATACTGCGAGTAGCCATTGACGAGGCGAGTGCTGCTCGCGCGGGTAAACACTCAGACTGCGCGAGCGAAGTAATGCACGTTGAGCAAATACGACAGGATTATTTTGTTTATTTTAATCAATTTTCAAATATTTGTTTTTGTATTTGCCTGCGCTATGAACTGCATACAAACAATGCCATATATATATGATTAACAGAACATAGGTGAATAATTATGATGATCCTCTTTAACGTACTTCCAAAAACACAGTTTCTGAATTCGGCTGTAGGCCTCGTAAAACTTTTATGAAGTGACTTTAATAACCTTTTTTTGTTTACAATAAGATATACCGATTGTTGTCCCATAATAATAAAACCAGGATCATCAAAACCATCTTAGAGAAATCTAAAAAAACTTCTAGAATCCTAGATTCACGTATCATTTGAAAGCCCGAAACTGGATCTCATTGGTAATTTTAAAGGGATCGGCCCAGTTGGTTTATTTGAAGTCTGTTGGTTTTTGGAAAATATATCTTGTAAAGACTGCATGTATTGTGTTGGTGTCATTTAAATTGCTGTGTGTAAAGTGTGTGCAGTTCAGCATCATTCAAGCAAACTGTAAAGTGGAGACGTTATTTACAGCACGGAGCTCTTCCCTCCGGCGGAGAGTGTTCTCGATATGCCGCCGGCGTCGCTTCGACAAGCAGTGCTCGCTGTAATACTGCAGCTAAAAGCCTTTCCCAGAACATTTTTCAAGGACTTATATTTATGCCAAGCGAACCATTAAAGGATTCATTTTTTATATTTGTCGCACTAGAAAACTTTTACAGTAAAACATCTCTTTTAAATTCTAAGAGTCCTCTCAGGAGTTCAAGCTTTTCCAATTATAAAATTCTATTAAGATTAATAGCGTATATATATATATTTACCATGATTTATTGGCACAGTTACATGCGCCATGATCACGGTTGAACTGAAGCTGCAGCGATTTGGGTAACAGTAACAAAACATTTTATTGGCAGACAACGCGGTATCTTTCTCAGTCTTATCCCGCTATAAATCTAAAAAGAGTTGATTACTGGGATAGTTTCAAAGTAATAATAGTGTTCTGAACGCGCAACGCTTGACTCACACTTGAACTCCTGTCCGCTCTCTTTCCGACAAGAAACCCTCAGAATAACAAAAGCCTTATATTTTTATATATAAAGAAGTAATCTCGTGAAGGAGTATAGACAGGCGTGTGCTTCTGGGACTAATTACCGCTCCCGCTCCTCCAGGTGTGGGGGCGCCTCGCAATGGGAAAAGTTAGTAAATAACCGACTAACTTTTAGGACACTTTGTCTTGACGCATAAACGTTCAAATCCCGCCCCTGAGACGTGCGCAGGTCGCGGGCGGAATACGGCTCACGTACATTAGTTTTTTTAGGCGTGATCTTGGCAGTGCTTATTAATAAACTACATTCAACCCTAAGCTCCGACAACGCTATATACGCAATTAAGATCGATTTTGATGTTTATTGTAGATTATTATTACGGGACTCAGTCCATTGATTGATTTAATAATTCATTTGGTTGTTTAAATCGAAGCGAGTCGCGGACACTACTTTAGCGAATATACCGAGTGCGGCGCGTTTAACAAAATGTATGAAAAATCGTGTGAACGCTAGTGACTGGCTACTAGTCGCGGTGGTCCCTGGCCCGTTTGCGCCCAGCCTTAATGTTGTTGGAACAGAGTAACTAACAGAGTGTTTTATGACCATGAAAGAACGTTCGTGCAACGCTCTGAACCGGAACCAGATGATCCAACGTAAGATTGAATACACGTACGTTATACTAGTACGTTCAATTTTAGTTCAACGAGCTGCGGTTCCGCGGGATCTCGGTTACTTGTAAACTTTACAGCGACATAAAGCGGTGACCGACCAAGCTTGATGAACTATTACAGTTATGTAATAAAGCATGAAACTCATTTTTAATTCGCTTTTTCCTATTTCCGATTTCATAAAATTAAGGATTGTATTTCGGAGTTGAGAAGGTTGCAACTTCATTTGTTTTTAGACGTTACTTTATTTTTAT
This sequence comes from Gymnoscelis rufifasciata, assembly GCA_929108375.1. Classification (NCBI taxonomy): domain Eukaryota; kingdom Metazoa; phylum Arthropoda; class Insecta; order Lepidoptera; family Geometridae; genus Gymnoscelis; species Gymnoscelis rufifasciata. The sequence goes on from OV815309.1 coordinate 16,442,234, forward strand.
TTTTGACTAAAATAACATCTCTAAATGAACGACTATCCATTTTGTTTCGTTGTTCGCCTGTGGCGATAAATTAGCCGCATTATTTATTACTTGCTTGATTCTCGTATGAAACGCTCTTATTTTTCTAAAATATAATATAATCCACTGATGTGACATGTAGTTTTTGTGACTTTTCTTATAGAAGCTGGGCTTGATGGTTTCGCGCCGACGCGCCGCCGACGCGGCGTGACGCGGCGGTCGGCAGCTGTCGCCGATAGTCACCCATTTATAGTTCCAACTTCATGTGACTAACTTTACTAACATATTGGTTTTCCAAGGCGTTCCGATATTATGCTTAAGTTAACGTTATGTTATCGGTTAAGGCGCTATCTACACATAAAAGACGCCCTGACTCGGAAATGTGTTGAAATCGAAAAAGACTAAACTATAGTTTAGGAGTAGCCATTTTCGAGACATCAGAAATCACAATTATATGTGTAATACAAATTATGAGGGTTTTATGATAACTCATATTATAAAGCTAGATAAAACATAAAACGAATAGAAAATAAATAATAATATTAGAAAAAGTAACATCAATGGATTTTAATTTCCATTAAAAAATATTGCGTTTATTTTTAAACTAAGCTCAAAATTACAAGATTAGAAAATTAGTAAAATCATTTTAGTAACATAATGGGTACGTTTTAGAATAGTGTCATTTGTGAAATCACAAGTCCTACAAACAAATTTCAAATCGACCCATTTCTTTACAAATACAAAGCATTCATACGCACGTTTAATACCTTAAAAGAAACTTACCAAAGTTCTCTTTAGTCCTAACAGCGCGTTCCCGACTCGTCGCAAGTTCCGTAGAGTTACGTAGCGTCGGGCGGCGCGACTGCCTGCGGCGGGCGGCGCTCGGCGACTGCCTGGCCGCCCGCCCTGCGGCCCTACCAGCTGCCTAGCCCGCCTCGAGTTACTTGCAAACTTGCTTTTCCTTTCTAGTATCATTACTTAAGTAAGTTAATGACACAAAAAACTATTCAAACTTCAAACTTTTATTCATTCGAAGGGCGGGCGGACAGCGCACTTGCACGACAATTTTATAGAATCTTGAAGGGTGAAGTGGTTGCGGAATTAAGTAGTACTAAATATTTGGTTTTATTTAATTTGTTAGAGCTACTATTCAAAAACATAACTTTCATTAATGTAAGCTGTCCTAGCCACCTTGTCGCTGCACATAGCCGCTCTCACGAGACATGCGATATAATGACATTATCTATAAGCACGTACTCGTACCAGTCATTTTCACTCACTAGGCCTTTTCTCACTAATTTTTTTTCATAAATTTTCATAGACTTTAGAAATTGATAAGTATAAAACCAGACATTACTGAACAGAAAAAAATGTCACGAATTAGTATAACTTTGTGTAATTCATTGCATTAGAAAATCGTTATAAATGTGTTCAGGGATACAAAACAAACGCGGCCACTACTCGGGGATAACTATGACAAATGTCGGGCCGACTAAACCTCGTGATCGGGTCGGGATATCCGACCGGAGAGGTTTCGATATATTTGTGATTTATCGCGATCACACGCACACCGCTCCATGAGCCGAAAGGCCTGGCCCAGGGCCCGCTCCAGCCTCGGAATGGCTCAGAGATTTGATAGCTTGTTTTTATATCGCGTGTTTTAGTTCGTTTTGTTTAACCAAATGCCATCAACAGCATTTACAAGACGTCCAAGTTAAAACTATTTTAATAAAATTACTGTATTTTCAATAGTAGATGACTATTGAAAATACAGTAATTTTTTGTAATAGCAGCCTGCTTTACCGAGAACCTGCATCCAATAATTGGCTTGCCGATTAGTGGACTCCATTCGAGAGGTTTGTCTGTACCAGGCTGTAATGCGTGCTGAATTGTTGAAACAACTAATAAAATTAGAATTCAAGTGCCGTCCCGGGCCACATTACAACACCAAATCGTTAGTAATGTATTAGTAATATCGTTGTGGGGCCGCATTGTCACGCCTCGTTTACATTCTAATTACCGGCCCGGAGAAGGCTTCTAGGTCTTCATGCCCATCTTAGACCACATCGTCACTTTACATCAGGTGAGATTTTGGTCAAATGAATGCTTAACAAACATAAAAACAAAAACCGACGATACAGCCGCGATGTAGTAACGGGACACTATAATAGTGTATTATAGTGTATAAAAGTGTCAATAATTGACGTATGCTTATAAAAAGTACGACTGTGAGTAATGAATTGAAACAGCTATCTACATAATTTAATTAGTATACAAGTGCCCGTCCCCAGTACAATACCAAATCAAGTAATATCGTTTTCGAGCCGCATTGCCCGCCTCGTATTTCTAATTGCCTGCGATACCGCCGCGATGTAGCAAGGGGCCTCTATTGACTTGCTTATTGAAACTACGACTATTTGAGTGGCGAATTGTTCAAACAGCCCATAAACTTTACAGTTGTGAGCCTCATTACAACACCAAATAAAGAAATATAGTCGTGGGGCCGCATTGTCCTGGCATTTACATTCTAATTACCGACCGACGATACGGCCGCGATGTAGCGCAATGGGGTCTATTGACTTAAGCCTATCTTAATAGGTATAAGTCAATAACCAAATAAACGTTCTAAATACTATTCTGTTTAAATTTCACCTTCAAATAAGAATAACTGGTAAGAAAAATAGACTAGATAAAAAAAAACGAATAATAGAAAGTCTGAATATGATTTCAATATCAGTTAGGCGGTTATAAATGATAAACTCGATTATTACGCTTTAGGGATGACGTCATAAAAATCGCTCATTATTTTTATGTTAGTCTGTAAAGTATACATTTATATGCCTTAACAGTTTTTAAGTAGCACAGGAGGTAAAATCCTTAAGACTGCGTTAATTGTAAAATAACAGATTCCTTTACTTTTTAGTAAATTATTGATTGATTGATTATTTTTCTATTAAAGACATGTGAATCATACTCAAAGTAGAATCAAATTGTTTAGTTTGCATAGAAGTGTCACTGAGAGCTCGTCGCTTCAACGCGCGGCCGGGACAGTCGCCGATCGCGCTCTATTACGGCCTATTTCATTAGAAGCTCATGCATTATTCAAGTGACCTCGGAAGATGCTTAATTAAACCGCAAGCCAAGGGAAAACACATTTCCTTTCAAAGAAACATCCGCAAACCCGTCCCAAACGGCCTGATTAAGTGGAAAAAATATAAATGGAATCTCGGATTTACAGACTTTCTTTCTTAATTCCTTCGTTTGTGTATCTGTACATTTTACTTTAAATCTGTTTGTTGTTGCTCCACAATTTAGTATACACAAGTTCATAAATAAGTTATCTTGTCTTTATTTTAGGCAGAATGAGGAGTCAAGGTGACGTTCGAACCTTATTAAATTAAAAATAAATCTGTTTTACCAAGTTAGGGAGCTGTAAAGTTTCGAGACAAAGGCTGAAGTACCTTAGGTAAAGACAATTAGGAGTTGACACGACGCGTCCCCGAAGCCCCGGCCTGCGCCCCGGGCCCCACTGCCGCCACCGACCGCCGACCTAATGACATCTTGATAGGCCGATTTTACTTCGGAACTTTAATTACCATCCCCGAACAAAATTCTAACTCTTGAATTACACGATTACTTATGTACATAATAATATAATGTAATCGTAAGGCCCAATAAGACCTGGGTTATATCACTCGAAGTGTTTCGAGTATAAAGTTCGGTGCGCGAGAGTGCGGGGCGGGGGTCGGGAGAGAGTGATGTGCTAATCATAATTAGCGGGATGATCTCCAGCTCCCATTTCGAAGTTCCCCAACACACACAAATGACAAACACACACATGACGTTACCTGCTGACTGTGAGCACACAGTCGAACCAGCCACTTGTTCCCTGAGAGACAATTTTGGACTCAATTACATTAATTGCATTCGAGAAATCTATACTAATATTATAAAGCTGAAGAGTTTGTTTGTTTGTTTGTTTGAACGCGCTAATCTCCGAAAATACTGGTTCGAATTGAATAATTCTTTTTGTGTTGGATAGTCCAGTTATCGAGGAAGGCTATAGGCTATATAACATCACGCTACGACCAAAAGGAGCAAAGATATAGTGGTTAATGCGTAAAAAACGGGAGAAATTATTTCATCTTTGAAGCCTTCCGTTGCGTGCGCCGTGAAAACGGTTCAAGATACACAAAAAATATGTATTAAAGAATAATAGCTCTTTTAATGATCTAAAAAACAGTCCGCAATAGTATATGTCTATCTTTTAAGATTAACTCACAAAAACCGTTTTTATGGTACCTATGTTGGTCGAAATAATTTGTTTAAGTTGTATCAACATAATAATATTAATCTTTATTCAAATAAATATGTTGTTGGTTAAGAGTACTTCATTGTGAATAAAATTGTCTTTGACATAACTTAATTTCAACAAAACACTTTAAAAATTACCGGGAATTTTTTTTTACCCGTGCGACGCCGGGGCGGGCTGCTAGTATAGTCATATATGTATGTAGAGGTAGATAAAGAGTATTGGTTTACTTAATTTACTAGCCTTGTTTATTAACATTTACCTCATTAGGTATAATTATTTTAATTAGCTTTAAGTATGCTGGCTGATCCATGCATGCTATGTGCCTTTATGAAATGAAATGTCTCGACTTAACCGCGTTCAGATCAAGCCAAACTCGTTTTAGCGATTAACTAATATGAAATTGCAATTTCCAATGGTTGAACTCGATTTGTGGCATAAAATGGTGAAATTGGGGTAGACTTCTGAGCTATTTAAGCGTGTTGAAGGTAGTTGGAGATATTTCGAATAGGGAAATTTAAGAGCATTGGATTGTGGACAAAGATCGACTATAGTCTGGATTCGTAGCAATCAAATGTCCAAGACATGCACTCTGGGCTTATAGCCTAGAGGCGTTCTAGCCCATACAAGAGCCCAGACACTATAATGCTGTTATGAAAATTTTCTTAACTTTCTCTTGAAGATTCTTACTTTTTCTTTTTAAACCGAGACCAAAATAGCTGAATAATCATAATAAAACTCGTAAATCAGCCATCACAAATTGGGAACACCGATAAAGTCTCATTATTGAAGATTCTTACCAACTTTCCACCAATTTTACAAGAGCTTGGTTTGTCGGCAAACGCTAAAGTTCCGAGGTAATTTGGCGATTTTGTAGCAAGTTGCGGGTCTTCTGTTTCTGGTCGGTGATCGGCGACCTTTGGACGCTTACATTTTTGGAGCTTGTGTCAGAAGTTTGGTTGTTTAAATACTTATGTTAACTAATTTATCTAACTAATCATCATAATATGTAGATGACGAGTTTTTAAGTGCGGAAAAATAGATATTTATTTCACTACTGTGACTATATGGAATGGTCTAGATTGTACTCGAGAAAACCTTGTGTAGACTTAGTAAGTGCACACGTGGAACAAAGCTAGTTGCCTCCAGGGAACCTCCTAAGATATTACAGTTCAGTGCTCATCGCAACTTGCACTTTATCGTTACCCAATAGGGTTCACTTTGCAGCAACACCCGTTTTTCATATACTAAAGAAAGTTTATTTAATTTTGTCGGAAAGTTTGCGAAATGGGTCGTTATCAAAGTTTTTTAACGGGTCCGGCTATCACTCAAATATTAAATATCATTCTCGGGAGTTGGCCTCCTCGTGAACAAAAATACTTTGTGAGACTTTGAAGTGTTTTATGCATCTTTTATATGTCATTATATCAGGTCATCGGATGCAGCGCGCGGCGACGAGTGCACCGCCTTCATTATGGTCCGTCTGTCTGTCTGTGCACTCGTTAATTGTATTCTGTAATTGTTCTCATTAAAGCGAGTGCGTCTCATTACCGCGCCGCCGAACTTAACTCTTCACATTATCAACTCCGTCGGAGGCGGCTCTTAACGAACTAGCGACGGCCGCGTACGAAGGGTGCGATTGTTGCAAGCTACCTTCTGGCTGTCCAACCCACAGCAGTATAAATTGGGACAACAGCTATCTATCTATATCCGTGTCAATCGGGCTTCGCTTGCAATAATGGATATGTGGTATTTAACCGCGGTAAAAGGGGGCTTATGTGTTATTTTGAAATGCAAATTATATAAATATCTATGAAGTTTTATTAAAATCCCATCAGTGGTTGAAAGAGCAACAAACACATTTACAGACTTACCTACATCGTCATCATAATATTAGTAGGATTCCATAGTAAAAGACAACATTATGTAGACAATCTATTGTCCATCGTAATAGTTACGGAGAATAGAGCATTCGATCAAACATAAAACATTAGACACCTTTAATAATTAGAACTATTTAGTTACAGAGAGGTTTTCTCCTCCTTTAACCTCTTCTACGTACAAAGAAACTGAAATCGAAAAGAAGAAAAATAAACTTGAACAGTGTGAGAAATTTTCTTACCTAGGGTTCCTCGTATTTCAAAAGTGTATACACTTTTTATTTATAAAAAGAAACACTTAAATAAAAAATACTACTTACTAAATCTCGTTCAAACAAATTTTCGTTGGAAATTTGCGTAGTAATGGACCATATATATTTTTAAAAGATTTATTTTCTCTTATTTTATAAGTTACAGGACACAATATTTTAATCACATTGGGAGTGTCTCTCGCGCAAACATATCATTTTAGAAAAAAATATTGTTAGAAACCTCACTATCATTTTGGAAGACCTATCCATAGATCCAACCCAAACATGTGGGCTTGATGAAAACCAAATGCTTCCTTCCTAACCAGGTGTCAAACAGCTCGGCCACTTCAACACCACGGATACAAGATACAAAATCATTTATTTCCATTGTTTGGTTTTACAAAACTTAAACACGTCAAAATAAAATACAAAAAAAAAAATATTCATAGGTGCTTGAAGATAAGTAGGAAATAAATTTATGGTATCTGAAAACGGAACAACTACTATGACCTAGTAGATAAATGGCTTAAAAACAATGAGTGTGCTGGAACAATGGCAGTCGTAGTACAAGAGGAGGGGGAAGCGAGAAGGGGATAGGCCCGGAATGGAACCAATATTAGAGAGAAAGAGCCGATGACAGCCAGACCTCCATAACTCGCCCGCAAGGATTACTTATGTTGTCACAAATAGAAAAATATGAATAAACGTGTGTATCTCGGGCACCTGCCTGCCCAAAACCTGACAGAAGTGATAATTTCGAAAACGGCTAAACCAGAAACCGTATCAGACACTAAGACTTATACCTACAAAAGCCACCACAACCCAAACGCCATATCGATGGTCAATCTTAACTGCAATGGTGTCACCACATGAACGAAGAAACTTTCAGCTTTTATAAAATAACTCAGTCTGTCTGTGTTCGGCTTCTTCATGTCGGGAGATTGCGGCGATGCTTACTATTTTCTGAGGTCCCTAAGCCTCCATTGTACGATAAGCTTTGTTTATATAATAACTGTGGCTGCCCTCGACTCCGAGGCTATAGGCTCCACATCGGGAGATTGCGGCGATGGCTGGACGCTCACTCGCGCGGGTCCCCGAGCTCCTATTGTGCGATAAGTCTTGTTGAATTGGTTGGGCGTTCAGATGGAAATGTTATACTACGAGTTATGCCCAGACAGGACTTTAAATCTTTATGGATATTATTGTTGTTCTCTAACGTATTTGAGGTGCAGTGGTATGTTTACTTTCATAATGTCGACACAGGTCGAAGGTCATGTAAAAGAAACACTTACCGTTTTCTTCACAAAAATAATTTGTGGACTTAAAAGGTTTTTTTTCTCTAACATAGCTGTTGTGTGATCCCCATTTCTCCATTCACTTCGCTTTCTCGTTCTAGCCATTTTTATGAAGTACTGATTTTGTTTAGTAAAGAAGCACACAAACTAGCTATAAAGATGTACCCGCTGTTAGATTAGCGCCATCATACAAATATTTGGCGATAAAATGTTATAGTAAATATTAAAGTAATTGGATGAGGTCGTGCATGCGTCGAGAGAGGTCGTTAAATCAACCAAACTACTCGTAGCTCGTTAACAACTGCCCCTCGCCGCGGAGACAGGCCGCGCGTCATTACATTATTATTAGGTATATGTTTTTATAAAAACCTTATCATCTTCATCGATCTTTCTAATTTATTATTACGCGGCAAAAGCGTTAGGCGAGAAAAAATAATTTCAGAGGAGAGCCATATCAAGAACAAATATTAAAGGGCAATTATTCCAACTTCAGTTCAAAATGAAAAAAAAATTAATGACGGAATAAAATTAACTATCGTCAATCAATCTGGCGTCTTATCGTGCATTGATTTGTTATCTTTATCCTGAAGTTAAAACGGGTTATTTCGAATTTTTTTAAAAGGGTAAAATAACCCTGAAAGTTATGAAAGTTGGGATTTTTTTGTGACAGAAACAGAACTATGCAAAAGCGCAAAAGCAATTTTTACCGGCTGACACCCGGACACGGCCGGCACGGTGTAACATGACTCAAGCGTCAAGTTTGTTGCGATTGAGAATTTAGAGTAAATATAAATAAAGCATAGCCGTGTGTCGGCCGCGAGCCGCGGGGTTGTCGCGGTGACACAGCCATGTGAAGGCGAGTTCACCCTACAGGGGTAAATACAGGGTCATGTTCCGTAAATTACACTTGAAAAGACGTTAATTATAACGGTGCATGTGTACCCCTGCCTTCGTTTACCGTTAATTACATATTCGTTATTAAAAGACTAATCAAGAGCCAGCCATGTGCGCGGAGGGTCCCGCACTTTTTGATCTGTGTTATGACACTTCCTTTGAGCATGGTCCCTTTCAAATTTCCGTGGTGGTTGGTTTGTGAAGCACTATGTATTAGCAGGTATACGTATATAAAATTGTAAGTATACCTTATCAGCCGTCTAGCACACGTACTCGCAACACAAGCTTAGAGCTTACTACGGAGTGAGGGTTTGCTGTGTGTATGTATGATATATTTTATGTTGCCATTACTCTGCAATCAAATCATGTAAAATTTAGTACATAAGTTTGTCGTAAGTATTAATGTGTGCTAAACGTATTCCATTCTACGTTGTGTTTTCTTTTCGTTTTTTACTTCACAAAAATAATGCATAGGAACTTTGAATATTTCGGCTGATAGAGGGGAATACATTTTATGCCAACCACATGGCATATGGAAAATGACAAAGTTGATGATGACATAGGGGAATTCCAGTGGTTTTCTGTAGAGATATCAGGTTGATATCTCGCTGGCCGGTCACGCGGGTGGCTTTGGGCGGTCGCTGGTCGCCGGCCGCTCCGATCACAGCAACTCCGAATGGAATTGAGATCGGAGATAGCGGCTGCTGAACAGATTGTACGCGGACCATATGTATTCGGTTTATGAATTTCGGACTAACTTTAACTACTACTAGGGTACTTACATAAGTGGAGAAATTACAGAGGCCTTCTCTAGAGAGATATCAGATGGAAATCATCGGTTGCTGGACGCTTCGAGTATAACAACTCCGAACGGCACTGAGATGGGAGATAGCAGCGAAACAGATTGTACGCGGATCACATGCCTTCGGCTTACGATATTTTAATTGTCTTCATTTTTATTTTAAATAGAAAATGTTTCTCAATTTGGCGTGTATTGCATTTCTTTTTGAGTTACAAAATAACAACCAAATTGTTAGAAATCTGACAGAAAATGATCAGCTTTACTTGTCTGATTTTATTGAAATATTTATAATATCAGCGATAAAAAATAATGGCGTTACATTCCTAATACGTCACAGGCGTTAAATTCCTAATACGTCACACGTCATACATAATTGCGGTTTTAAAGTTAAATATGTACCTACTTATTTTACCTTTACAAATCAAAACTACATAATTTATTGTTGATTTAATAGAAATCACTCAACAGTCTCATTTTATTCTATTTTATAGTCTGGTTCCGTGTGCGTAAAGTCCAGGAGGCGGCCGGCTGCAATCAGCGCGACATCTCGCCTCCCCCCCCCCCCCCTATCTCCCCCCATCGCCCAGGCGGCTCTCCTAATGTATCTACAGCATAGGCCTGATATCGCTCAGATCTGATAACAGGCCTATGTCCAACACAAGATAACTGAACTCCACCAAAATCGATAAAGCGCTTATTTCAGTACTAGCTTGGGTTCTACAAAAAATCTTTTAGTTTCGCTATCTGATTTCTGTCCATTCATTTTGCTACGAGCTGACATAATTACGATTACTAAACTGACATCTAAGGACAAAATTAAAATTGAATAAAATGAGCTCATTTCCGCTGTCTGTCCGTTCAGAGCTTTTAACCGCTTAACCGATTTTAAAACGTTATTATAAATCAATACATGGCGTTATTTAAAAGGATGGTTAATGTTTATTTTTATTTGACTAAATTTTGTCTTTCGCTTGATACTGCTGATTAAAACTTAAGGCAGCAATCACAACTTCTAAATGTATTCCTGCAATACATATACGGAAAACAATATATCCAATAAATCCTATATTTTATAAGTAAAAACCGATTAACTCTTAGATGCAGACAAGTTTTCAATCTCTGTGAACCATAGCAACTGAATGGGAGTGAGCCGACCGACTGTCTGCGGTCAGCGGGCGGGAGGGGTGAAGCCTGCCGTGTCTGCTTACACACTCCTTGCTATGTGTCAGATAAAAAAAAATACACATTAAGCTAGGGCGTCCCCTTAAATTTAAATAGGACTTAATTTCGGTAGGGAATCAGATGCTGCTAAATAAAAGAGCCAAAATCTCTTTACAATCGATTTATTGTTTAGACGTTATTAACGAGTCTAATGATAGTGCGACACGGATAAACGCTGCGTGTGCACTGTGTTACGTAGATTCGTTCGGTTCAAGGTACTAACCCCCATATCCCTCCAAGAGTCCCGGCTTATAGAGTACCTAAATGGATCCGATTATGCCGAAGCCCAAGCGCAAAGTACTGCGTGTAGTACTTGCAGGTGTGCGTGCAGGTGTGCGCGCAGGCGGGCGGCGCACTGGCACGATATATATGTAGAATCTTGCCAGGTAGAAGTGGGTGCGGAATCAGTACTAAATATTTGGTTCCATTTAGCTATTTAGAATTGATTTCCGCAAAGTAACGCCTGAATCTATCAATGATCATTTGACAGAGAAAAAGGTATTGACCAACAAATATGTTAAAGAGACTCGTCTATGGCAGTGACCCGTGTATAGAGCAACTCGTCTATTGTTATTTTAAAGAAAATTCTTAATTCTTAGTTTTCGTAATTAAAACCGATTTTGAAACGATTCACTCGAATGTCTGTAAAAAATTATAACTAATCATTCGGTGTTTGAAGTGGCCGCAAGTTTTTATTAATGAGCAGAAACGACTAGATTTTTTGAGCTAACCATGTAGCCGAGCCGCTCTTTAGACAATTCGACACTATCCTGCTAGCCCTAACGATTTCTACGCCGTAGACCGCTTTACGCCCGCTACGCCGTAGCCAGTGCTACGAATTATTTGACTAAAGTTTTTTAACCTCAAACTTGGTTTATTGGTCTAAGTGTCATAAATTTAGAAAGAGACTTTCTAAGTAAAGGAAAATTGCCTGTAACCTACAAAAGTCATTATTATTGTTTATTTTATTTCTTTATTTTTATTTTCTTTATAAAAAATAATTTCCCTTGGCCGTGGTTTACGGCACCTCTTATTATTTACAAAACAAAAACTATAGCACTTTCTACGCATTATGCAACTTGTATGGTAGCAAATACTTGAGTTACACCCTCAAAATACTACTCGCAAATGTTGCTGGAATGTAAACAAAACGAGCTCAGTAGCCTTACCATGAGTTGTCATTTTATCTGCTGTATTAATAAAAAATAATAAAATTTACAATATTGTGTAATCCGATACATTTTACAGATTTTTTCAATACGAACACTTTATCTTTATCTGTAAGTCGTATGGGATTACAACATGTTTTAAATTTAATATAAATGGCAAATCATGGTTAGGCTACAGCTGTTTAGTATTTCGTGAAACAATTCAGCGTTGTGTCGAGTGGCCCGGGCCCAGCGACGCTGGTTGTGGCATTCCGCGTGTTGACTGCAAATATTTCTATTTGTGGCACATTTCAGCCTTATCATCTCGAAACACATTTTTCTGGCTCTGAAGGTTGTTGGACTATTAAGAAGCTGATTTAGTAGATTCCCTTTACTTGTCCCAGTGACGTAGACGGTGGAAGTGTGTCAAGCCGACGGCAGGAGAGACTGTGACGTCATCAGCGGTAATGGCGCGCAGCCCGACACAAAGCGCGCCTTCGTTAGCCGCGAGACCCTCCGCACAGCACAGTACCACACACACGCAGAACAATCACTTTATGTAGGCTACTGCTGCGTTGCCCGCGTTTACTGAATCAAAATAAATTAATACTAAATACATCAGCAATAAGGTTTGAGAGTAAAAAGGTGCTTCTTAAATCTCAGATTTTTTGTATCAGCCGTTTTGCAATTATAAGACAATGAATCAGTCAAATTACTTCTTGATGCAGGCTTGAACTAAACTGAAAGCACACCCAAGTGGTACTTCTGCGGACATGACGCGCGCCGCGCGACTGCACATCCAGGTCGCGCCCCGACCTATCCCATACTTCATGACACAGAATTTTTGACAGCTAGTCCGCGTGTATTCATGGCTTCAAAGTTTATTTGTGCTGTTCTTGCTTTGACACATTGAGAGCCCATTCAGACCGAAAACTAACGCCCGAGCCCCGAGAACATCCGAGACATATCTGATGTGGTTTGATTTTGAAACGCTTTCTCTGTCGATCTAGGCCAATATTAACTCTTTGAATATTTTACCAGAGGTTACCCCCTACAAAGTCACAAATATTCTCACAATCTCATAAACTATACCTATTTAAAAAAAATTAAAAGGTTGGAGAATATACAAAAAATCTTAGTATTATTTTTTAATTTTCCGAAACAAAATGTTGCCGAATATATAATCAGCAACCATCTTCTCTGGGTATTAATAACCCTACCCATAGGTAGCCTCAGTGGCCTCCTGAACCACTCGAGTGCACAGCTAGGGATGCAACACTCACCTTCATGAGCTGCAGCTGCTCGGAGACGAGCGCGCGCGAGGTGCCCCCCGCGCCGCCCCCGCCACCGCCCTCCACCGGGAACGAGCCCAGGTACTGCAACAACAACACACAACTATAGTTTGGCCAGGCAGATAATGCGTTTCTTACAGCTGTACATTTGTCATGACTAGTGTCGTGACTATAATATTAAGAAAATATAAAATTAGAAATCATTATTCCTTAAATATTCATAACGTACACTCGGAAAAGTCAAGGATACATAACAAATACTTAATGATAAAAAAAAATTAACATAAGTACCTAGTATGAAAGTTATCAGCAAGTGCTTCAAAGCAAGGATTGATGCAATAATACATTTCTTTGAATGATTTTAAAATATGAGTCCTCTGCATTTCGCGGGTCAGAAGGTAACTTATTTATTTATTACTTCAAGTATTAAATCCTACTACTATTATAAAGGCGAAAGTTTGTAAGTATGGATGTATGGATGTTTGTTACTCTTTCACGTAAAAACTACTGAACCGATTTAAATGAAATTTGGTACACAGAATCTCTAGAGCCTGAAAAATAACATAGGCTACTTTTTACCGCGGGAGAACGTCATTCCGCGGGAAAATCCATTATAACGCGGGTAACACCGCGGGGCACAGCTAGTACCTAAATATATAAAACGATTTAAAATGTTTTTTAGTGTATGAGATGGTAAGCATATATTGTTTTATTTATCGTATTATATTTAAGAATGTCATAATTTAATTTATATTTATGATTATTTAATTTAACATACATAATGTATAAAATGATATTAATTATATTATATTAGACATTTTGAATACTATGGGGGCAAAAACGCCAAAACTCTTTAGAGAGCCGAGAGAACCGGCGCATTCGAAAGAGAAGACAATTTGAAGAAGGATGGGATCTAAAAGAATTTTTAACCAAAATGTTGCTTACCTATTACATTTAACCGTCGATATCTATACCTACGTTTAGTAACTTTTAACTGAAAAGAAAACAACTGCTTTTCTTCAAACTATTTTAAATAATGTAAATATTTTACGAAATACATGACATATTTTTATTCCAAATATTCCCATAAATATATAGAAAATAAACCATATCTCTAGTATCTAACACGTATGACAGGTATTCGTATAAATACACGGCATAGTTGCACATTAAGAATGCTTATTCCAGTACGATAACAAAATTACGATAACTACGATAGCAAAATGTTATTCAAAGTAACAAAGGTCGGCGTTAAAACCAGTTACCTAAAGGCATGGGTTTAGGTATATGAATACAAGGAAGACACACTACTGTTGATAATGGATAAAAGAGTATATATGCTGTATTTCTCGATTACAACAAAGAATTCGATAAGATTAACCACGAAATCCTCTAACTTTTGAGAGCAGAAATCTGCGGTAGTATTTACATAAAAGGTAGGCTTCTTACATTTAAAATAGTCACATCCTCAGCTATGGAAAGGTTTTTCATGTAGTTTTAACTAAACTGGTTAAATTAAACATCGCTTGTGGTGTCCCAGGGATCCATTATTGGTCCGTTTCTTTCCTGGTATTCGTTAATGGCATCCCTCATAATTGTTCATCTGTGATATGCTGAAGTCTTAAGGTTAAACCCTCAACAGAACTATATCCACAGTGCTTAACCATCCTCAGCTTTGTTCTCAAATCAACACTACTAACTTCAGCTAGCTATTTTCTTAGCAATGTGAAATGAAGTAAGGTAATCTCTCATTTTACGGTTCTTATATTTAAAGTCTCTCCTAAAACTAGACATGGAACAAAAGACTGCCAAATTGCTTTGTGATTTTGAATTCTTACTTACATAAACGTCTTTCATTCATTTGAAGTAGGTAGGTGTTTGTGTAATCTGTGATTGGTATGACTTTTAGTATTTGAAGAAGTGTGGATTTGGATTACGACGGTGCTGCCAACTGGTGCTATCAATTTGAATGTTTTACCTAATATTCCTTATATTGGAGTATAGATGGGAAGGATAGACAGACATAAATTAATCTCCTTTAATCTTAGTAGACTGGGTTCTCTAGAACCGGCCCTCGGACCCGGTCTGTTCAGACAGTAACTACAGGCGGCAGCATTGATGCAGCAGCCACAATGATAGGGTAAAACATTCAAATTGATAGCACCAGTTGGCAGCACCGTCGTAATCCAAATTATACCCTAATTTATAAACCTATCTAGGGTCTAAGTAAATAAACCTAACGAGATGTTCTAATCGTTTTTATTCAACACCAAATTTAATATCATTAAAGTTTAAATAAGTTAATTGTAATGTATCGTTAGCTGGAGAACTTTGAACAACATACCCACTGGTTATATTTATAGGATGCTTGTCTAAATACATTTCCAAAATCATCATCGTATTCTGATAATTTTGTTCGCAAAAAAGATAATTTCCAACTTTCATTTGTATGACAATTGTAGATAGACTGTAGAGGGCAACGCGTTGTTGCGCTAACCTTTCATAAGTTGGTAACAGTACTAGGTATTGGGATCCCAGAATATAGTTCATTTTGTCATCTACTTTTCCCATGAGGTGAGACATTTGGCTTGCAGGCACGTAGGCGGCAAGAGTTCCTGTGTGGAAAGTAACAGACTGTCCATGTCTCACGAGTGTCCGCAGCCAGGGGGCCGAGGAGCGCATGGCGTCGGCCGCCAGCGCCGCCCCCGCGGCGCGCCCCGCCGCGTACCACCGCCCGCCCATGTGCAAGGTTCCCCGCCCCTCAGCGGACCACAGCCACTCACAATAGCGACCGGTGATCACCACAGGATCACCGTGCGCAAAATCTACCATTCCTTCTTTGTACTCAGGCACCGAATTAATCATAAGTTTAAAAAGATCATACGCCAACCCCCAGTTGTTCATTTTTAAATGCCATGTACGATTTATGTATAAACCGCACATTTGCACTTTTGCAAGCGGTGCATTTTTACCTACTAAGCAATCAGTACGCGTTCGACCGTCGCGGTTGTCCCATGTATTCACATTATCAATAAAGCAAGGTTATCAGTTTAACCTCTATCAATTATCATCCCTTATCATATCATATCATCTAAAGGTGCAGGGCGGAAACCTTACATCTTTATGGTCCTTCGTAATTTGAACCGGCGCGCGGAAAAGTTTGAATTCAGGACCACGCGGTGCAGTGACCTAGTTACGAAATCACGTGTTTCCTGTGAATTTGCCGTGTGACGTGACGTTCATTAGCAATCTATCAAAGGAAATATAATTTTATCATAATTATAACAATCAATATCATCATTCGCGAAAAGTGTTGTGTGCCTTTTTGTGAGTGAAATCATTATCATCAGCAACGAGTAAGGTAGTATTGAAGCCTTCATGACGTTGCAGATACAAGGTAAAATTTCCGTGTATCTCGAATGCGATAGCAAATCGGTTTAGTTGGCCTCCCACCAGCGGGTCTCACTGGCTAAACTGAGAAGGTGCATATATCGCACAAGGGATCACTGGGATAGATATAGCATTACCTAGCATCTAGCACCAGCCAGTAGCTTCTACTCAACTGCTACCGAGCTCAGCGTGATCATCAGCGCAGCATATCACTAAAAGTAGTAGAAAATGGAAGATCTACTGGCAAACCAGCAGCAAATCATTAACGAAGTAGAAAGATTGTCAATCAATTTTAGGAAAGACGGGCCAGAAAGAAAAACACCTCATTATGCCAAGAAGAGACTTGAATCTCTTAAAGTATACTGTGCAGAGTTCGACGGTAATCATAAGGCGCTGTGTGAACAAGAGTCCGATCACCCCTACTTCAAGGACAACTACTACGAGAAGTTCATGAAAATGGCTCAGGAATATCAAAGTATGATCCAACCCCTCCTCGTAGCAGAAGGCAAATCTTTATTGAAGCCAGCGAGCCCCGGATTAGCACGCTCCTTCGACTGGCCTGCCGCGGAAACGGCGATACCTCAGGCTCTGCAGCGTGGAGCAAGCATCAATCAAAACGCAGCAGGTACTTCTGGACAGTCGTCAGGCAGGGTTGACAGAGGTAACTCTACCAAACTTGACGAAATGCTAAGAAAACAGAAGAGCAATTTTAAAGCATTAGCAAGAGCAATCGACCACATCGATGTGTCTTCACTATCAGAGAAGTGGGAGTTCGAAGACGCTCTTCATACAATCCAGGGTCGGTGGTCCGTCGTTGACTCTTTACACTGGGAGATCGACAGCGAACTACCATGTGACAACCCTGAATACGAGCAAACGTATTATGAGTATGAAGAGAAGTACAGCTCTATCAAGAAACTGATCAACAGCAGCATGTGGTCGGCTCGGCATCGTGAGCAATCTACACCTGCCATGGAGATTCCCGTCTTCAGCGGCAATTATCATCAGTGGATATCGTTCAAAGATTTGTTCACTGAAAGTATCCATACGAACAGATCAATGTCAAATTCGCAAAAAATGCAATATTTAAAAAGCAAAGTAAAAGGCGCAGCTGAAAAACTTATACAGCATCTTAATATCAGTCAAGAGAATTATGAAGTTTGTTGGGAGATTCTAAATCAGAGATATGACAATAAAAAGCTTATTCTCAACTCTCATTTAAATATTCTTTTATCCATACCAAATATGCAGCAACAATCATCATCAGCAATAAAAAAGCTGCACGATACGACAAATGAGTGTCTAAATGCGATCAAAAACATTGGAGTCAACATATCACACTGGGATCCGTTAATCATCTATCTTTTGTCCCAAAAGTTGGACACGGATACCCATAATGATTACGTCCAGTATGTGCAAGACCCCAAGGACATCCCAGTTTTATCCGATTTCTTAAAGTTCTTAGACACAAAATTCACCGCATTAGAAGCGTCTCGTCGTGGTCGTGGAGAAAATCAACAGCAGGAATCAAACAAAAAACCCAAAAATCAAAACGCAAATCAAAAACCATTTATTAAATCAAATAACTATCATTCTAATAAAAAATCATTCCAAGTTTCGCAACAAAAATGCCCACAATGCAACAGTCAGCACGGTTTATTTCAATGCAAAATATTCAACGAACTGAAACCGGCTGACAAACTTAAATCAGTTACGAAACACAATTTATGTGAAAATTGTCTGTATGATCATAAAGGCAAGGCATGTTTTTCAGAAAAACGTTGCCAACAGTGCAAAGGTAATCATAACACGCTTTTACATGAAGCCTACTTAGAGCAGCCCGAATATAGTACATCAAGAAAAAATAATGTGACGCACGTATCTCAAGACAACATAGCAGAGATCATCTTAGCAACAGCATTAATCCAGGTAGTCGCTGAAGATGGTTCCATCATGAAAATGCGTGTCCTAATTGATCAAGGGTCACAGACGTCTCTGATTACAGAAAACGCCGCACAACGCCTAGGGTTGGCACGACAGCGTTGCAAGGGAGTTATTTTTGGAATTGGGACAAAAGAAAACAACTGTAAGGGCGTAATCACGATCAAAGCAAAATCAATTTACAGCGATTACACATTCAGCACTGACGTAATAATAATGAAAAATTTGATCAATAATTTGCCAAATAGAACATTCCAAAAACCGACCTGGTCTAACCTTGAAGGTATTCAATTGGCTGACCCAGATTTCAATATTAGTCGTCCCGTGGATATTTTACTAGGCGCCGAAGTTTACTCAAACATCATCCTTGGTGGTCTCATCAGAGAGGGTGAATCAACCCCTATCATACAGCAAAGTCGTCTCGGTTGGATCATCTGTGGAAACTTAAAATCATATCATTGTAATGTCGTCATCAATAACATCGACGAAATCAGTAAGTTCTGGGAAATAGAAGACATCGCCGAGACTACCGCTATTAATATGTCAACGGAAGATCATTTCTGTCTTCAGCAATTTAAGACAGAAACCCGTCGTCAGGAAGATGGTCGCTACATCGTCCGTCTGCCCCTGAAACCAGAAATCAAAGAAAAATTGGGTGAATCGAAACAAAAAGCAGTAGCTCAATTTTATCAACTTGAAAGAAAATTTCAAAAACATGAAAACATAGCAAAAGATTGGCAGTACATCAAATCAGCTTTAAACCCAGCTGACTGCGCGAGTCGTGGAATTACTGCATCAGAACTAAAAGAACATAAACTTTGGTGGAATGGACCTGCGCTGCTATTATCGCCACCTAAAGTACATCAAGCAGTGGTTTACGACACTAATCAAGAAGTGAAAAATAAATATCAATC
This sequence comes from Gymnoscelis rufifasciata, assembly GCA_929108375.1. Taxonomy (NCBI): domain Eukaryota; kingdom Metazoa; phylum Arthropoda; class Insecta; order Lepidoptera; family Geometridae; genus Gymnoscelis; species Gymnoscelis rufifasciata. The sequence goes on from OV815309.1 coordinate 16,461,592, forward strand.
AAACGCTATAACACAGTGCCAAGGCGGTGACGTCATCCGTGAGCTTATACAAAAACACAGCTGTGTCACTCGCGTGACGCGCATTGTCGCTTGGATGTTACGAACGTTAAGCTATAAACGCAACCGCCGCCAGCCCGAACATCTAACAGCACAAGAAATTAATATATCAAAAATTAAATTAATTAAATGCGTACAGCATGAATCATTTTCGGAAGAAATTAACGCATTACTAAAGCAAAAGAAATTATCATCAACAAGCAAGCTTCTCTCATTGAACCCGTTTCTTGACAAAAATGGATTATTACGAGTTGGTGGCAGAATAACAAATGCCAATATCAGTGAAAGTATGAAACATCCCGTCATAATCCCACACACCCATCACTTCACGGACATTTTGATCGATAAGGCTCACAAGGTAACTCTACATGGTGGAGCGAGGTTAACCCTGAATCATCTTAGACAAGAAGTGTGGATTATAGGAGGAATCAGAGCGGTCAAGAAACGTGTTCACAGCTGTATTACTTGCAGAAAGCATGAACCAATCAAGCTGAAGCAAATCATGGGAGAGCTACCATCAGCTCGTTGTAACCCAACACGTCCATTTTATCATACTGGAGTGGACCTGACAGGTTTCATCGATGTAAAGGCGAACATAGGTCGAGGCATAAAAACCATGAAAGGTTATGTAGCAGTCTTCGTTTGCATGGCCACTAAGGCCATACACTTGGAGCTGGTGTCAGATCTAAGTTCAACAGCATTTTTATCAGCACTACGACGTATGGCAGCCCGGCGAGGTACCCCGCGCCACATCTACAGCGACAACGGAACCAATTTTGTCGGAGCCAATAAACGCCTAGAGCAGGAAACTATCAACCTTAAAAGCACATTGGATCATGAGTTTTACTCAACAGTGGCTGAAATGCAGATAAAATGGCATTTCAATGCTCCTTCCTGGCCCAGTGCTGGGGGACTATGGGAAAGCGCAGTCAAAAGCCTTAAACATCATTTTCGTAGAGTGATCGGAGACCAAAAGCTCACCTACGAAGAGCTATCAACACTTCTTGCACAGATTGAAGGATGCCTAAACACTAGGCCCTTATGCGCACTGCGAGAAGACCCAGATGACATCAACTGTCTTACACCATCTCACTTTTTGTCAAGCGGCCCAGTTCTTACTATTGTGGAAACTGAAACAGATCAACGTACCAGATGGCAATTAGTACAAAAAACATTCAAAGATATTTGGAGGAGGTGGCAAGCAGAGTATTTATGTCAATTATCAAACAGAAGCAAATGGCAGCAAGCAGAAGCAAACATCGAGCTAAACGACATCGTAATTATTCACGATGCGAATGTACCCGCCGGAAAATGGGCCACCGGAAGAGTGGTAGAGCTTCACCCTGGTAAAGACGGATATGTTCGCGTAGTTACGCTAAAAACTAAGAATGGTACTATGAAAAGGCCAATAGTAAAATTAGCAAAACTGCCAATAAATGAGCCTTCAGCAAGAGTGGAACAGCAAGAACAAAATAAACCAGCACAAGAGGAACAACAATCACCAAGAAAGCAATCAAAATCAAAAACATCAAAATCAATCAACTTTGTTGGGCTACTGATGATGACAATGATGTTATTCATTACGCCCGTCCAATGTGACTACAAGCTATCAAATATCAACAACAATCAAAGCATTTATTTTGATAAATTATCGTCTATGCATCTTGTCCGAGATGAGTGGAAACTTATCGTTTATTATGATATGGACCCATATTGGCAAGGAATGCAGTTGTTCACGAAATATATTTATCATCTAGAAAGCATGTGTTCAACAAAATCAGAACAAAATCATTGTGACGTCGTCTTGCTACAATTACGTCATGGGTTCGCAGAACTACAATATTACAACAGCTTGATGCTCGGCAATCATATGGCACGTGTCACAAGACGCCGCCGCGGCCTTATCAATGGAATTGGATACCTGGCACATAGTCTGTTTGGAATACTGGACGATCAGTTCGCAGAACAATATGAGCAAGATATAGAGTCTATTCGCAGCAATCAAAAACATTTGGCTCTCTTGTGGAAAAATCAAACATCAGTTGTTGAATCAGAATATAACCTACTGAAAAGAGTGGAGCAATCAATGAATAATCAGCATAAATTATTTAATCAACAAATAATAACTCTAGAGAAAAACTCCAATACTCTATCACAACAAATCGAAAAAGTAGCAAATAGCAATAATTTTGCCTTATCATCAATCATCGCCAACAACATCATGATGAACTTAAAAAACATACAAGACACGCTGGTAGATACCATCACTGATATCCACTATGGGCAATTCAATATCCATCTGTTGACCCCAAAGCAACTACGAAATGAACTCAATATCATATCAGGGCAACTTTCCAAGGATTTGACCATACCCATAAGCAACATGCAGTCTGAACTATCAAGCATTTATCATTTATTGAAAGTGAAAGCTAGAATGACTAAACTCTACTTCATCTTCGAAATAAAAATCCCGCTGATCACCAGAGATAGTTATGATATATACAAGCTCATACCAATACCTCACCAGCGCGGAAAAGAAATGGTCGCAATCTCACCTGTATCAGAATATGTAGCGCTGAACATTCAAAAGGATTCCTATATCACACTATCAGAAAATGAAATTCAAAACTGTCACCCATATGACGCATCAACACGTCTGTGCCCATTACAAAGACCTATACATCATATGACGTCAGACGAAAATCTCTGTGTTATAGACCAATCATCAAATCAATGCAAAACCAACATCAAAAAATGTTCAGCCAACTGGTCGGAACTAAGTGACTTGAATACATACCTGTATTTTATTTGCGATCAACATTCCATAAGAATCATATGTGAGCATCAAGTTACAGCTGTGTCCCTCAGCAAGGCCGGTATTATGACACTTAGCGACGGCTGTATTATCAAGGGCGACGAATATGAAATATTCGCACACAACAGACAAACTAATCAATTGAAAACTCGACCAGATATCATGCAAATAGAGATTCCTCCGATCAATAACATCATTAACTTGACAATACCTATCAATACAACATTATCATACGATTCGGAGAATTCAAACTATCAGAAGGATCTACAGAATATTGGCACACAGATAGAAACGCTAAAATCTGCCGATAACAGCGTAGAACTATCAGATCTATCACATCACGACGTGCATCAGTTCGTGGTCCTATATCTCGTGGTTGGAGCGGGCCTGCTAGCTCTCGTGGTATTCGCCTGGCGGCGAAGGCAACTCCGCTGCTCTGCGCAAATCTCGCCCCCGACCGCGCCCGCCTCCGCGCCCGCCTCCGCGCCCTCGCCCGCCTCCGCGCCCGCCTCCGCGCCCGCCTCCGCGCCCGCGCTGGCGGCGGCGGTGGCAGCGACAGTGCCCACAAGCACCAGCATAGACAATCATGTGAATCAAAGTACGCGTAGTAATTCTAATTGTGTTGACGCAACTACTTCGCCTATTTTTATAAATCGATTCATTAAAAGTGAAGTGCAGTGAATATCATAAGATGGACATAAGTAGAGACTTTGCTTTTATTTTGAATTTTATAAGTTTTAAGTTTACTATATTGTTTTTATCTATCAAATTTTACATGTATCAATTTTTATAGTTTTTGTAATCATTTTGTATTCTTCTCCCTCGGGAGCATGTACGATTTATGTATAAACCGCACATTTGCACTTTTGCAAGCGGTGCATTTTTACCTACTAAGCAATCAGTACGCGTTCGACCGTCGCGGTTGTCCCATGTATTCACATTATCAATAAAGCAAGGTTATCAGTTTAACCTCTATCAATTATCATCCCTTATCATATCATATCATCTAAAGGTGCAGGGCGGAAACCTTACATGCCATTTTATTATCATTTCGAACTCTTTCACTACTTCGACTCTATTCATGTCGATGAGACCGACATCATAGGAGTGTTCATGATAGAAGCCGATCTGGTTCAGTGGATCTAACCAGGGGCTGATTAGATGGACATTAGAGGTATTTCGAAATATAGTCGGCCGCGAGAAATAAATTTTGTACATTAGAGCTGTCGCGTACTTTGCCGCAACGAACTCGCCCATAACGGAAACTTCTAATTCTTTAAGTTTTGGAAAAAGTGTCGCAATCTGCCGTGTGGCAGCGAACAGCGCCTCCCCGACCTGCTGCGTGCTGGTGAGCAGCCCGCGCGAGTCGTTGCTGCGGCTGAACCCGCTGCCGAGCGCGTGGTCCAGGTAAATCACGTGCCTGTTATCGTTCAATGGATGCTCCCTCTCGGTTACTTTGTTCGAGATATCTATCTTGAAAGGTCCGTGCTCCGTGAATACTCCGTGGATCGCGCTCACTCCGGGGAAACCTTGTATGAATATGACGACATTGGACGGTTGCCATGAACTAATTATCTTTTGCGGAAAGTACCAGAAGAAGAGATTCGAGTTATATTTTTCGTTGACAGTGAGGAGTCCACAGTAGCTCTTTATGTGTGGCAGGCCGGGCATGTGCACCTCGGCCAGGCGCTGGCCCTCCTCGATCCGGCCCTGCTCGATGTACGGGGTCAGGATGAGCGGCTCCTCGGAGTCGTCAAGATCGTGAGACGGTACTTGAGGCACCTGCGGGTAGCCCGGCATGCCGGGGAGGAACCCGTGGCAGCACCACAAACGCATAACAAGAAGAGTTAAAAGCATTAGCATGATAACTTACTTTTTATATCACGCGCCTAATTTTGTAAAGATTATGTTTCAAATAAACACGTTTATTTTCTTCTGTACGCGTGTAATACCATAGCATTGCTTATATATCAATCTTTTCATTGCAATATACAAAGGAATTTCTGATAAAAGGCAGAGATTCCATACTTCGACGTACATAACGCACATTTTTCTGCCCCTCGTTTGAGGGCACACATTGTGACAGAAGATAAACCTGCTGCAGTGAGTGTATTGTATTATTTGCTACTCCGTCTTAGACGACCGACCCGACTTAGTTATGTCAACAATTTCAAATAAAAATTTGTGGGATCCCGAGTCGCTGGGTGGCAACTTAACAGAAGAAACGTTGTCATAAGGAGCATTATCAAAATAAATTTCAGTAGACAATGATGTTAAATTATTAACAATACGACATATATGGCTTCCAACGGAAGACCAGCGTTGTCTTGTTAGATGCAAGTCAACAAATGCTGAGCTGGGAGCCTTTTTGGGACACTGCTTATGTGCCTCCACTAATTAAGTAACTTCTGTTTCTATGTATAAATAAATTTATTGAAGTGACACTTCTTTAGAATCGTTGTGATTTCAAACCAAATGCAACGGAAAAAACGACAGGTAAGAGACACAAATACAATGGTCGCCTGTAATTAGTGAGCCAGAGCGAGAGAGCAGATGTCGGTGTGTATGTATATTCACACTGTTTAATACTTGCCTTTATTTGAGCATTTAACGTGTGTTAATGTATGTGAAAACTACGTGACCTAATACTACTGTACACTGTATGCAGCTGCGTATTACAGCTTTTTAGTAAGATGTCAGCGTGGTGTGTTAATATCTAACAGTGTGTTTGTGACTATTTTTATATCTTGTTGTGCTAAATAATAAATTTTGTAAGATGCCGAAAACGAATGCCGAAATGCGGCTTCAATATCGACGCAAAATAATGAAAATAAAATTAAAATGAAAAAAAATCCAGAAACTGAAAATATGGAACTTGAGCAATAGATTATGTAACATAATGGTAAAAAAAATATAAAATATCTTTTAAAATTAATCAAAATACTTTCCTTTTTAAACAATTAAACTTTGTAATTATCCTACCATTGTTATATATATTCATCTCATTCTTTTGTCGATTTACTGAAGTTTCACTTATCGTGTGTGAATGGCACACACACCTTTTTTATTTTGTTTTCATTTTATTTCACCTAAGTGTTTGTTGCGGATGTAAAGATAAGGCATAATGTCACATAAAATCAACCCCAATTAGGGCTATCGTGACATCAGCAATAAAAAAAAATCCTGAAAATCTCGTCTGAGACCTAGTTTATCCAAGTTGAGCAGGGTTGAGCAGTAGGTGTGGATGATGCTTAATTTCAATCAAATCAAATATGAAATTCTGGGGAGATCCCCAGAGTTGTTTTTGAGTATTGTATTGTATCCAAGGACATTTTAAATGGTAGGAGGGTCTAATGTCAAACGTTCCTTGACAATATCATCTTTCTAGTGCGATGCTCGTCACACTGCTAGTCTACGGGTGTAAGAGTACATTGACATAGGTTACTTTTCATTCCGAAAATCGACATATTTATTATTTAGGATAGCTTTGCAAATAATAGTTCTGGAAATTCATGTAAATCGTGCTAATTTTACGTATATCTTCGTTGTGGGTGTTCAAATAATAGCAGTCATTGTTATTAGTATATAGTTGTACAAGGAGTAGGTAAGCACTCACGACGTTCATAAAAACCACATGTCATATTGTCAAGGCTTAGAAATTACCCAGGGCTAACTTTCTCACGTCAGTCCCCAGTTTGTTTAAGGCCTCCCTGCACGCGGGTGGGCAGGGGTGCGGCGGCACGCGAGCGGGAAGTGCCAGCCTGGTGCGGTGGAGAGCACTAGAGCACTCGACCGCCGCGGCAGTTGGTCCATTGAGTTGTTCGAGTGCCGGGAGCAGGGACCAGCTCTCACCACAACTGTTCTTATTTCGTCTCACCTACGAGTGCAGTGGGAAAGATTTTTAATGTTGATCATTGGAACCGCGCATTAAAGAAGTTAATGCATTTTGACGGTAGTCTCTATTGTTGATCCGCACGTAAACGACATTTATTTGCTTTCTACTTGGGCCTTGTTAAAGGGCAAAATACCGAGAACGGCATAGTTCTTATTATTTTCTTACATAAATTAAAATATCAATATCTTTTCAATTTATACATGTAAGGTTTCCGCCCTACACCTTTAGATGATATGATTTGTATGATAAGGGATGATAATTGATACAGGTTAAACTGATAATTATGATTTAATGATAATGTGAATACAAGGGACGACCGCGGTGGTCGAACTCGTACTGATTAGGGAATGCAATCCCGATCCCACGGGATCCCGATCTCGCGAGATCTCGTGTAATTTTTCGGGATCAATCGCGACGCATCATATGACGAGAGCCCGTTCGAGATTGACGGGATTGGGCGGCAGTGGTCAGCGACGCAACACACAACCACTCGGGGCGCAAGCGGCGCGCGAGGAATTAGAAGAAACTCTGCGAGCTTCTAAAAGTCCTTTTGCACGTATATCCACGTCCACGAGCTTAGACAAATTAGAATCTACCATTAAAAAAGAAATGGATTTGTTTGAGTGTGGAGGAACAAGGGGGCGATTTTTGCAGTTTGCATATAATTGCTTCGCCACGCTGTTGCCAACCAGCGTTGAGTCGGAGAAGGCATTCTTAGCAGCGGGGTACATTGCAATGGACATTAGATGCCGTTTAGCAGATGAAACTATTAATACCCTCTGTTTTTTAAGGAGTCATTTTCAAAATCACTCTTTTTCCTAATTCCATTGAAATAAGCTTATTGTTTTGATTACCTAATTTACCTACGTTAATTTTCCTTACAACCCGATTATTATTATTTAGTTGGTAAGATTAAAGAATAAAGGTTTTTATTTTCTTTCGAGTTATATGTTATTTTAGTTAACCTCACTATCACAAACAAGCAGTTATTAGCTTTTTCAGTCATCTGAATTCAACATTTTTTTTTTAAATTAGACGGGATCCCCAAAAATTTTGGGATCCCGCGGGATTTGCATCCCGAATTTGCAATCTCGAGTCGGGATTGCATTCCCTGTATTGATGCTTTGTAAGTAAAATGCACCGCTTGCAAATACAATTGAAATTTTGCAATGCAACTTAATTAAGTCTATTTGTTAGACGGTGGAGTATTATGGTATACTGCATAAATGTCATTGTGTGCCGAGACAATGTTTCTGAGATCGTGCGGGCGGCAGCGAGATTGTTAATTAACTTGTCGGCCGACACATCCGCGGCAAGTCTGCTGCCGTCACCGCCGCGCGACGCCGCCGCGCCGCCGCGCCGTAATGTAATGAGGTTTGCGTCAAACTGATTTACCGAGATTTACTAAAGACTAAATAATAAAAATAGTTATGCCATGAAATTTCAAACGGTTCTAGTCCCGGGTGCGGCTTTAGTTAACAGTACCAAAAGTAGGTATTTTATGTTTGGAGTAAAATTGCAAATTGCATTACCATTGAACAGGTATCATTTATCTGTCATTGTGTCCCGCGACAGTGTTTTCCCGACCCTCGAGGCGGCAGCGCGCTGATTGCCAATTAACTTGTCTGGGCCAACCGACAACCGACCGCGGCAAGTCTGCTAACGTCACAGTCGCGAAACGTCTTGTCTTCTGTCGCCGGCGGCGGCGGCCTGGTACGCCACTCTAATCTAGGCCACTAATGAGGTTTGCGGCAAAGTTATTTATATCCACTTAATATAACTACTCATCAAAATACTGAAATTAGTGACAACCAGTAAGTATTTAGTATGATAAGGACCTAGTAGGAGACTAGGCAGGTTACCGAAATAACTGATACTCAAATAGATCTGAAGGAGATACAAATAAATTGATTTAAATAACTTTTTGAATTAAAATTTCCTTAAAATATTGAAGAAGCTTTACGATGCAAGCATAGCTAAGTTAGCTAAGTTAGAAAGATACATTAACATTTACATTCTGCAGCCTGGTTGGGGCTTTGTTCCTTGTTTTTAATATTCTATTATGTATAGATAATTCTTAGGAAACAGATACATATGATGTGATGTGTATCTACCTATACGATTATAGATTTCGGACATATTTATGAAGTATGTGGAATAGAGTGGATGCGACGCCCTATTTGAGGAAGTCTTATAAATTCTGACCGCAGACGCCAAACCACTCCAGTTACACCGGCGCAGGCAGGTCGCGCTACACTTCAGAGGTGAAAACCAACAGAACTTACCAATATATCATTGTAATTATTTCAAATACGATTATATAATTGTTTTATGAATAAATGAATATGAATGTCTAGCAAAAGCACCCTATTTAGTTCCCATCGCTGCGACACGGAGACTGCGCCCGCGACGAGAGCTGCCTCAAACAGGCCTCACTTCACCGGCTGGCGGAATGTCACATTTTCTTCAAACTCGTCAAAGTTCTCAGAACAAGCAACAATAATTCAATGTTAGGTTTAAAGAAGCTTTATTTCTCATACAAACTTAATTAACTGTTATATTATAATATTTGTATGCTCCTGTAGCAGAATCAATTCTACAAAATTTCTAGATTTAATCACACTAGATTAAATCTAGTCTTACTATATGACTCCATGTAACTGTTATTGATTAAGAAACAATAAATGATTATTACTGATAACTTAAATGTTCAAGTTTCGTTGTTAAAATGTATGCAAACAACAAAATCATTTTGCTAAAGACTTTTAAGAAATAATTTTGTTTGTGCCGTTCAATGCCACCTGTTGGGCGGGGGCTGTACTACACTGATAGTTGGTTGTCGAGACGTTGCTTGTAAAGCTTCAGTTGGCGTCTGGGAAACAAAGTAGCTTGTACGCCCGCCAACAGATGTCGCTGGTATCCCGAGTTTCAACTTTATTTAGGGAACATAAAACGTAGGAAATTAAATTTGCCGAGAAAAAGTTTGAAGCATAACCTTTTAGTGTAGTCAGCTTGCGACAGCCATTATCGTCTTCGGAGAGTTCAGCAGATGGGACTAGCCGGAATTTTAAGTAAGTTTCCAAGATTTGCTTAAATGATAAAATGTTTTTTTTTTCATCTAAATCATATCGTAATTTGTTATGTCTCTTATAGGTAGGCTCGGTACCTAGCAACATTGTTGTGAATAACCAAGTGAAGGTGAGGTGAAGGCAAACATTGTGAGGAATCCGGCATGTTTCGAGAACTTTAAAGAGTTTGAAGGACATGTGACATTCATAACCCGCACTTGGCCAGAGTGGTGAATTCCGCGGGAAAATCCATTACAACGCGGGTAAAACCGAGAGTCGCTGCTAGTAGATAATAAAAACATTTGATGATTAAACGAACGTACTACGTGACGTTCTATCATAATTATACTTGCATCTCGTTCTCGAAATAAGTATCCTGAAAATAAGAATTATTTGCAACATGTAGTACGCATAAAGGGCCACCGTTCATGCACTAATGTTCAGAGTAGATAAAATAAACTTTTTACTATGACGAATACTCCATCCCGCTCGTCCCTGTCGGTCCGCTCACTCCGGCTTGTCATTTCGTTTAAAGATAAAAGGTATCTGAAATACCTCTTATGTATATCATTTCCATGATTTTGTTGACGAAATCTGTGGGTTTTTTGGGTTGGGTGGGTAAATGATACTTATTTCTTCGAACGAGATGCTACGTATAATTATGATAGAACGTCACGTAGTACGTTCGTTTAATCATCAATTATACTTGCATCTCGTTCTCGAAATAAGTATCCTGAAAATAAGAATTATTTGCAACATGTAGACGTTCAGAGCTGATTGAGGAAATAAAATCATGTTTGATTTAAAATTTAAACACATAACTAAGTATCATACATAAGTTACTTCACTCTTAATTATAATTATATTATTAGTAGGATAAATCAAATCACTGGTTGATTTTGAGATCTTAGATTGAATATTTATAATTTTTTGTAAAAATCTCGATGTTATCAGTTCATAATCAATGAACCATTAAAATATATGAATTTTATGATGTACAATTGATGACATTTTATAAATGTTGAAATACAGCTCTTTCCAGAAAGGATTTTTTTTTTTTTTTTTTATTTAAATAAATTTATCAAAAATTTTTAACGTGCCGTGCTGTAACCACCCTGCAGTGTTACGAATAGCAGCAACACTGCACCTGAGCCATGAGCTCTCGACGCAGAAGCGTGGCGAGTGCTGTGCGCCGTGAAGGTGTGGTCATGTCACACCACACTCTTTTAGAGTAGTTTTGTCAAATGGCTTTGTGATGTTACGGGTTAATGTAGTTTTTAGAAAACTATAAATAGCTGTTCACCATTTCTTATTATTTTTTCTTATTAAATTCATTTATCTCAGATAATTTCAATCCATATCACATTAAAACTAGATTTAATTTAAACTCTTTTGGTTGATGTTTAATATTTAAGAGTAGGGTGGCAGCTGGACATTATCTAAGTTTTTTTTTTTTTTTATATATTTTAATTGTGATTCTTGAGTTAAATTTATATCAATATCTTGACCTATATTTTCTTTCAAAATGTATGCACTCTAGCAGTTGCAAGAGCTAATAAATAATTTTTTGTTAAGCTGTTTAAGTTAATGGTGTCATTATGAAAGCAAGAGCTTAGAAAATCTAGAACTTTTAAAATGTACCATGTGGTGTGAAACTTTGGCATTCAGGGGCATAGTATGTAGAGTCCCTTAAAAATCTGATTACCTTGTGGTCTGACTAAATATGAGAACCAATAAACAGAGACATTGCTCCTCTGCAAATGTTAAGAGTTCCATATTGTACGCCCTAATTTGATATTTTTGTTAAAAACTATATAATAGTTGGAACCGAACTTTCAAAAGCGTTTCAGTTATTTTCCACGTAAAAAATATACCATTTCCACAGACAACTATCGTAATGTTTAAAAGAATTTAAGTTGAATGATGCCAGCAGGCAGGCATCAGCCTACGGACGAGGTATACCCCACCCTTCGTCTCGGCAGGGCCGATTCCGATCCCGGCAGCCAGCGTAAGGTTTTTGTTTATTTTCCCTTCGCCGCAATGGGAAATGATAACGTCTTCGTTAGGTTTAAATATTACTATTCCGTAAATAAGGATTTTATGAAATAACAGGAACCACGGTTGTGTAGGCCAACTGAGAACGACTATTATTTGGCTTTTTTTTTTGTCAACAATATTTTTTCTGAGGGTTTTCAGGATAATAGAAAACGGAGGTACGAGTAATGCGCAGGAGTTTTCACTCCAAGACAAAGAAAATAAAAATATCGACTTCAAAAGCGTCTGAGTATTTTTTCCAGTACATATAAAGGTCGCAATTTAATTTATAAAACTCGTTAATCGATCTATTTGGGCAAGGCCAAATGTATTACATAATTTATTAAAAACTGATTTAAGCTTCCATTCTATATCGGTTAGATTGGAGTCACTGCGTTGACTCCAATCAGCAATTTAGTTTTCTGATGACTATATAAGTAGCAAAAGACAGTTTATTTAATATGCACACTGCCATATTCTTTTGGAAAATTGTTACGGCGTAATAGGAAATTCCATTCTATAATATAACTAATATAGGTCGTGTTATTGATGTGTAAAGTGAAGTCTTCGAAATTTTTGGCAAATATTTAGAGTGTGAAAAAATTCAGCTAGCTTTAGTTGATTAATGTGTAGATTTTTCTCATCCCTAACCACTAGCGGTATCTTCTGCACAGGCTGATCCCCACCCCGTTGTTGAGGCGACAGAATACAACTCAAGGCTATAATTATCGTTTGGAATTTTTTTACAAAATTAGGTATATAGCCTGGAGCCACCACTCTAAGTCCGGCCGTATAGAGGATGGTATTTAAATACTGAATTCACTCTGCTGCTTAATGAAAACCTAATAATATACTCGATAGATGCCTTCGAAAAAACCTTCGAGTTAGGCAAACTGTCGGATTTTACTTTTTTGAAACTTCATGAAGTGTTTATTTCTTTGATAATGCAATTTTTTTTTTTTTTTTTTTGTCGCATGGTAACTGAACGTAGAAGTTGTGTATATCTATTACAAATCCTAGGGATTTGCATTGTGTAGACTAAGTGAAGACGCTCGTTTTAACATTCAAAATGAACCCAAGGCTTGTGGGAAATATTATTGTGATTTCTACGTTATTTTGACAGGAGTTATACATTTCCAAAATTAGGAACAGGTCATCTAAATATATTGATGACATGTAGGCTTCAGCTCTTAGGAGCTATACAATCAGTTTCATAATCTTCGTAAATAATAACGGTTGAGCCGATCGGAAATGCGTTAAATTCATTTATATGTTTGTTAAATATAAATCTAGGGCTTATATAGTCATTTTCATTCATTTTGATAAAACAGTAGGCGTCTTCAAGTTTGAGATAAGTAGGATTAATAATAATATATAGGTATATATATTTTAATTCATTATAAAACGCATATTTCCGTTTGACTTGGGTCTTAAGAGCATATCCGAAATTAATTAATCTTTGCAAGGCATGCAATTCGAAATCGCTCCGATTTTCCGAGATCCTCAACAGCTGCCTTCATTTGTAAGAACTCTTTACAAGAATATTTAGGAGTTGGAGGCAATTTTGAAAAGGTTGATTAAAAAGATTATGATTATGATATAGGATTATGGTCAGATATTATATCCATGATAGGATAATATTGGCGTTTGTAATACGTGTCCATTGATTATTGGACAAGCGACCTGCATAGTTTACCTCCATTAGGCTCGGCGATGGCTGGTGTGTTTCAACTGCTGTGATGACCTCCTTCATGAGCTGTTGTGCTGATTCCGATGATGGGCAGGCGGTCGCGTTTTCTGTGATGTTATCGGCGCCGGTGGTTTCCTTCCTGGACCCGCCGGAGTTTTTAAGTTTAAGAATCGTTTTAAACTTTGAGGGCTGTGGTTTCTCATAACTGTTGTTATAGGTCTTTATTTCAGAACTTAATTTGTTTACTCCTTTGCAGTTTTGAGATCTGATAATTTTTCCCCACATAAGAGTTTAATTATTTTTGAGGTCAGATGTACTTAACATCCTCCTTGCGACAGAATTCAAATGTTGTACGTCGCATAATATTCGGTTCGCATCCATGAGCCTCTTCAGAAGTTCATTATTACTACCCTACTGCTCAGCATTTGGGAAGTTACGGATGCTATGCATGAGATCGCCGATCCAAGGCGTTTTTGTTTAGTTTCTAGTGCTTTATCCCGCGATATCAAGTTTCTGATAAATCAGCTTTTATTTCGGGATTCAAAGCTAGTGCACCCAAAAGGGTTCATTTTTAAGGTAGGATTGTTGCAATTCTTTTCTAGCCTCTTTTGTTAACCCAAAAGTGGTAATATGTTGCAATCGGCTCGCTAATTCTTTATGAATTTCTTATCCGAACTGGATTTTATTAGCAGAATCATCTCTTTTTTTTTTCTAATTCTTAATTATATATTTTTGGTTTTCCAGAACTAAGGGGTCATTGGACATTTCATCTGCTTAAGAAGTTATTAAGAACATGTTATCTTGAGTCATAGGCACAGGGTATAAATTCTCATCTGAAATCTGTGGTGAGAATGGTTCAAAACACTAACACCTCGTTAGTATTTTTTGATTCTGGCATAAGGTCGTCCAGTTTACTGGTACAACTACAACAATATATATTGTTGTCTGGAATATTTAAATGTATAAACATGCTGATGTATAATTTAGTTGTTTTGTGCAACGATGTGTCTTGTAAAACCATATAATATTTTTATTGAAATAAGTACCGCTTGTACTTTGGTTTTTTATGGTTTATTTCGACATTGAGAGTGAAGGATAAACCCAAAAGTTAATCCGAGTATGGTAAACACATTTATATTAGTAAGGACTAGTTTACTTCTAAACTAGGTACAAGGTTCTGAGAGGGAATACGTAAGACAGTCCAAAGAACAGCTCGAAATAAATTCCCTTATAAGTTTTTTAGTGCGATGAGTCAGTCCAAAGAGCAGCTCGAGCACACTTATTATTATTATCTGGATAGACAACATGCGATGAGACAGTCCAAAAACAGCTCGAATGCATTTGTGCGACCAGTATATTATCCATACATATTTATGTAAACAAAGGCAAGGTCATTATTACAAATGAGGGTAGCGCGGCATAACAAGTGCGTGAGACCGTCCGATGATCGGCTCGAATGCACGTTCCGCTGCTTCGCTAGTATATCTACATATAGATTAAATTATGGTAAGAAAAAAATTTACCTTCAACATGTGTACTTGATTCAGAATCACCAGATATCGTTTTATATTTCTAGGCCCGTTTTAACACCTTCTTTAGCTTTTTCTTTAGTTGATCACTATCATAACTAATGTCTCCTTTACTGTGCTTCCTTTTAGGCATTTCGTAAATTATATTGGTGCGAAACAATCGCGATAACGTGATGAACGGTTGAGCACTAAAATGCGAATGACAAGCCGGAGTGAGCGGACCGACAGGGACGAGCGGGATGGAGTATTCGTCATAGTAAAAAGTTTATTTTATCTACTCTGAACATTAGTGCATGAACGGTGGCCCTTTATGCGTACTACATGTTGCAAATAATTCTTATTTTCAGGATACTTATTTCGAGAACGAGATGCAAGTATAATTAAGTTGGTATTTAGCGTGCACAGCGCTGTACGTGGCGATGGCTGTAATGTGCTGACCCTAGATTATGTGATGGGGCGGTATTACTTGTACATTACTTGTACAGTCAACAGCAAAAGTAGGTGATCAAAATTAGCGTTTCAAATCTTGCAGTGCGATGCGTAAGATCTACCAAGTTATACCAAAGTGTTAATTTTATTTGAAGTTTTAATAGGTCAAGATAGAATGGTCATATTAACACCGAGGATCGAAATAAATGTCATCACTTACATACGACATCTTATTTGTTCCTTTACTTTAAAAACTACAATATTACAGTAGACCCTATTTCATCAGTTTATTTTGCTGTTTACTGTACGTACATATTAGGTGACTTTACATGTTGTTCAAAGCTGGCACATAGTTCGGAGACAAACAACATGCCTGAGATTCGCATGAAGTTGTGGACGCGCCTGTGGCCCCGGCGCACTCCGCCGCCACCGCCCGCCTCCGCCTCCCCGCCGCGCCTCCTCCGCGCCTCGCCGCGCGCCGCCACCGCCACCGCCGTGAACTCACTTGTGGTAGGCACTTTCACGACTAGAGTTTTTATAGTTTAAGTGATTTTTTTTTGTTAAACATTGTAATTTTAAATAAAATGTAGCTAAAGTTCAATTCCCAAACGGAAGTTCATAATTTATTTATTTTATTTTTTTATTGTTACTTGATTTGGAAAACAAACCATTTTTCTTCAATATAAATACTAGATTTGGTACCTTCTGCAAGAAGTATTAATTTTTGACGAAATAAAATAAATTAACTATGTAATTGAGTCGATTATTCAACAAAAAAGAAAAACGACTTTACATCATCTCTTTCAGCGACAGCTGAAAATCAGTGTTTGCTCCATGAGCAACTTTACGCTGAGCTGTGGCCTGTTTGTTTCACTGCACGCACACATGCGCTCATCATGTTAATTAACTTTTTACTAATCTTAAGTCAAAAGTTAAGTTAATAATGTTTCCTTTTGTTTTTGCCCGATGATTGTATGTGTGTGATTGGAGCTACAAATAAACGACTCATCTATCATATCGAAAGTGACGATATCCCAATTTAATATTAATATTATAAACGCGAAAGTTTGTGAAGAGTTAAGTGTGTTTTTTGCTCTTTCACGTCAAAACTTAGGGGATTTTGATGAAGCTATACAATAATTAAGCATTATTTTTACCTTATTATAAGCTTTTCTTTAGTTTCACCTGGCAATGTTTGTAAGTAAGTTCTATTATATTGGAATACCTACTCCAGAAATTTGGGACCACAATTCGGACCTCTTCGATGTTAATCTGTTAAATCGCGGGTTATAAACGAATTGTCACCTGTTCCTTTAATGACAGTAGATAACTGATCCAACCACAGAAATCCAACTTATAATTTAGATTTGGGTGGATCTAACTAAAACTTTTTTATGGCACAGACTTTGTAAGTTTTGTGAGTACCATTTTACTTACCTTTAAGAAAACTTTTTTGCATTTGCAGAAAGAAAGAACCGAGATGAACAAAAGACGGGGCGTCGGCGGCGCGAGTGCGAAGTGAACAGCTGTGTGTCTCACACACACAGCATGTACAGCGTATACAGGACGCTCCAGTGTTCCCATGCTGGTCCAGTACGTACGTTTGCGTGGAGGAGAGATAGTCTCGATTCACTGCACTGGAACTATAACAAGATCTGAGACGTCGTCGTATATCTGTCTGTCTGTCCATGTGTCACCATTGCAGGCTGTATCTCAGGAACGATAGATAGCGACTTGAAATTTTGATTCATGGTGTATTTCTGGTTCTAGTTCCCCATAACAACTTATATAATAAATAAATATATAGGGCGTTCCCATACCACATACGGGATTATTAATAAGTTAAGCAACGCGCGGCCAGCACTTTGATGGATGACATTTTTTAAACTTGTGTTTTAAATCCAAACAGTGTATAAACTGTAAACGTAACCCTAGTTGTAGTATGAGTCATCTCATACTTATGATAAATTTGATAAAAAATAGTCGACGTCATGTTTAGAAAAATTGAAGATTTTGACATTCGTAGTCATTGCGTCCGCAGTTTAAGCCCTAGTTATATTTTTTACTAAATGTGTTCCATAATAATGTTTTTTTCTGAAAAAGTTTTCAAAACAATCAACTACTATAACTGGCAATTTTATTTACAAACCGTCACTAAACATAATTTTATTTCAATATGAGATTTCTTTTCCCTGCCTTTGAAAAAACATCGCCATCATAAACTGTAACCCTGTATATGTGAGTACTTTACTCAGTCGCGACGATGGCCGACTCTTGCAAACTTGGCCGAGACCGTTCGGGAAACTCAAAGGACCAACTTTTAGGCTAGCCTACATAAACGGGCTATGATTCGAGTCCGTTGACGCGATACATCTTGCAGGCTTAGCCCCAATTTCAGCATTTTATGCTACAAACCCATGCCTGATAAACAAATTATGTCGCGACAAATCCGTATGATGTGCTCAAGTTTACCGAAGGTGGGTTATTCCACATAATCCATTCCTCGTTTTAGAATAGGTACTACCCACTCGTTGCAAAATATACCCAGCCACACGCTTCGTATTAAGTAGAATACCTACTCATCCCACTCATATAACCCAAGCATCACAAAGATATTTGTTCATAGCTACGTACGACACACAAACTGTGTCAAGTATGAAAACAATAATGTTTGGTCACAGGTCGGCCCGCTGTTTGCGCGCGTTGCTTACACGCGCTGCTATTATGAAAACATAATGACCTCAGGTAGGTGAAAAGGTTTAACACAGTTATCAAGTGAAGCTGGCAAACTCATAAACTGAACAATTTTGAACACACCAAGGTTGGAAAGTATTTGTTATGAGTTTGATTTTGATTGAGTTCGATCACTTGCAGAATTGCCAAAGGGTCCATAATAGCACGTAGCACAGAAGGCTGCTGTAAACGAAAAATCTTCTAAGGGTAGGTTGTCAACAACTAGATGATCGGATGTCTTCGTAAACGCGTGTTCGCAATTGAAATCCTATGTACAGAGTACCTACAACATGGTATAGAAACAAAGCATTTGAGGGACATAAAGAATACTGCCATAGTTTGCACATTTAATGTTTCTCTCTTTAGACAGAAATATATTTAAATCTAAGGGATTACCTGCTATCTTTTAATTCCATATTATTTAAATGCCAACTGTGTCACTAACTCTTGACCCAATCCGGGCCAAGCTTGGACCCTCGCACCGAGAATGTGAAGACCGTATCAATACTGTGACGACACACGTCAGCCTGTAGTCCTACCACGAGTTGCGACATACGACTGTTGGAATTTTTAACAACTAAAATTTTATTTTTACCTGTCAAATGTATGGGATAACAACATGCTGCAATTACAACAGTCGTAAGTGGCAACTCTTGGTAGTGCTACTGCAAGCGTAATGTCCGTCGGGCAGGCATCTAGGCAGTGGCAGCGGCAGTGGCGAGTCAACAGCCGTCTCAGCTAACAAGCATATCATAACTAGTGACGTGCCGCCTGTTTGTGCTGCGCCCGAGGAGGGGCCGCTGTTGACTCGGAGCGCGCGGCGGAGCTCACAAACACAGGGAATGTTTGTCTAGAGATGAAATGCAACTAAATGTTAACGTGGTACCTGCATTTTCAGAGAGTGGTTATTATGGATATATTCATTTTGAAAACAGGTATAGTTACGTAAATTAAAAGGATAAATGCAGAAAGAAGACAATTAGGTACATTCTTAATACAAAAATAATTTTAGCGTGGCGCGCCTGTTAAGACACTTTACGAAAGATATTTCAAAAATAATCTTTGAGAAACCAACCTGCTACTTATGAAGAAATTGTCTCTTTGAAAGGCCTCATCGAGCACCTACATGGACTTATTTTTATAACATTGTTCGTATTGAAAACGCTTAACATATCCATTTGCCATGTTTTAGAGAGAATCAATACTCTATAATACTTTTTTTTTTATTTATTTATTTATCAGACACACAAAACACATTACAACATTTACGACTAAACTATTTATATCTAAACCTAAGATCTATGTTGCAACATAACTATAAGTGTGCACTACAAAAAATGATTATGAACAATGGTAAACAAACTTAATAGACTAATAAAAAAGAAGACTAAATATTATTGAATAAAAAAGAGGACTTAATATTATTGAGGGTTTTTAATGTTAACTGGATATGACTTCATTTTACCACTATCTCACCTGATGTAAAGTGACGATGTGACATGAAGACATAGAAGGTAGATGATTTCTCCGGACCACATTACGAAACACGAAAAAATCGCTTCACGCACAGGCCCAGCCCGGAGGGTGCTGACAAGCCGCGGCCGAAGCCTCCCACCAGAGACTGTTCTTAGCACCACTCGGATTCAGAGGGTTACCACTTACGGACGTGAACAGACAAAACTTCCAAAATACTAATATGTGATACTCTCAAATATTTTTCAGTATGGTTTCCAAATGCAATAAACAAATTTATAAAAGTTTTATACTTAAATATAATTAAAAATACTACACTACAAATCAAATTCTAAGAGATAACAGGCCTTTAAGGAGGTGTGGTTTGATACAAAGTGCAGCCTTGTGAACTATTCGCGAATAGTTCCCGAGAGCGGCGGCAGGAGGCAGGAGGCTGACAGAACAATAACTCAAGATGGGTCCGATCCCGCACACGCGGCCGAAGCGCCCATAACATTCAATTTGGACGCCGATATGCAAAAGTTCCTGGGAATAAGCTGCGGGAAAATGTGTCTACTGCTGTGGTGATAAGGCGGGAATAGGGATGGCAAGGGCCACATCTGGTTTGGAAGTATTGACAGCGGATGATATCGGCCACGCTCCCGACGACAATATCGTCTACAACTATCCACATTTCCAATGTTGTCATAATTCTAGAACAATCATAATAGGCCATATCCCTCAACCCAAAGAGAAGGTTCACCAATAGGTACTACTGTATTATTATATTGTGTACTATATTATTATTTTGTATTGTTCATTGCGTCCATTGAGTTGTGTTCACTTTTTGATGTATTTTATGTGACTATCCGTGAAAATCTTAAGTTAGGTTTCTGTTGCTACTAGGTTAGTTTATAGTGTTAATCTTAGCTGTTGATTTTCCTTTAAATAAATAAAAACAAGCCACGCTGAGCCAGCGAGTGCAGTGTTAAGCAATGCGGCCCAAGAAGACGTTGCAGCACAGCTTCCGGTTGGATTCCCTTCCGCGCGGCATAAATAGTCAGAGGAATCTTAATTTATGCTAATTTAGTAGCTTATCAGATGCCAGAAAACTAGAATTTTCAAGAAAATGGTGAATTATGTCAGTGCTTTAATTGAGCAAGACACGAACCCATTACCCGGCCGGCCCTAATCAGGTCAAGTGACTAACGCGCGGCCGACTCGAGGGGCGCTCGCCCAACTAATTGATCAATGAAGGAGAACTTTACTTTGATTGATTTCACTTAGTTGAAACTGACACAGTCGCCAATTGTTACAGAATTTGCAGATCATCATCATCATCACCCTATTAACGATCCCACTGCTGGGACACAGGGACTTCTCTCTTGACGAGAGAGATTAGGCCTTAATTCACCACGCTGGCCAAGTGCGGGTTGGTGAATGTCACATGTCTTTCAAACTCTTTAAAGTTCTCAGAACATGCCGGTTTCCTCACGATGTTTGTCTTCACCGTTAAAGCACGTGTTTTAAACGCACATAAATTTCTCAAGAAGAAAAATCCAGAGGTGCGTGGCGGGGTTTGAACCCACGACCTTTGGAATGAAAGTCAAGTGTCCTCCCACTAAGCCAACACGGCTTCAAATTTGCAGATGCCTTATTATAATTACCTACCCTAATGTAATTAATTTTAGCGAGCACCATAAATCACTATGAGTTTAAAATGAAGTGCATCAACAGTTCAAAGTAAAGTTGTAAAAGACATGTTTGCTTGAAGTTAGCAGAGATAAGGTTGTTAGTGTGGAGAGGAGTGGAGTGGAGACGACACTCGAACAAATCTATCAAGAACAAACAAGCTTGAGTGCAGGCGGGCGCGGCGCGACTTCGGGCGGGCAGCGCGCCGCGTCGGATTGCTGGCGACATAGCAGTAAGAGTAGTTTTAATGTTTCGACACATTTGATAACTGTGAGATGGATTCCTAGGGTTATGTGAACTGTTTATACAGTATTTGTAATTCAAAAACACACAAAAATATGTAAAAAAAATTTTTTTCTATAGTAAATAGATGCAGTCATAGCGGTCACCCATCCAAGAACTGGCCGCGCGCAACGTTGCATAACTTATTAAAATCACGTTTGTTGCATGCGATATCCTGTTATAGCGATCCCTCAAAATTTCAACTCTCATCTATCACGGCTCTTGAGATACAGCCTGGTAACAGACAAACAAGCGTCGAAGTCCCAGTAATTTGGTCCTTTTTACCCTTGTTTTTTTAACAAAATAAAGACATTTCTTTATAGAAACTTTTAATTATATAGGTAAATAAAACGTCCATCCAGTATAGTATTTTTCAACTGTATTTTAAATTTTAACTACAAGGAACCTTTGGTGTAGGAGACCAACTCGAACTTAACTGATCATATTAAACGGCCGCGCTCAGTGGCGCCGCGCCCGGCGTGCTCGAGATTTGGTGAGTTGCCGAAGCCACTTGACTCGTCTTCCGATTTGCATAAGTTTTAATCAAAGAAGTTCCGAGAGCACTCGGCAGGAGCGTTTTTCCACGAGATGTCGCGCCTAGTCCGTGTCGGCTCCGGCCCGGAGTCGTGTCGTGCGGCTTACAGAGGGCTACATTAGCAGGCGAGGGCGAGTATTGTATATCGGCGAGCATGAGTGTGGTCGAGTCGATCGTTGCAACGCTTATCAGTCAATCTATTCGAGGTAAGACGACGTCTAACGCTGATTTGTCGCAACAATATTGGTTTGTGTGGTTGCAGTGTCGACCCAATACGTCCACTACAAAACAAACAACAAAAGGACCCACACGACGAGACAAAGTTTATAGAAAAAGATTAAGACACATCCGTAACCTTTGCGCGCACAGGATTCGAACCTGCATCTTCGGGATCCGCTACCAATTACACCAACGCGCCATTACGTGATATGTCGAAATTTTTCTGCACTTTGTATTATCGAGTGAAGTCATCTCGTAGAAAATCCAAGGACTATTCTACCTCCCCGGTGCGCAGGCTGCGGGCCAGCTCCGACACCGGTCTAGTAATGATAGCTGGGAGGATGGACTGCCCCTACACCAGGCATTCTTGTGAACGCCACCGCCACCAGCAATTCTTTTTGTTAGTTCTTAAGATTCTATTTGTCATATATGAGTAGTTTAGTTTGCTTGAAATAAATACATTTTATTTTATTTATTTATTTATAGCTGAAATTGCAATTCAGATTCAATGGAAACGATCGTTTTCTTGCTCATTATTAAATTTTAATGATTTTTAATAAGACGTTAGACCTCACTTTGCATGCTAAACTATTTTAACATTTTATGTAGAAAAAGATAAAGACACCTCCATCTCCGGGATCTTCGAACAAAGATGGAGAAAGAGAGCCTTTTGCAAAGTAGCCAGGAGACTTCGTCGATAATTATACTCGATACAATATTATATAAGTATAGACACAGTTTATATGATATAATGGTATACTTAGATAAGAAGTTAGGAGTGGACACGCCGCACGCCGCGGGCGGCGGTAGCTCCTCGTGTAAACACTCCGCGAAGTACTCCGTAATTCCACGGAAACAGTTTTTTCTTTTAACTCAGTTCAGTAAAAAGAAACGCAAGCGAAATGCACGGGGCTCGGAATAAAATTAGGTTTTGAGGTCGCAAATATTTTACTAACTTGTCAGTTTTTAATTTCATATCGAGTCTGCGGCGGATTTATGGGCGTTTGTTATCGCGTCCCGAGCTCGGGGATTGGAATTGTGAAGTCGCACCCGCGGAGGCGATGTTTACGGAACAGATCATATTTATCGGTTGGCCTCATGATCACATCGGATTCAATTTTGTACTAAATGACATACCCCTCCAACTGTTTTATGTATAAGTCGTATACATTTTTGAAGTGAAACTTCTTTAGAATCGTTCTGATTTCAAACCGGATGCAACGGAAAAACGACAGGTAAGCCAATCTTAAACGCTAACAAGGTTAACCAACTTTGCGCGACGCCAGTACTTGGATGAGTGACCGCCCGAACAAAATCTTATTGCACTGTATTTTTTTTTTTATTCATCTTATTCTTTTGACGATTTACTGAAGTTTCACTTCTATCGTGTGTGAATCGCACACACACCTTTTTTTTTAATTTAATACCTTTATAACTATAGGTAACGCAAAAAAATCATCATCATCACTGAGGGGTTCGCAAACGCGATGCAAGAAGTAGATTAATCGGAAGAGAGAGAAAGAGAGACTGTTCTAAGCACCACCCGGAGGTCTCTCTCCTCCGGGTGGTGCTAAGAACAGTCCCTGGTGGTAGGCTTCGGCCGCGGCTTGACACCACCCTCCGGGCTGGGCCAGTGCGGGAAGCGATTTTTTCGTGTTTCGTAATGTGGTCCGGAGAAGCCATCTACCTTCTAGGTCTTCATGTCACATCTTAGACCACACCGTCACTTTACATCAGGTGAGATTGTGGTCAAATGAAGGCTTATCAAACATAAAAAAAAGAATATCTTACTGGAAGCCTAGGATGATAAAGAAATGCGATATTATAAAATAACACACAAAAGTGAAGAAATAAATCCTTACTCCGAGAGACGTCTTTATAATACACTCCACGCTCGCGTTATTCTCAAATAACCACTCCCAATCCATTGTTGCTGAGTTATTAATTAAAATTAATTAAGATTCACTTTATAGACAGATAACCGTTTCTTTGCCTTCGGGTATTAAATAGGTACTTTAAACATTTTACAAAGAGATCTGAGGAAATATGGCTGTGGGCATTCTATTAACGTTTAGGCATCATTATTTGAAGAGATGGGATGGTTGACAGCGGCGGATCCAACACATCAGTGAGTAATATCGCAGGAGATAGGACAATGAGTCGAGTAAAAAATGTCTGCAACGCTCCCTCGAGCACCAAACAATCGGGGACATTGTTGACGTTTTGTTATTTTTGTTTTATTAATATTTTCGTGATTTTATCAGGCGGTTCTCAGCTAACACAAAAACTGTATTTATAAACGGTGGCATTCTCACTTAATCTGGTTTAAAGTACAGCTACATTTATGTAAACATCAATAACTGAAGCTGATTAGATGATGAGGCTGAGGCTGGCACGAGGAGGATGTGCGTGGAGAATACCTACTCTCTCGCCATAAAGTACCGTACATATCAATCGATTTCCGTGGAACTATAATAGTTCTATCTATAATATTATAATGTGGTAAAGTTTGAGAGTTTGAGAGAATGTTTGCGACGTCGGGGGTAGTCTCTGTATACTACACCGATTTCAAAGAAATTTGGTACAAGATTGAGGAGTCACTTATGCTCCTTCTTAGCGCAGGAAAACATGCGGCGGAAAATCTACAAGAGGCGGGTAGCACCGCGGGGTACTTCTACTAGTTTCACATAAAAATCCAAAGGTTGCCTGGAAGAGATCGCTCACAGCGTTAAGGCCGCCCTCTGTACTCCATTCTATTGTCTTGTTATTGTTTGCAGTTTGTATTTTCTTTGTGGTGTACAATAAATAGTTATCTATCTATCTATCTATAAAAATGTAACGGAGAATTACAGCAACGACATGTCTCTGAGACAGGGGACGATGTACGCTTACCGCGATCACCGATCACAATAAGATCCATACAATGCTTTAATTCCTTTGGATAGTCATTACTTTTAATACCACCAGAAATTACGAAAATATTTTTTCAGTTTAATTTGTAACGTAAATATTGGAAAGTTTCGACGAAAATACTATAAGCCGGAGCATGCTGGATAAGCTGGTAAATTGCAAAACAACGGAGGGAAGTGCCTGCAGGGGGAACTCCGAAACTCATCAGCGCGCGTGTTCCGCGCCCCCCGTGCGGCGGCTTGTTGGGCCGCGCTCTGCACAGTACTGTATGTAGGTACATTATTTTGTACTGAACTGTTGCTACGGAAAACCTTGTTACAAGCTTTTGGAATGCCAGCTAACCAGCTTACACCAAGCACGGGCCGAGTGCACCGGCCGGCGCCACACTCGCTCTGAAAACAATTACCCTCGTTGCTGTGATATATCTGGCAAGTTAAAATGATTAATTATTGCATACAGTATTATGGTAAAGCGACGGTAGTGTGGAATTGAATTCTGTCTATGCTTTGTGGAATAACGACCTTAGTGGCTCGGTGGGCGAAAGTTAGTCTGAGGCGCAAGCGGTTGCGGGTTCTATTGCCTATTTGTTCTATCCGCCTGGGACCAGATTTTGTACGTTCTACTTCTGGATTCGGATCTATGCGTTTTCTATGCATCATTGTAAAAAAATAAATTATGTTTATTTGGTAACGGGTTTTGATCGCGTTTTAATGTAGTGTGTAGAGAAACAGTATTTACTTGGGTACCTCGATCAATGCCATTTATCGGCCGAAAGGGCACTAGCGGCACTCGTGCCGTGACCTCAGACGGGCGGCGCGGCGTGATGAGTCGCGCTAGGCCGGCCGATACCGCTCTCTACCTCATTATTTGGGTACTATTTAGTTTCGTCCTTATCCAAAAAAAGCCATTACTTTCATATTGAAAATCACGGGATAGAATCTCGTTACGCAGTTTCGTTCTCGTATAATCGAATTACATTAGTTGAAGTCAGATGTAAACGTGTTTTCGTATTTAATGAGTGTCCTAGTGTGCCGTCGAAAGTTGCATCGCAAAATTGTGGTTTCGTTGTCGTTACGATGCAAAATGTGGTACGTGTGAACAGTCTTATTGATTTTCTATACAATTTTATTTCCGTTTTTTGCCGTGTGGTTGTCGGCCGTGTGGGTTGGCCATTAAGCTAGACAAGTAACGAACTTTAGCCAGGTAAGCTAACGCTTTTCCTTTGTACCTTTGTACGTGTACGCCTAAAACTATGTACCGAAGACATGCGAGCAAAGTGTAGCTGCCAAAGATGTGTTTATGGACTAACAGAATAGCTCCCGTAACAAGTCTCATTTAGCGCTGTGTTAGTGGAAACTAATTGTAACAGCTGGCAATGAACCCCTCGCTCCGGCACATGTACGCTACACTGCAAGAGCCACTCCACTTTTCATCACATCCAGCTCCGCGGAGCGCGTGTCGGAAAATTATACGATTTGCATTTATTGGTGCCGCCGTGACGGATTCTGTTTGTGCTGTGAATTGATTTAAATTTGATGGGCGCATTTGCAAATTAATTTCGTTATAGCTAGTTTGCATATTTATGGATATGGATTTCATATTATGCGGTACACGTTGGTTTTTGGTTTTTCCTGTAATAAAGTTTTAAACGCATACTTTACAAAACACATAATACCCTTAACAAAGCTTTTAGAGAGCTTACCACGGAGATAGATGTAGATAAAAAAAAATATAAAAATATAAATATTTCCGGACTACTCACACAGCATCACCTAACCCCAAACTAAGCAGAGCTTGTACTATGGGTGTTAGGTGACTGATATACTACATAGATACATTTCTTTTTTTTTTTTTGTAAATACATACATATGATACATAGAAAACACCCAGAAGATGTGTGGATTGTCCGGAAATATTCCGGTAATATTTATTTATTCATTCGTTTGATATATTTTTTCACTTGTCTTCAAGAAGTATAGATTTTTAGTAGTTTTATTTTATGGTGGGTTACTCAGAGCTATCATTAACATACGTAAAGAATCATGAGTATAGTAATGAGAGGGGGGGGGGGGGGTTATAAGGCTTCAGAAATATGCGATTAACGCTCATAATTAGCTCATAAAAAATACATTGCTCGATCCATTTAGTCAATCAAAATTGATCAATGGCTCAGCCAGGTCGGTCACATTCCTTTTCGTTTAATTATTATTATTTTTATGGGGTGTTATAAGTTTGACGTAAATGTTTGTCTTATAATATATCTATATATAAGTGTTCATTAATACATAATATAATATATCTATAAGGACATAGCTGTTTTAAGTGCCCAGTAAAAGACAATAGCTACATTTTACCGCGGTAAAATGTATTATTACGCGGGCAAAGCCGCGCGGGGCAGCTAGTCTCTAACAATAGTAACTGCTACAGCTAGATGTTTATAACGCTCAAAGAGATGAAGACTTCAAACAAATTCCTCTCAAAAATACCGTTATTTTTGTACCAGAAGTTACGTTCCCGAGCACGGCCGTCACCGCTCGACGGCTGCGCGCGGCGCCGGCGGGCGCTGGAACTTCTTACAGTTTATGTTGGTGCGGAATTAGCAAGTAATTTAGTTGTAAATTAATTTCGTGTGAGCGCCACAAACTTGCGCTACATTCGGCGCACCTACTCTCTGCTCACTGTTGTCGCCGCTTGTCGGTGAACTTTGAGACGCGAGCTGGCAACTTGTGATAGAGGAAACAAAGATGGTGGTACGGCGTACTACGTCGCGAGACACAATATTGCACCATCTGAGTACGCTATTTATACTTTTCTTTATATATCTTTTTAATAATGAGGATCGGGTAGATAAATTTGATCGTTCCACTTTCTTAACTTAATTAACAAGAAGTTACAAAATCTTTGAAGATTATTTTCTAGTAAAATTGTTTTTTGTTTTTGAAACCAAAAAGTATTTTAACACTGCTGGAGTGAAGCAGCGAGAAAGTAAACAAAATAATGTTCTCTAACTCTCTCATGCATCAATATTGTACCTCTATATTATGTGTGACACTATTTTCGTTAGAGATGTACAGTTTGATTCCATCTATTGCTTTCTCTAGGTACAACTTCATTATCATCAACACCCTATTAACGTTCTCACTGCTTGGACATAGGGACTCTCTTGGCGAGAGAGATTAGGACTCAATTCACCACGCTGGCCTAGTGTGGGTTGGTGAATGCCACATGTCCTTAAAACTCTTTAAAATTCTTAGAACATGCCGGTTACCAAAAATACATTTGTTTAAGAAAAAAATCCACGACGGACGATTTGAACCCACGACCTTTGAAATGAGAGTCGAGTGTACTCCCACTTAGCCAACACGGCTTTTTACACAACATCACAACATGTACGACAGCCGTGATGAAGTGCGCGCATGCGGCGGCCGCCGGGAGTGCCACCTCAATGTCCCATTATTAATTACTCGCACACGAATTATGGTAGTTTGCATGTACCAGCTCGCGGGACAGTTTGACATCTTAATAGAGGCCGTTGTCTCGACTCCCGCAAGAGAATGAACTATATGAATTTATGTCACTGCTCAATCTTAACGTCGACATTAACGTGCTGTTTTCAGCAATAGATACAAGCAGACTATTGCTATACTTAAATTATACATACTATTATTAACCGCAGCCATACATATTATTCATAGGAAAATCGATAGCAGCAAACAATGCCGCGGGGCGTCACTAGTTTACACAATAAAACAAAGTCAACAGCCCAAAAAAGTTACTCATACTTGGATTATTTAAGATTTTTATTATTTTAGAACTACAAAAAAACAACACTAGGGAAATAATGTGAAACTTATAATGGGTTATCCGAATTATTAAAATTCCCTGAGATGTAAGGATCAAACGTCTAGCACGTATGCCCCAGATTCAAAAAGATTCTTTGTTTCTGCCCGCGAGCTCAGAGCTGTGAAACGCCTTTTTGGTCTGCCTCTCATTAGAGGCAGACCAAAAAGATATGCATTCGATAAATCAGCACATTATACAGTGGTGATTCCCGCTCGAGTAACCTTCTCCTCTGCTACTTACATCAAAAAGTACAGAAAAACATTTATATTGAAAACACTACTTTACAAAAAAACAAAGATAAAAAACACACGCGCACTCAAATTAAATGAAGCTTGTGGCCGTAACATTAACACACACGGACTCACAATTCTTTTAGTTTAATAATAAATAGTATGTAACATATGAATTAACTAAGTTGATAATATTTGCACCAGAAAACCTAGTCGAATATAGAGACCGTTGTTTTAATTTAAACAACTTATATACCTATATTCTGCCAAGTAAATTATATTAAATTTTATTTAATTTCAATGCTATAAACAGATGTATTGGAACGCTGTGAATCGGACACTTCCAGCGCCGTGCAAACAGATATTGAA
This sequence comes from Gymnoscelis rufifasciata, assembly GCA_929108375.1. Classification (NCBI taxonomy): domain Eukaryota; kingdom Metazoa; phylum Arthropoda; class Insecta; order Lepidoptera; family Geometridae; genus Gymnoscelis; species Gymnoscelis rufifasciata. Next base: position 16,491,374 of record OV815309.1, read on the forward strand.
CATGAAATCGATGAGTTTAATCAAAAGCGGATTAGCGCCGATGACATTCGTGTGCCGGCTGGGGGACGGGGGCGGGGGTGAGGTGCTATGAGTAAAGCTATGATACTAAACTAACGTCATAGCTTAATTAAAAAAACACGATTTAATAATAATTATTATTTATTGCGCAGACAAATATAACATCACACAATTATATTATATGCGGCAGTCATAACATAAATCTTAATTTAAAATTTAAGAAAAACCCCCGATTTCAATGCCTTTATTTCCTTTAATGTAAAACAACATAATATTATGTAATGTGGACGCGATGCGCTTTCATTTGATACCCCACACTAGTATTATTGCAGATTTTCTGTTTTCCTTCCCCACTCTCACCCCCATAACTTTTGACGGCTTAACCGATTTTCATGAAACATGTCTAAGAACACCCGGGCCAAACTCACCGTTCATACAAAAAAAAAACTTAATTAAAATCGCTCCATCCGTTCGGGAGCTATGATGTAACAGACAGACAGACAGACAGACACACAGACAGACACGTCAAACTTTTTACTCACGACGATTTTTTTTATATAAATCATATCTATTTGCGATGCAAAGATTAATTATCTGCACGCCTCTAGCGGCGAAATTTAGAAACTGCCTAAGAACGACACTTTGTTTGTTTAAATCTGATTTGTATTTAATATTTATGTTTTTCCTGACGTTAATTGTAACGAAAACTGTCAAAGTGTCGTTGTCGTCAATTTTGACACTGGAGGCGCTAGTTAGAATCTTTGCATCGCCAATAAATATTGTCATTATAACGATAATAAAATGAAATAGGTAGGTAGGTAGACGATCTCGATATTTTCGGCGGCGCATTGCCTACTTTGCTTGGTATACCTAAACATAATGGTTGTAGTTCAGCAACTTTGATTAAACAACCAACTCCTCTCCTCGAGATATTACAAACAACACATATCTAGGATACTTGCATTTTCCGTTTTGATGACACTTAACAATAATATTACAATGAAATATCTAAGAAAGGTTCAGAAGTTGAAACGGCGACAACTTGCCATCTTTAACTTACGAGTACCAGTAAAGAATTGGTTAGGTTTCGCTTATTACCTATACAAATCTAAACTCTTATTCTTTTGATGCATACGTATAGTACTTACTTCTAAACTTAATTGCATGGAAAACTCTGAAATTCTGAATTATTGCTCCAAGCACCAAAACATAATTCTTTCGTAAATTACCAAGATATATTAAAAATTCGCTGCAATTCCTATAAAACTACAAAAACTTCGGCTCACTTCCGGTTAAAGAACATAATAGGGCGAGTACTCGAGCTGGCTGCATTAAATTGTTCGTGAAATGTATGCGAGTGGCGCGGGCCAGTGGCGCGGGCGAGTGGCGCGGGCGAGTGCGGCCCTGCATCACAGTTACAGGGTTACACATAAACTTACTTTTGCACTCAGTTTATTTGTGAACTCAAACCAGATTTGAATGTTGTAATTGGTTCAGGCGAAGCTCTGACGTATTTTTGTGAGCTGCTCCGGAAATTAGATGGCCTTTGAAGTTTTCTCTTTATAATAGTGGACCATTGTTGGGTTTTATTATACATGGTTGACTCATGTTTTGTTTACTCTTTTAATATGGTTAACATTTTGTTAACCAGATCATCAATATTCTTATAACTAGTAAATTATATAACTGTACTGGAGGTCTACTCTTGTTCTTCAAACCGAAGTTTCGCAAACGAACGAATTTAAAACGAAGGTTCGCTAATGAACCTACTCTAATTCATTTTCGGATGCGCACACGAAGTTCGGATTCATAGACAATTTTCGTGAATGAACTTGAACGAATGATATTGCTGCTTTGCAGAAGAAAGGACGTCATAACTCAAAAAACACGATTTTACAGGAGAGCGTTTTTAAAGTTAGAAAAATTATATTTTCCGAATTATTGCTTTTTGAAAGAAGCTTCTTGAGAATTAAATAATACCCAAGTCAATATTTATTGAAATATATCAGCAATTATTGTGTGCGATGATCTCCTTAAATCTTATGCGTATTTTTTTAGAACAAGGTAGAAAATGTATCATTCTTTCAGAAAAACTAAAAAGCGAAATTTGTTTTATATAGACTTAGGACGTTAATGACAATATTTCGTTTTGATTTTGATTTTAGATATTCTTAATAAAACAATAAATGACTTTCTAGAAAAATCTTTTAATAAAATTCACAACAAACATCAACTGAAACATAGTTATCATAAGTTTAATTTTGTAATGTTTTAAGAGCAATAATAATATAGTGTACATTAATTCATTCTATTATGACCAGTAGAACTTGTAAAAAAATGAATATAGCAGTACATACTACTTTTATCCATTGTAGATTCTTGATCGGGTGCTTTATTCCTATTTCTCTCGATGAGAGCCAATATTTTTTTGCTTCTTGAACTCCCGGGCATCGCCATTTGTAACGAATAGTCTGCAAAAATAATAATTTAACGTAAAATACGATCACTAAATGTATTTATTATTTTACCTAAAACGTTTTAACTTAAAATAATCCTCAATAAATACAAAAATAACAATGTTTTTTTAAGCAAAAATGATCCATTTTGACTTAATTTTAAACTAAAATCATCTATTTGTGTTTTGTTTACAGTCATTATCGTCATATTTTATAATAATAATTTAGTAGTTCTTACTATTTTCTGCTAAAATGACATAACGCAAAATAAATACACAAGCAATCACATGCATATTTTGAGCTAGAACGACACATTTCACTTAGATACATTATTTCCGAAACTAATACGTAATAAATTCTAGTTGAATTTATTTTCACCTTTTCACGAAGAACGTCGAAACCAGAAATTTGTCTTCCTTGAAGAGAACGTGCACAACTCATCGCGAACACACTAGCACCGCTACTGAGTAATGACCTTCTTACCGCAAACCACCTCACAAAATGAAACAGAGCAACAACGTCACATCTTCTGTCCTGCTCTCACCTCACCCCTTAAAGAAACGACGTTTTTAAGAAAAAAACTAGATTTTTTTCGGAGCCTAGGTGTATACTCAACCCCAAAATCACGTTTTTTGAGTTAGGACGTTCTTTTTGCAAAGCAGCGAATGGTTAGGTGTTTTATAATGCCAATTACGAATTATTATTTAATATGAAATAAACAAAATATTTCGCTTTGTTTTTAAATTTTACATATATTTCGTAGTTTATTAATTATTTTCTGTTTTATCTAAGCAACTTAAGTACCTAATTAAATAATTAATACCTAATTATTATCTGCTTTACTTTTTATCAGCAGTCATATAACAAAATATACCTATTATAGCAGAAAAATTGGCAGCAAAATTAATCTCCCAGCCATTTAAGTCAAGAAAATTGACTACTAAATTATTAAACCACAAAAACGAAAATCAAAAGATAACACTTTTAGTTTCGTCGATTTGAGGTTATAACTCCGAACAAAGATCTGTCAAATTCAAATGTTCGCTTGGTACTTTCGTGAATTAGAGTAGGTTTAGAAAATTTTAATGTCAAACAATTTTCGTTCGAACGAAGTTACGGAACGAAATGAAACCGGAGTAGCAATTACGCGAACTTTCGATCGAATATTCGTTTTTCGATGAACAAGAGTAGGCCCCCTGTTCTTTTAGTTTCTCGTACCCTACCACGAGTTGCAAAATGTTGTTATCCCAAATATTTGACAGATTTTTATCAACCTGATATTTGATTGATGATTATTCAAAATTTTTATATTTAGAATAATCATCAATCAAAGTCAAAGACAAAACGTTTATTTCCTTAGACGTTTATGCATACATGGACAGGTCAACTTAAAGCTAATTTAAATAAAAACCAAGAATAATCAAGGAAATAGCATTGTCTTGACAGTTCGCTTCAATTTTTAACCCCCGACCAAAAAAGAGGGGTGTTATAAGTTTGACGTGTCTGTCTGTCTGTGTGTCTGTCTGTCTGTCTGTCTGTCTGTGTCACCATAGCTCCCGAACGGATGGAGCGATTTCAATTTAGTTTTTTTTGTATGAAAGGTGAGTCTGGCGCGAGTGTTCTTAGACATGTTTTATGAAAATCGGTTGTGCCGTTTAAAAGTTATGGGGGTGAGAGTGGGTAAGGAAAACCGAAAAACTGCAAATATACTAGTGTGGGGTATCAAATGAAATCGCATCGCGTCCACATTACATAATATTATGTTGTTTTACGTTTAAGGAAATTAAGGTATTGGAATCGGGGGTTTTTCTTAAATTTTAAATTTAGACTCTTTTTTTATTTACACTGAGTTGAGAAGCGAATAGAATAACCCAGCTTTCATCTCTTATGTTGTTATTATAACAATATTGGTGTACAACATGGTTACAATTATACATTTAACATTTACAAACAAATGCTAGTCAAACATGCACATAACAGAAAAAAAAACAAAATTCAGCTATTTTGTCTGTAGAATAAAAGGCATTTTTCAGTTTCAATTTTTTGGTAATAACAATTACAAGACAAACAATAAATCATTTTTAATTTTACATAATATACTAGCTGACCAAATGAAAAATAGATAGTAGCCAATTCTCAGACCTACTGAATACGCATATAAAATTTGGTATAAATCGGTAAAGCCGTTTCGGAGGAGTACGGTAACTAACTTTGTGACATGGAAATTTTATATATTAGAAGATTAATCAAAAACATAATCATTACTTATTAAAACAAGTAAATTCAATCATCTTTAATTCGTGAAGGTTTTGCCTAACATTCACTACTGTCTAAAGAATAACGATGGACGCTACAGTGAGGAGCGGCAGCGATGTCAAATGTATGGTATAACAATATGCTATGATCTCCAACAGTCGTGAGTGGCAGCTCGTGGTAGGGCTACTGTACAGGGAAACTTATAAGTATGATTCATAATATATATATATATTTCAATTTACGAATTATAACAAATTTAATAAGTTTGAAGCCAGGCAGATTGTGAAATAGGGCCAGCGGCGTGAACCCACCAATAGCTCAGTCGGGACGCCAACCCGCACCTCTCTTCGTTTCCGGCAACCTAATTACTCTTTCATTCGCGCCATCCTTCCCCAGCCACCAGTCAGATTCAACTTCAAATTAATTCGCGGAATTTAATCAAAATTCTATTTTTGTTAAAATAAACGCGAGATCGTGAAATATTCTCGCCTATCCATTAATCATCTTGTAACAAAGTGAAAATAGGTGTAAAATTTCCAGTGTAAATAACTCCATCGTTTTCACTTAGTTAGGTACGCAATTTAAGATATTTTCCCTTGATCTGTATCCGGTACCTACCATAAGAACATATTTTATTTGTTATTACTCCGCAGCGCTCAGGTTGACCGTCGCCTCGGGCGGCATCCTAGTTTTATTAAAAAAGCCGCCTTCCGTCGTTTTCGCAAGATGCCGCTGCTACTAAATAAAGGTCGATTTAGACTAAGTATGACACTATACATGGGAGGTTAGGAGTGTCCAACGCCATCTTGGAGACTCAGGAAATTTATTTTATTTAAAAAAATGCAAAATTTTCATACTGGGAATAGTTCGGTTCGCAGGATAAACTCGCAGGGCATTTCTGGGGTAATGCCGAATGCCGAAAGGAGCTTATAAGCACACCCACCACCTTCTATTATAGATTGTTAGTCCCTTTATTATTTGAGGGCATTTGGATGTTGATGAAGACAATACATGATGTAGATGTTGAGTATACACCGTTTGTATGCAAATTAAAGTTCCCATGTTTTGGAATGAGAAACACTTAAAGACCTGATAAAACGAGCAGGCGCGGGCGCACTCGGCTCTGACCTCCTCTCAAAGGATTTCTCCCCGAATAGCGCGGAGCCACTGAAATAATTCATTGAAAATTCGCGTAAAATTTCCTTTGACCGCTGGCGTGGAGCAATAAGGCGTCCGCCATAGCCGCTGGAGCCCCGCGTAATTTGTTACACCGCATTACCTGCGCGCTCCGGACGGGGCTCGCATATTATTTACTGCCCTACCTATATTAAATACTTACTGAAATTCACTGCATTTATACTGTTTTAAAGACCCGATACTTTTCAGTTATCACATCCCATTATGCTCTGATACTGTCTTTCAAATAAATATTGTCTCATAAGGTTTCTGTGCATTTTTAGGAAAAATCTCTAAATGGACACGGGGCACGATTCCGCGCTAAACAAGAGCAGGTGGCTAAACGACTTCGGAGCTGGATTTGAACGCGCAGTCACGGGGCGAGCTCCAGCTGCGCTACTGATTTACGGAGTCGACTCGCTGCTGAGACCATTACTTACGTTCCAGAAACAATCAAACGGGCATTACCGCGGCAGAGGCTGAAACACTCCGGAAATCCGCCGCGGGGCATTCTCGCACGTTCCGTGCTCACATTCAATTGACGGAAATAATGTGATTATCGACTCCGATTTGATAACTTTATGGGCATTTTCAGCAAAGATTCGCTCGTAAAGGGTGCGAGGAGCCCTTTATTGCAGCTGTAAACATCGGCCGGGAACTAGCAAACAATATCGCGAAAGAAAAACTCAAGGATAGTGGAGGAGGCTCCGTTATTTGCGACTCTCGCATAAAAAGTTAAATGAAATTGCCTCCACATTGTTCACCTCGATGACGCGTCGCCCGCGCGCTGCTTGCGCTGGCGGGGAAGGCGTTACTGTTTTGCTTTAGTTTTGAAATGTTTGAGCTGTCGAGTGCTCGAGTGCAGCTAGTTCGGGCGCCGTACAATGCACTAAGAAACCAGATAGCTTTGAGATGGTTCGGAGAACTGCACACGAGAAGCTGCGAGTGCATGCGAGCTAAAGCCTCCGCGGCGATCCACTAACATGTGTAACTGCTGCAGACAGCTGGCTGTGGAGCTACGACCTTTCTGTACACGCCACTAGTATTTTTCCTGTCTATTCTTATTTGGTCTGGATAATATTACTTCAGTAATTGAACGCCCATTCCGGCTTCTTCTTTCGCTGTACCGTTCACACGACAATTCCGTCAGTTTCAGTCACTCTACATATTAGTCACCCGTATTCATAAAAATATTTCACTTTATATATCAGGCTTATTGAGGAGGTTAATAGTACGATTGATAAAAAAATTATTCATTAACCTAAATTAGTGTCAAGTCTGTCTAATAACAGTCCGTTAAAAGCTTTTTATCCGTGTTTATATCTATAATAGTCGCAAAATAAGGCCTAAATAGGTTTATTGTGTGTTTAAATAATGAAATAAATTGAAAATATTTATTAAAAGTTAAAGACACAAATAACAATGGCTAATAAGCTCAGATATCTCTAATCAGTGTTATCAAATTCTCTTCTAAAACAATGAAACACATAATTTATATTATTGATATATCTATCTATTTATTTAGGCATGTAACGATTGGTAAAATTAATCGTAATTTATTATTTTAACGAACCTACGTTTTATGAGAACATCTAGCAAATAATTTTCACGTAATATAAGAACAATCGTTCACATTAAAATTTGATAAGTCAGTTCAGTAATATAAGCCAGAAATATCAGTTTTTATGAAAACGAACATGTATAGTTCAGTTTTATGAATGTGTAATTATTAATAAGCAATGTTTTGTTCTATTCCGTTAAATACGCTCTCACAGTAGCTAGAAGCTTCTTACCAGAGCTCCCACAGGCGCTACAGGTAAATAACTTCACAAGCGTGTCCTCCGCGACGCATCGGCTCCATCACCTGCGACCCAAGTTTCTATCTTATTTATTAATGAACACGGTGTTGTTAGCTGATTAAGCGTTCAACTATATTAGAAGTAGTTCCAAAGAACTATTCAATAATTCATGCATTAATTCCCCATGGGAATTGAGAATGTAGTTTTGGATCTATGACCGAAATTTCCTCCAACATCGAAATCGGGTCAGAGGGTGACGCGTGATGAGATAGCGGACAGACGGAGATTTGTAGGGATTATAATGCCTTTGTCAGAACCAGATCAGGACTACATAGTAACTGATGATGTAATTGAAATGCTTAATATAGCTTATGAATGTTCGTGCTCTATTAGTATAAATAAGTTTTGGTAGTAAACAAATAAAGAATGTAGATTCGAATGAAATATGTACTACTGCTAAACTCAATAACGAAGATATATCGAGCCCCTTAAAGTCCGGCCGCGAAAATCGTCCGTGAGACCCACCTATATATCCACCAATAAATATAAATAAATAAATATATCCGGAGAATACACACAACAAATCTAGTCCCGTGGTAAGCTCTAAGCTTTTGTTACGGGTACTAGACATCTGATATACCTACTTAAGATAATAGACATACATATATGTTTTTTTATTTATTAAACATATTCAACACCCAGACCAAGAAAAACGTGCTTGCTGAACATACAATCACCTTACCCCTCGGCGAGAATGGAACCCGCTACCTCTTGCGCCGCAAGCGCCGCGCCACTGAGGCAGTCAGAAAACTGATAGTTTGAATACTTCAATATTTCAAACATCAGAACCATCTCACTACCGTCATTTTCTGAGGACAGTGGTGAGCCAGAGAGCGACATAAATCATTCTACACATTGTTTAAAAATTAAAACTATCGTTGAACGCGATAAATCCGAGCGTTGAAAGCAGTTTAGATCTGAATCGTGAAATACTAACGCTATCTGGGAGCTCATTGAAAACTTTGAACCGTGGATAATATTAATGAGATACAGTTTCCATTGAATGGGGTAGTTTATGGGCGGGGGCGGGCGGGCGATGCATTTAAACGGTGCACTAAGGCTCTGTCCCACCGCGGCGCACGAAGACACTGTCTGCATGTTCAAAAAGAGCAGTCTAGATTCAAGACATTAATCAATGAAATCTTGGAGATTTTCTGGCTACGTGAGATAAAGTTTAAATTTTAATAGAGTTATCGGGAAAATTTAATTGGATATAAGCTGTATGGAAAATACGCTGTCATTATTATGACACTTAATAATAAAATTGTAATTTTGAACAGTTAACCTTAAAAAATACAATGCAAGAAAACTTATGTAAATTGTAAACTTAGCCCACGGAGTCATTGAAACGCATGGCTTGCTCGAACAGCTATAGTAATACCCAGCTCGTTATTGCAGTGGATTGTAGAGGCAAGCACGCTCCGTGCGCCGAGATGAGCAGCGCTATGCACGCTGCGCACGTTAGTTCGTATTCGAGTAGCAAAAGCACCCCTAATTACGGTCCCACTGCTGGGACTCAGAGACTTTTCTCTTGACGAGAGAGATTATTAGTGAATGTCAGATGTCCTTCAAGCTCCTCAAAGTTCTCAGAACAAACTGGTTTCCTTACCATGTTTGCCTTAACCGTGTTTAAAACACACATCAATATTTCAAGAAAAATCCAGATGTGTACTGCAGATAATAATTAGTGTATTAAGTAATGAGCCACGTGGCGCGCGCGGCGCGGCGTCGGCGGCCCCGGGACAGGTGCGGGCCGCGCGCTTTATTAGCCGTCCTCACGGCCAGAGCACTCACTTTGAACGGGACGCGATACTTCGTAACTAATTATTTGTTTACATTCTCGCTTATCAGCAAAAAAGCAATGTTAATCAACCAACAAATAATAAAATCCAAAGTCAGCCGATAATTTGAAACAATTTAAAAATAAATTAATGATTTTTGAAGTGAAACTTCTATAGAATCGTGTGATTTCAAACCGGCTGCAAAAAGATGAAACGGAAATGATGTAAGAGACACAAATACAATGCTTTATTTAAATTTCTTTGCGCGATACTTCGTAGTTGAGACTACGAAGTATCGCGCAAAGATGTATGTATTGCTGTATTTTATTTATATTATTTTGTAACATACTTTATGTAATACGCTTTATTGAAGTAATATAAATAATTCGAATTATTACAGATATATGTTTGTTTCTCTTAACATTTTAGCAGATTTTTCATTTACCCTTTTTTTCTATTCGATATATATCATAATTATAGTTCATAAGTAGTAGACTCCAATCGTGCGTCGTAGCTGACACACACACACTTTTTTTTTATTCTTCTTTATTATTCTTTCGTCGATTTACTGAAGTTTCACTTCTATCGTGTGTGAATCGCACACACACCTTTTTTTGGAAGGAAAGGAATCTTATTCTATTATTTATTTTTTTAAATGATAAAGTCTGTATATATATATTTTGACATTGCATAACTTACATATACAACAAATATTAATAATTTGATCATTTCTCATCATTTATAAGATTGTAAATGTATGATAATGCTGTAAGCCGGAAAGGCAGACATAACAACAGTTATAAGACCAATGTATACTAGTTGAACAACAATAAATATTACGTTTCATTTCAATTATCACGTAGTCTTACTAGATTGTTTAAGCTGTCCGTCAAAAGAAATCGCAAAATGCTCTAAGGTAAGTTTAAAGTTATTCAGTATTTAGTTAGTGGGACATTGTCACACCTCTTAGTAGATAAGAACCTATATTTTATTAGGTAAACAACAAATATACCTTGTTGTCTACTACCTGTGACGTAACGGAAGCTCAGAGCTTACTTCGGGCACAACTACACGCCTCGGGTCTACAGTGGATTGTTCAGTGACATTTACATTATGTTATCTTTTAAGAGATTTCAACAACTAGGTAATACTTTAGCAATAAGGTTTCATGTTTCCCGATATTTCAGCGCAATGTAATGCGTCATGATGACAGTAGAGCTGAGTTGCAACAAGTCGGAAATTAAAGCGATCTTTCTTCATGCTTCTTCACACGGAATCGAACGAAATTCGGTTTAAAATTCAATTAAATTCTGACCTTAATAACACATAAGCTTCATTTAATTCCAAAAATGAAACGGAATATCTATGAAACGAGGGAAAGGCGCGTGCTGGAAACTAGTGGAATAAACTGAAATGTAACGAGGCGATGCAATACAATGGAGTGCGGATTTGCCGTAAGCCGCCGCCCGCGCCGCCGGTGGCCGGGGAGCCTGTCTCTGTGTATGTCCCCAACACAGGCTAGAACGAAAAGTGAATTTCGAGGTCAGTAAAATTAATACTATCTATACCTACAGTATTCTTACTCGTACCGTTTCTCAAAAAAACATTTTCGGTATAACATTGGTGATCAAGTCACCCATTGTCAGACACTTCCTAGGGTCTTCCTACTCACTATACCCACATAAAATATCGAGAAATTGACCAGAGAAACTTTCATCATCATCATCTTTTATTAAAAAACTAAGGTATAGCCACAGATTATATATAATATAGTATAGCTGTTCTCAGCTCTTTCTCTATGAGCGGTGAGCGGAGGAACCGCGCCTCCCCCGCCGCGCCCCCGGCAGGGATTACCGCCGCCGCGCCGTCTCGTGTGGCGCGAGAATATTACCTCTATTTGTTACGAAAGCTACGCGACAATCCGATTGGAACTAGTAAAAGTGTTTATTTCTTTGCTGTGGTCGCTAAGTGGAATAACCTACCAGAATTTGGCTGGTTTTTAGTTTTCCTATCTCGGCTTAAACTGAGTGTTTTTACGTATAGGCATCATATTATATACACTTTGAGTGCGTGCGCCTTTGCCGTAACAGTTACATTTTTAGGAGCGCGGGAGGAAATGTCTTTCCGATGAGGCGGGCACACAAACGGCTATTGTAGGTACGTTCGGGTTTAACTTAACAAGGTTACAATATTTCATTGCCACACATCAACAATATCAAACATTATTTACATGCAAAGTGCGCGGCCATAAAGCTATCAGGCGGTGATCGTCCAATACGTCGATAGCGATGGTGGACGTCGTTAGCGCGGTTCGAGTCCCGTCCCCGGGGAAATTACCCGCCTGCTTACGGGCGCTTTCAATGAGCGACTGATAATGTCCCGCGATACTATTTTATACCGGCTTCCGATCCTCCCTTGGAGGAAATCAGTGTCTATCTACAAGTAAATGAATCATGGAGCTTTTATTCCGGTTTACATAATGGCACATGGCTTATTAGGAACTAGCATGCTAATGCGTTATTACATAGCCACCGAAAATCATGCTTTTAAGAAATTAATTAAGCTAACCTATTAAATCTTGACAGATACGGTAAACCCGCGTTGCTCGTCGCTCCACGTTCAAAATAGTTCAAAAACCACACGCGGGGTTTTAAGCAGTGTTCAAATAAGCATTTTCATTATTGACAAAATTTTCACATTATTTGCTACGAGGCAACCAGCAACATTAGCATGTATACATGCTAGTAATGTGCAACGGTTGCCCTATTCCATGGCTGGTACAGTGCGCTCAAGTTAAGAAGATATCTGCTGTAGTAACATACATAGCGCGTAGAGAGACGGGCCGCCCTGGCCGCGTACACTCAGCTCAGAGCAGTTCCGGCCAGCAACGGGCGCAGGTAACATCTAATTAGGTTGTATTCCGTCGCAATCGTCCCTATCTCTATTAAAAGTGGGTTTGCGAAGGTCGCGGTGGGACCCGGCGGGCAGGTGCGGGGGAGGAGGCCGGCGCGGGGGGGGGGGGGTGCAGGGAAATTAAAATAGTTGGAGAAGTGACCTCCGGCCGCAAACGAGCACCGCTCCAAGGACAGCTGCCGGGCGCTCGCTGCGGTTACAATGTACCGCTTATTAAGGACCACTTCTTAGGCGTGGTGTAGACGGGCCACTGGTGCCTCACACGAGCTACCACCACGTTAAGGCTACCTGACAGTATTAGAAGCGAGCGGCAGCCAAGGGACAGAAATTAATGTAATTAATGATTAATTATTTTTGAAATAATATTAATTGGTTTAGATTTAACGATGTAGGTTATCATGACGATCAGCGCTGTGGGGCGATTTACTTCGTCACGGTAAATACTGAAAAAGTTCGAAAACGTACGAAAAAGTAACCATACTGTTTCGTTACATTGTTAAATTTTAAGGATTTATATAATACTTTTGTTCCATTGTGGAAAATAAATATTTATTTCTCTATCTAAATGTCCTAAAACCGCGTGTGGTGTCGTTGTCAGGAGACGCAATGAGGCGCGCGCGGCGGGACACCCGACACGACGCAATGAGAGTGATCTATTACCCCGGAGCAGGCCGCGGGCAAATTAGCCGCCAGGGCCTGTGCCGGGACACGTGGCTCCGCTGGCTCAACGGACGCGACCGCGGTTCAGATAACACCGCCTTTACGTCGGTCGCCTCTGACCTCTGTGGGATTCGACCGCGCTAACTACAGTTACAGCATTTCCATCAAGTCAAACAGAACGCCACATAAACTTTTTGGACGTAATAAATGTTAATGAAAAATATTTGTCTGAATGTAAGGCTTTGAATGAGCGCTACAATCAGTTCAGTTTAATATGAAATATATAAGTTTCTCGGTTATGAGCAGTGTAGCACTCTGGCGACTATTGCTAAAACACATTAGTCTCATTTTAACTCTCTTCGCTTGAAATGACTTTCCTTCGATCGGGCTCTCAGGCCCCCGCGGGAGGATATTCTCACGTCGGCTATTCGCTAATGTTTATGGATCTAGAACTCCATCTCGCTGAAAGCCCAAAGACATCACCGCGCTGTAACTGAAACACGCTAAATATTAAAATTTTAATTAATTCCTCAAAGCACCTGAAATTAATTGAAAAGTTTGCGCGTTGTTCGCGATACAGCGTGCGAGCAAGACGCCGCGCGCCCAACTTCGAGACGTTCGGATCTGCTAATTGATATTCGCTGTAACGGGCGCGGGGGCGCGGGGGCGCGGGGGCGCGGTGGCGGGGGCGGCTCCACTGTGATAATACTTCGATACACTTTGATCCGATCAGAAACTCATAATCTCGTCTTCGTAGCGACTGACCAACTATTTCTTATCCAAACTTGCGAAGAATATGAATCGTTATTGTTTTGATGGGTAAGGTGACATACAAAACCATGTACGTAAAAAATATAAAATGATTTAAAAACAGCGAATCGCTGTGTTATGAAAGAACGCTACAATAATTTTATTTATATCTTGACTACCGAACACTGCGCATAGGAGCATTTTTTCGAAAAAAATTTGTATCGCTCTATAAAAATTCTTGATTAGTGTAATAGACTTTATCGTAGACAGACATAGGTAACTCTTTCATTATTTACTGATATTGACATGAGAATAGCAACAACACAATTTGTGTATGATTTTCTTATTTTATTTTTGACGTTCCTAAGATTTGTAAAATTGATTTGTACACAATGGAAATAAATAATTTTGTATCTTGTATCACAAGTATACCATAAGCCATAACACAGGTTCAACATTTATTAGACCTTCTCACTTATCTATCACTCAATAAAATATAAATCAGTATTGTATTAGTAAGTTTATTTGCAACCGGTTCCATGACAGTTGTCCGGAAGCCGTTTTCAGATGCAGCTGGCGAGCTAATGAGCAAGCTGTCCGCGGAGCGGGGGGTCTCCAGGGGCCGCGCGGCCAGCTCTACGCTCACTCTTTAAAAATACATTTAAACTCAAAAACACTCCATAATATAAAACAAGACGGAAGTACCCACTGTGCCACCAGTGCCAATGTTGGCTAAGTGGAAGCACAGTCGCCTTTCATTTGGCAGGTCTTGTCCAGGTCTACTAGCCGCGCATCTCTGGATTTTTCTTCGTGAAAACTTTACGTGCTCTTACTGTGAAGGCAACATCGTGAGGAAACCGGCATATTCTGAGAACTTTAAAGAGTTGTAGGACTTTTGCCCTTATGCTAAATACAAGTTAGCTTATTGTAAGTATGATTTTACCTTTTGCTGAGGCCACTTGACGTGGAAAATTGCTAGCAATACTAGCTTAATAAAAGCAAACTTCAGCTTTGGCTACACTTTAACTGCACTGCATTTGGCGCTTGGCTAGCCTCACGAACTGGTTAAAACACTTTGTAACAGGTCTCCCGCAATACATGCTTGCCGTGCTGCGACCGCCGGCGCCGCCGCTCAATGTAGTTATATATCTGTGTAGCTATAAATTATTATTTTTGTATGTGTAAATTGCTGTGTTGGCTAAAGTGGGAGGACACTCGACTTTCATTCCGAAGGTCGTGGGTTCAAAACCCGCCACGCACCTCTGGATTTTTCTTCTTGAGAAATTTATGTGCGCTTTAAACACGAGAACTTTAACGAGTTTGAAGGGCATGTGACATTCACCAACCCGCACTTGGCCAGCGTGGTGAATTAAGGCCTAATCTCTCTCGTCAAGAGAGAAGTCCCTGTGTCCCAGCAGTGGGAACGTTAATAGGGTGATGATGATGATGATGATGTGTAAATTCAGACTACCTCCGCTGCAGACAGCGAAACTCCCGTACGAGATCTCATAACAATATCCATCCCAATCGCTTTATCGCCCAAAGCCGCGACTCTATTAGCTCCGCGCGAACGGCGAGGCCACCCATAGTAGGTACCCACGCTTCTTGTAGCGAGGCGCGGGATCATTATTACGGCGCATCGATGCAGGGAGAGGAAAACTATTAACATTTATTTATAACTCAAATAAATAGAGTTGTTTATACATCTATTCACAATTGCTAAACTACCATCATCGAATAATAAAATATAAGAAATCCAATACTTCCGCCGTCCGTCTGAGGCGCAGGAGGTTGCGGGTTCGATTCCCGCTGTGGGACCAGATTTTGTACGATCTACAATTTCTGGTTTCGGGTCCGGGTGTTTGCTATGTATCATATTATGTATGTAGTTACAAAAAAAAAGGTATCTATGTAGTATATCAGTCACCTACACCCATAGTACAAGCTCTGCTTATTTTGTATTTAGATGATGCTGTGTGAATAGTCCGGAAATATTATTATTATTATATTATTATTACTTATTCACAACAATACATCTAGCAGAAATTAATAACATAAAATAATAATTATAGAATAAAATACTAGATTAATTTTATGAGAAAATTTAAATCCATCATGATTCTAAATTACGTTCACAGAAACTTAAACAAACTTTAATTAGAGTATTCCAACTGTCAGATCAGACTGTCAACTGTCAGATGTAATTATGATCAAAAATATAAATGAAGAACCACGCTCGTTGCACACAAAGTGCATACAGCATTTGAAATCCCATTTGCTATTTTGTGAAAATATTTCGTTTTTGCACTCTATAACGTTCACCCCTATCCAATATAGCTACATCGAAAGATCGAAAACTATTCAAATCGGTTGAACCGTTTCAGAGGCATACACGTCTTCCCCCTCCCGTAAGATTATTATGTGTTTCATTTTATTTTTGAGCTTCCGTTCTACTTATGTGCAGCCCCCTTTTTTATTTTTGTGTGAAAATCTTAAATTATTTATTTTTACGTTTAAGAGGTTCTTATTTTCGACAAACATGACGAATCCATAATGGTTCCGTATTTTTGGCATTTGGTGAACCCTAAAAGGTTACTTGTTTCGGTACAGATAACAATAGCGATAAGATTAAATTTAAAGTTGTTTTTTTTTGTTTTATATTTGATTACGCATCAGTTACGTTGCAATTATCAATACTTCTAAGAGGATGTAGTTCATAGAATTCTAGACACATGACATGTCATTCCTGTCCGCTGACAGCGTCAGCTGCCGCCCGCCGCGCCCCCGCCCCCGCCCCCGCGCCCCCGGTCCGCGCCCGCCGGGCTCATTCATCTGCAGGTGGAGTGCGCAATTACGGACAATTATGACATTTGCTTTGTGCGAGGCGCGCGCGAGGCGGGCGGCCTCTCACCTCAGCTGAATTGATCAATACACTCGATTGGAGATCGGATCTTACTTCATTCTGTAGACATCTTAGGTAACGCTACGTATATTTTTGAAGAAGGAAACGTTTTACAAAAATATTTAAAATCCAAAGAAATTATTAATCCATCTAGTAAGTGGACCTACGTTATACTTTCCGTCCACAACCTTTTTGTATTTTTCTCTCCATCCAAGGTTGTCTGGAAGAAATTGCTTTGAGCAACAAGACCGCCGAAAACTCATTCTAGGTTTAGTTTTGAGTTTCTTATTTTATGGATTTTCTTTGATTGGTGTGTGTAATAAATAATTTTCTATCTATCTTGCCGATACGTGAGAATAACTTTTCAACCCCAAAGGCCACTCGATCAACAGGAATATGTCTTGCCCAAGCTGAGTTTTCATAAGGGCATGTGCATATTTTTAAGTGCAATAGTCCATAAACTATTTCCATAACTACATTTTCCTTTTTAATAGGTTTTATTGTACCTCTAAACTAAGATTGGTTGGCCTTTATCCTTAGTTCAATTTCCAACAACATTCTGTTATCAAACCATTTTCATGATGATCTAATTAAATCTTAATATAGTCTACAAAATTCAATGTCTGAGGACCTTGACGGGAACATCAATAGCTTGTGTTTAGTTAGAATCTACATAGAACACGAGTAATCTGGGGCCAGCCATCAGCAATTAGGCTAAGCTTTATTGGTTACCTACGTTTGCAATAATTTTAATGTTACTTAGGTAATTACTTACATATATTTATGTGTAATCGTAGCATATTCAATCAGAGCGAAATTTATTTTCTTTGATTACGGTGAAATGATTCTGGCCTCGAACGTCCAATTCCATCAGTGTCTGTTTTCCGCGAACGTCCAATTTTTCGAATATCCATTGTGTCAGTGACAACTTCCCTTTAGACCTTTAGACCTTTAGACCCCTTTAGAAACACATTCGAAGCAAATTTGGTCATAGCTCTCCATTGATTTGAGTTGACGATGATAATTTTAAAATAAGATTATTCTGGATACTTTCACAACAGCCTTTGACGAAGGAACCCCGGCACAGAAAGACGGGTCAGGTTCTACCACGATAACCATAGATAAACATATTATGCATAAATATGTATGATTTGTTAAACGTGTCTTTTCGTTACTTGTATTTCCTGTCCATCCCAAGGTACCCTGAAAGAGATCGTTCATAACGATAAGGTCGCCCTTTAATCCCTGATTTTCATTTAATAAGGTTTTGGTAAGTTTTTATTTATTTTCGTGTTTTGCAATAAAATGTTTTCTAAATAATGTATTAAATTAAACTGTGAAATACAACTAAAGATCCGATTTCAGAGCTGGCTTTTCCGCTCCACTCAAAGCCAAGCTAGATTTAACATAACATACATTTCATGAGCACATCGATAAGTGACCTTATAAAATGCTCGAACATTTCATAAAGTCGTCACAGATTGTGAAATCGTAAACGCTTCACGGTTTATGTGTGGCGTTCCTCCGGCGACGAGCGAGAGCTCTAATGTCATTGATAGAAACCACCAGGTACCTTCTATCAGATACTAATATTTTACCTAAAGCTTAAGAGTTTGTTGGGTTGTTCTCAGGAAAATCTGAGCCGATTTGAAAAATTATTTAAATGTAAAATATTCCATTTTTTGAGGCTGTAAGTTACGTCAAGTAGACTCAAACTCTTTTGCAGTGCCCCAACGGAAAGCGTGTAGGTACATGTTGACTTAAGCCAGTAATAAGGCCTATGCTGTATAAATGAATGTGTAAGCAAAAAAATAAAATACTTTTTACCGCGGCAAATACGCGGTTCCCGCGGGAAAAGCCAGAGATGGTCGTGGCTGCGGCGCGAAACAATAGTTTTATATAAAATAGTCTTATACCGGGTTATTAGCGAGCTATTCAGCACATCCCTCGCTCGTCTCTGGTGAAGTCACAGTGTAATCTCAATGCCTCCGTCTGTGCGGCCGCGGACAAGCGTCGCTCGCAAACGTGACATTCCCGTACAGAAATGGTACCAATATATTCGCAAACATGTCCTATTTCCATATTAAGGTAAGATTTAAATAATTTTAATGCTATGTAAAATTTATAAATCTTGGAAGTTTTCATTTTTCAAAAGGTTTCCAAATATTAAATCATTTTTGGTGCTATTGTTCACAACGCCCATTATAAATTTCAATTTAGTTTTTAGAACAAAGTTTCGCTTTGTGTCTTAAATGGATGAAGGCTATTTATTTATTAGTTAACACGGTTTGATACCAATTACATTAATTAATTAATTAAATAATAGATTAGTACATAAATTCATAAACATCATAATCAAATAATTATTATTATTATTGAGGCTATGCCTCTTGACCGTCTCAAAATTGTATTACTTGATGTCAAAATGCAGGAAACAAGACCAATAGCCTACAATGGTGCTGTCAAACTCTTCAAAAGCTAATTTCCAGGTACTACATTTTATTATCTAAAGGAATATAGAACAATTATGGCGACAGATATCCCAGAACTGTGTCCATTCCGCGCTGGGGCCACCGCACAGCGGACATTAGTTCCTGCTGCACTCGTTCGCAATGCTAAACACCGACTGGAACTTGTTTAATTAAAACTTCGGACCTTTATTTCACGTTGATAGTTCGCGCGCCCTATCTGCCGGCCATAAATAATAACAACCGAGCTTTACTAGATTCTTTAATTTAAAAGTTACAAACGCTTTCACAAGCTCGCTTGAAACTCCTACTCGTAAGTCGCGATGTTCAGTTTTCTACAAAAGGATTCTGTATAAAAATAATAAGTTCTCTTACAATGTATTGTAAGTGGAGCGCGCGCCCGTAGCACCCACTTTCTCGCTTCGCGGCGCGCGTAGCGGCTCGTAGCGGCTCGTAGCGCTCCTCACATAGTAGCGTCGGCCCGTAGACCCTCTACGACAGTGACGGCCGCTACCAAAACAAGGGGATTAATACACTGTCACGCACCAAGTAGCGTGGCTCGTGAGTGTGTGCTCGACGTTGCTTGTCTTATTAATAAGTTAGAGCCCTCGCGGCCTCGTTACTCCACAAAAGGCAACTACGCGAGTAAATGATCTGCGCTCACACACGTAGGAACGACGCGCAACATGCAGCGTAGTTCGTGACAGTGTATTAATCGCCTAACAGCCGCTGGCCGCAGTATCGCAATATCCCAAGAATGCGCTCGCCTTTGCAGGGAAATAAATGTCGCGTAAACTAACCGACAATGGTTTCGTGCGACTTAAGCCGACATTAGACCTACTTTAAGCTATTTTATTCTTATTTCCGTAATATGGGTCAGTTATTTGAAAGGTTCGTGCAGAATACAGAACGCTGCACTTAAAATGCAATTCTAAAGCCTTTGCAATATCCTCGTATTGTGTGAGATGGGAGACTGCAGAGCGCGTACTGATTGAATGGGCTCGGTCGTGTCGGCGTCGTGTCGGAGACAGCGCTGAGCCGTCCCGCGCTCGCTCTCTCGTCTGTATTTACTAAAGAAACCACTTGCCTCGATCTCGAGCTTCTGCTAGATTCCACTGACACACTGACTTTTTGTTTGTAAGCGATACCAAATATTTAGTTATGACAAAGTTACAGTAGCGGTGGAAGTCGACGGATTCTAAAACACTATCTGTAATGGAGATTGAGGCGTTACTCGGATGCAGCGAGTGGATCACTCAAACTCGGATTGAGAATATAATCATTAAGTAATGGTGAATTTTAGAGCTCCAATATACACAAAAACCTTATCTGAAGATATTTAAACAAAAAAAATATTTACCAAACATTTCCTTCCTCCCATGTAGCCGTGCCATGAATCTCGAGCTACAATTAGAATAAAGCTCACCAACTCATGCACCGACACGCCCATTGGCGGAAGCAATTTTGAACAGAACTTAACTTAATTTTGAACCTACTTACGTTAAATACAGAAATAAACTTTAAAGTCGAACTAGGAAGTTTACTATAATATAGACTTCTTATATTCTCGTTTAGTTGGTTTCGGTGCAATGGTGGGGATTGCAGCGGGAATAGGCGAAATATAACGACACCCACGAGTGTTTGTTGCACACTGAATTTATTCCAAGTATTCAATGCAAAAATGAAATCAAAGTTAAGCAAAAAGGTTGCTTAGCTGGTTGATCCAGTTTATTGACATTAAGTACCTACGAGTAGGTGTGTGCAATTCTTACAGCTCTTAGAACTCTTTCATAGCGTGTCAACGTCAACTTCCTGGATTTGGCAGATTTGTATGAGTTAGTTTGTACCTATTAATAATCTTATCTTCTATGTAACATATGTATGTATTTACAAAAAAAATGTATCTATGTAGTATATCAGTCACCCTAACACCCATAGTACAAGCTCTGTTTAGTTTGGGGTTAGGTGCTGTGTGAGTAATCCGGAAATATTTAAATATCTTCTTATAATATACAATTTCCATGTCACAATGTTAGTTACCGTACTCCTCCGAAACGTCTTTACCAATTTTTATCAAATTTTATATGCGTATTCAGTAGGTCTGAGAATCGGCTACTATCTATTATAGAGCTGTTTGCCAGTCGGCACAGGCCTCCTCCAACCTTTTCCATTTCCTTGCGCCACTCTGCTCCACGTCCAATGTACCTACTACTAAAAGATAGTTCTGTAGTTTGTGGTGATGATAGGTATTCCGTCATTATGCTATGGTTCCACTGTGCACCGCGGTGCAGTGGAGGGGGGAGATGAAAGATTGGACGAGATGGCGCGGACGGCAACAAGTGCCTAGAGCACGGCGCGGGACATAACTGCACTAAATGTCCTTTACATTAAAATAATATAATAGAATAGAAAAATATTTATTCGGTACACAGAAACACAAATCAGGAAAAAGGAAAAAAATATCAAATTACTAACTAAAAAATTATAACATTTATATAACAAACAGATTTGCCAGTTTGAACATGTTATTGGAAAGTCTTACAAAAAAAAATACATAGGGGGAATGTGTATATTATGTACCAAAACGCTATGTTACCTCAGCGCATGCTGACGTAACTACTATTAATCGTGTAATGTTTCTGCCCTCGAACGCTAATTCCTCATCCCCTCATCCCTCATTGTTCATTTTCCTCGAACGTCCAATACTTCTAATATCCGTTTCCTCCGCCTCGAATGTCTAATTAACACATTCCGTCCGCGGGCGGACTGTGTAAACCCGACACTTCAACTCGAGTAAACGCTAGGCAAACGAAATGCTCAGTCGCAACATTACGCGGAACAGAGCTCCTGGCATTCCTGAACATTTTCCCAATATTAAAAAAGAACCGCGGAGATCTCCCCTTCTCATAGCGTAGTTTATATCAATTTGTCAGACGGCACAGCTCGCGGTCCGCCTCGCAGACATCGCGCCGCGCCGCCGCCGTGATTGCGATCACTTTTACCTACTGTCATTGTTGCACTACGACCGAGACCACCTTCAAGATCATTAACTGATTTCAAACATGAGGAGGTTTTTAGTAAAATTTATTCATTGTCAAAAATGCACGTTGACATGTTTGCCAATGATTAAAATAAATAACTGAGAGCCTTTTAAGAAATGGGGGTTTCATGGTTGATCCAGTAGTTCTTCATAATCATCGTGTTTGTATTTAGTAAAGGTATTTGGGAAACTTGAAGTCGTTTAGTGTTCGTTTAAATTTCACTTCTTGTGTGGAGTTTTACGACCTATATTCTGAATAATATCTGAATAGAAAAAAATATAAATCGTAATGCGTATTTGAAGTGACGCCACCTCATAAATTATCAATTTTTTTTTTTTTTGTATTATTGATAAGCCTTCATTTGACCACAATCTCACCTGATGTAAAGTGACGATGTGGTCTAAGATGGAGCATGAAGGCCTAGAAGATGGCTTCTCCGGGCCACATTACGAAACACGAAAAAATCGCTTCACGCATGCATGCAGGGGGGCAAATGATCGAACCTCGACTCACAAGTAATTTTTGTAAAGGTATTGACTTTATCGGCACCTTGAAAGTAGCACCAGTTACAGAGAAGTTGAGAGGAAATTGGTTGGAATGGTATGGACATATTATAAGAAGGGATGAATGTTATGTGACGAAAAGAGTCATAGATATGTGTGTTGATGGTTATGTGGGAAGAGGTAGACCAAAGAAAAGATGGATGGACTGTGTAAAGGATGACATGTGTAAAAAGGAGTGAGTTGAGATGACGAGTGACAGAGGAAAATGGAAGGAAAAAACATGTTGTGCCGACCCCACGTAATGTGGGATAAGGGCAGGAGAATGATGATGATTGACTTTATCGGCACAGGTGTGGCTCGCAATAGCAATGCCGATGAAAACAGCTCAACGTAACACACTCGAAATCATTCTTAATCTAAATGTAGATATTTAGATCAATTCGCTTCTCAACTCAGTGTAAAGTGTCTTAGTTTTTATTTAAATTAGATTTAAGTTGACCTGTCCATGTAAGCATAGGCTTCTAAGGAAATAAACGTTTTGACTTTGACTTTGATAAATTTATATTGTGTTGAATTGAAATGCGGTGAATGCAATGGACTGTACGAGCCACCGATACATAATCGCAGTAGCAGGCTCGAGGCGGCGCCGCGCGGGGCGCGGCCCACAGCCGCAGTAGGTGATACTCCATTCCGGGGAACATGCAGCAGTCCTCAGGCAGCGTCGACAAATTTCTGTTATTGATACTGAATAGAAAAACATTTTGTCATTTGTGTATTTCCAAATAGCCTCTTTACACTTATTTACACGCTCACTGCGGCAAAAATCCTTAAAATTTTCATCTGGTGCGGTGGCGGTCCAAATATGCATCCATCGACCTTTTCTACAGTGCGTATCAATCCTTTTTGACCTGACACCGCGAGCAAAGATTAAAGAGCTATAACTTTGCGAATATGTGGTGTATAATAATTTTTTTTATACTGCTAAAATGATCATTAACCCCATTTGTTTACATTCGCTTCGCCCCTGAATCTGAATACCAGGAAATGAGAAATCAACCAAGGAAAATGTCAGGTCGGAAACGACCGATATCGCACTAGAAAGTATTTTTTATAGTGATGGGACAGACAAAAATATTTGGGTTATCGAAAATAAAACAGAATTATTGTAAAAGAAATAAAAAGTAGGTATTATTCGAATCACATGAGCCAGACAAGAACAGTGAACTTATATGTGTCTTTCTTTATAGCACTGCACGCAAAGAGATTGATTGCATTTGTTGCAATATGTTTTAATTTTCTTAACTTTCTTTTTCGCTTTCTTGCAATCTAAAGTTAGACGCAGCTTTTCATAACACCGCGCATTTTTGTACATTATTTGCGGGGTAAATTAACTTGTTTCTAGAATACAAATCTTGCTGGTTGACGGTATTTGTTTTTTTTTACAGGTGGACATATTTGTGCATTTTCATCTAAACTATCTTCACTATCACTGTACAGGGTTATTTTTCTTTTACATTTGCGTTGCGCCATACTTAAATACCTGTCGATAAAATAACGATACGCACGCACAACACTGACTGGTGACTCGACGCTTGCGCGCGCGCTCCTTGCGGCAACAGGTCGGCACCGGTCATATACCACAATAGGCCCGCCGCCGCAAGGAGCGATGTTTTTTACCGTCAGTGCGATGGTGGTCGAAAAGAGCCCGCCACGATGTTTTAATGCCAAATATCTACATTTGACACACCGAGCCGAAATCTATATTTGTCTCTGTCTAACTCCTACAAATACCTAAGATAATCGTTCCGCACCAGCGAGCAAGATGTAGTTTTTACCGTACGCACAGGCGGTAAGCACCGCGGCGGGCCGATTCTGTGTGATCCGCAGTGAACGTGTTAAATCAGCAATCCTTTCTTAGCACATTTTAATATTATCTCAGAGTGTTAGCGATTTAAGCCCCAGCCCGAGGCCTAAGGCGCACCCGCTTGCAGTCGGCCCGCGCCCTCCGCCGGTGCTAATTGCCTGCCAGGCCGCTCCACGCCGCAACATGCAAATTCATACGAAAAAACGCCTCTCCGCCTCCCAAATGAAAATATTTTATTGCTCGTCCGAAACAGACGAACTGTGAATTCGCACGAAATAAAAGCTAGTCTGTCCCGAGGAGGTGGCCGCTACAGGGGGACATACGCCCGTAATAGCTTTGAAATCGATTTGTTATTCTATTGCTGTATTCAGCTGTTTTGCAGTTTGCTGAGCTGGGCGTGGGCAGTCGCCGGGCGATGCTGATGTTTCAGTTTGTCCGTGTCGCTGCAATAAAGGCAGTTTAATATGTCGAGCTTACGCGTATTTGTTAGAACCAACGTTTAGTATTTCAATGAAACGAATATGTTTCTGTTGGTCTTTGGTCTTCTAATTCTGATTTCATTTTCGGAGCCTGCATTACTCGAATCGCTCGAGAAAAGTGGCAATAGATGGATGTAAGGAGACTTTAATGAATGGGAGGAAACGGCGCGTGACGGCCTGCGGGCGGGCGCCGGCCGCCGTCGCTACTGAGGTCCGGAACCTCGGCCGCTCATCGTTGTGCCAAACGGCGCGTGACGGCCTGCGGGGCGGCGCCGGCCGCCGTCGCTACTGAGGTCCGGAACCTCGGCCGCTCATCGTTGTGCCAAACGGATTCATTCCTAAAACACCTATATTATCCAGCCACTTAATACAATCGTAGACATGATTTCCTCTAGAGATTGTCTGAGAAATTGCTGGATCAATTCGAAGTGTATAAAGTATTTCCCAGAAGAGCGCGCGGACGGCGCGGGCCATAATGGAATTAATTGTTACAAGGAGCCGCACAACTTCTCAAAGGGATACGCTTTTTATCATTCTGCCGGAGCGGATCAGTGGCTTATGAAATACTGATGACTAACTGGTCTGTGAAGTAGAAATATGCCTACTTAGAACTATATAAACTGCCTAAAATGACTGGGACCGGCCTAACTGAGTTGTCCTCATCTCTTCCCGTGGATCGACCGGGATGACATGCCAGTAAAGCAGTTTTCACTTGTAAATGTGGCAGCATTCTCCCTGGATAGCACTCAATTAGCCATCAAAGTGTCCTTGGACCTCAACTCCAAATACGACCAGGCTACGAGGCGTGGTGGGTATTGGGTAGATTACAATCAATGAGAGCGGTGTACGTTCCTACAAAAGGTGGACGTCCACAGACTGAAATTATGATGACGTGTAAGAGTGTGTGCGGGTTTTTAGTGCGCACAGAGAGCACACAGCACACGCGAGCTGGGAGCAGCGCGGGACGCAGGTGATATACGGCCGCATTCCCGCTGCCGAGCTCCGCCATTCATTATGCAAATTGTCTCGCACGAACAAAGATTGCTGAACATAATAACAATTTATAACAACTCAAGCAGTTTATAATAAGTCTGCATAATCGCCTTTGGTATAATTACTTACGTGTTTCGCGCGGGCGGTAATTAACTTCGTTTAAGTAGACGGTGCGCGGCGCGGCTCGGGCACCCTCTGTAGGTACCACTATAAAGAGTCATTCCAAACCGCGATTGTAAATGGCTTTGTCCGCGAGGCAATCCAAAAAGCGTAAACCGCCTTGTTATGCGACGCGGTAAGGTGCCAGTCCATCTGGCTCCCCTTTTGTCACGCATACGACAGTGATCGGTAGGCTCCTCCTCTCTCACTCTCACCCACGCACAGCGCTAGCTGTACATAATTTACTAAACTATTTATCATTTATGTCGGGTGTCCCAAAACTCACTCGATTTTTCCCTCCCTCTTTCTCTCCAAAGCACTTCGCTACTCATCGCTAATATAGTCACAATAGCTAAGCTGCGACATATTCGAGCGCTGCGAGCTCTACCGGGGATTTTACATCCTTAATAGATAGAGTGCATTGTTACAAGATTGACCGGCTACGAATTTGCATAAATTTTGCATGCATTGCTCTGCGTGTACAGTACAATAACGCCTTCAGGATGTTGTTGGGATTGCCCCGCTTCTGCAGTGCATCAGCCATGTTTGCTGAAGCCCAGGTTGAAGGCTTTCACGCCATCATCCGCAAGAAAACAGCTTCGCTGCTGCGCAGAACATGGAGCAGCACCAACTCCATCCTGCAGGTTGTGGGCAGCAAGTTTGCCTCGCCCATCATGCAGACATTCAACAGAGTCCTCACTCACTAGACTGGGAGTCTGTTGAATGGCTGCTGCAATTTAATTTTAATTTTATTTTAATTTAATTTTGATTCTTTTTAATTTAATTTTAATTTAATGTCTTGTATTTTTATTTTTGAAACTTGTATGTGTGTGGACAACCTGTCTGATTAAAGAAACTTTTTATTTTATTTATTTATTTTATTTATAAACCTCTTATTTATCAAAGTTAGCCTAAAAAATCCTATATTTTCGTGCTTAATATCTTACTTCTTCTTTCCGTTACGCTCTTGACAGAGCGGTCGTGGTCGTCATAATGTCGGCTGTGGGCAGATGATATTCGCCTCACGACAGCGCGCCACTTCTCTCTGTTGGAGGTCATCCTGCTGCAATCGTTTAACAGTCCCCCTACGGTAGTTTTTATTTGGTCTGTCCATCGTATGGGAGACCTTCCACGCGGCCTTGTGCCCTCTACCTTTCCTTGAACAACAAGACGTTCGATGGACTGATTGTCGCGTCGAAAGACGTGAGAATGTTTACTACGAGTAAAATAAAGCTTCAACCTTCACTTGAGATTACCTAAGAACACCCCTGTCTTCTTTCAAGACATCCACTCAAAGAAATATTCGAATCGATATCAATTTAAAACTCGGCTTCAAATATGAATGTTGAATATTAGTTCCTGCCGAGTGTTTGACTGACTGAGGTTCGATTGGACAGCCGATCGGAACTTTACTAAAGTTATTAGCGAAGAGGAGGGAAGTAGGTAAGGGGGGAAGGGACGAACAGAACAAACGAAATTACTTGCGATTTCACTGAAAGCTGTAAAGTACATTTTCTTAGTGAAAATGATATATGCGGCACTTGGCGCCGGCACGGAACGCTTACATGTACTTTATGTTTACATAAATATGTAGCTAGTGTATATAAATCGCGTCAGCTGCGTTGATACTTGATTCAGTTATGCCTGAGCTTCTAGATCATTTGTGACTAGTTTTACGTAATTCAATCTTAAGTGTAGAAATGCGCTTGGCGAACTCTTGTGGGCAAACATGTGATACAAAGGTTGATAATACAATCAAGAAAATGTTTTAGAAAAATATAAACATACAATGAGTGCAAAGGGTTTTTACTCAGCATCAGCATTGAGCATTAAGAGGCTTTATGCTGAACAGAAGATTTCATACTGGTTCTCATTCCTCAAATATTTACCAGTGGCTTGTGTCTGACACAAGACACAAAAGTATCAGCGTTTGCTAGGCCCTAGGAGAGAAGAGCGCGCGGAATGCGCCGGGAATGTCTGACAGAACAACGAGGGCACGGTAATATTACCTATACAGTATTCCAACTTCATACAAACGGCTGAGTGTTGCTTTTTGAATGAATAATATGACAAATAAATATGCTTATACTCTGCGGTCTTTAGTTGCATTCCACAATATCGCACCCAGGGATATTGTTTTTAGTTACCTTTAAACTCCGAAAGGTAAGAGTATAATTGATTTTACTATACCTATAAGGTTATTACTCCAGAAATGCCCTGCAAATTTTTCAAAAAATGCGCGTCCCCTTCTAGTGATTTTTTGATGGATTCTTATTTTTTTTCCAGAAATAGATAGATTAGATTAATATTAAAGTGAATGGAATAAAGGAATGTGATGGACACGAGTGAGCCAGGAAGATGTAGGCGGTTCAGGAGTCATGAAAGTCGTCATCTTTGACTTTATCTCATGGTATTTTCATATTAATTATAATTTTTATTATGTTTATGAATAATACAAGATAATACTATTTTTATCTGTCTCCAGGCTGTAGGAATCTTATGTCATAAACCACGATAGCTAGATAGTTGAAATATATTTAAATAATAGTTTAAAAAACTAAAAAACACGCTTTTTATAGAAACCGAACTAAAAAATAGAAAATAAATTTCAATAAATATAAATTAATAATAATGTGAATAAAATAAATTATTATATTTAAAAAAAACATTGGTTTAAAAAAAAACATGGTGTCATAGTTATAAATATTTTATTGATGAGTAGCGTGATTATCATTTCGATAATTTCTTTAAAAGCAGCCCACGCTTTTTTTAAATTTCAAAACTACATAGAAACTAAAAGTAGACAGCACTTACAGCGCTTATAAAAGTGCTGTAGGTGGGCAGCCCTATCGCATATTTACGTACTACGTGGTTGCAGGCATTTAACAAACTCAGCTGAGTTATAATACTGTATAGATAGTATTGCCGTGTAGTAGCGCTGCGAGTGGCGCCGCGCGCAAACCAACAACCTGTTTATCATACCCCAGCGGCCGTAAATTGCTACTTTGCTCAATTAATATCATTTTATGATTTCGTATTCTCCGTACTGTGCAGATGATTTGAAACCCTATTGCTAAGTAACAGAGTGCAAATTGTTTTCAACAGGGGTAGCAAAAAGACGTGGCTGTTAGCGTTTTTCTGAAGTCCCTACTGTATAAACTCAAGCGAGATTCGCTTTAAAAACCGTTGAGGATGTTGACGAGTCCCAATTTAAATACATAAATATTTGTCTGGTGACGAAAATGTAAATCCTAGCAGGATAGTACGGAACATAATTACAATCCTCACTAGATAAGCCATTAATGTGCCCCATACGAATTATTACCGATTCGCAGATATCAATAATCGAATCTAGCGGCACAATGGTTCCTCGAGCCCCGGAGATTGGCGCACTATGGGCACCCGCCGTATGGCTACTGTACTACTTGTCGAGTACTTGTCGAGTACGACTATATGCGATTGAAAACGGCACAATAACGATCCACAATGGCAGAGTAGGCTTCCATCGACTCATCCTCTTGGATTATCCCATAATCCATCTGAATACGTAGGTATAAAACCAATATTATTCCGATGTAAGTATGTGTGTTATTACTATAGACTGTTATAAGTACTGCAAGTATTTTGATGTAAATGTTTACTAAGTAAGTAACTTTGTGGCGGAAGAGCTGAATACCTGAGATTGTGTGCAATAGGTATAGAAAGAAAGAAAGAAAGAAGAAAGAAAAATATTTATTATTACACAATACAATTACTAAAACAAAAACAACAAACTTAATCTTATAACAACTTAAATATAGGTTAAACCTTAAAACTATTTATAATTTGTGTAATAAAGGGTCCCTGGCTCAGCATAATGCATCTGCCACAGGGCCCGTAGGAGCACTATGACAGAGCGCTGGTTTTCAGCCAGGGCCCGTGAGAGTGGCAACACCACAACTTAAAATTAAAACAAATATCCACAGTAGTATCATGGTAGGTACAGTATCCATAAAGGAGTGATTAAGGGATCAGAGAAGAGTGATAAGTTGGAGTGTTCAATGATAAGTTCCTTATGTGCATATCTAGCTAGGTTCAGTTTTAATTTCTTATTATATTGTTTATCTGGTGTGTAATAAAGGATTTTCTATTCTAATCTAGCTGGTTTAATTACTTAAGTATATGTCTGCAGCAACAGTCTGAAAGTAAGGTACCGGGTGGGTTCTATTAATACATAGTGCAAATGGACCTTCACCTACTACTCAAATGAAGCTGCAGAAAACTAGTACATACATACATATTAATGTAGTATTAAGCATAATATTAATAACATAATATAGCCAAACAACAATAAGCTATGTAATGTAAGGTAAGTAAACAGTAAATTAAATGTAGAATAAGTAATGTAAAGAAAATAATTAAATAACACATGTTTGTAAAATAAATACAAACAATTTTAAATGAGTTAACAGTTAATAAATAAAACATAACCATACATGTTCTAGAAGGGTACAGGTTACTGGTGTTTGGATTGAAGAAAATGGTAGGTACTATAGATTAAGTTGATAGTGCAAACGGACCTTCACCTACTACTCAAATGAAACTGTAGAAAAAATAGTACATACCCAATTGGTACATACATATTAATGTAATATTAAGCATAATATTAATAACATAATATAGCCAGATAACAATAAGCTATGTAATGTAAGGTAAGTCAACAGTAAATTAAATGTAGAATAAGTAATGTAAAGAAAATAATTAAATAACACATGTTTGTAAAATAAATACAAACAATTTTAAATGAGTTAACAGTTAATAAATAAAACAAAACCATACATGTTCTAGAAGGGTACAGGTTGCTGGTGTTTGGATTGAAGAAAATGGTAGGTACTATAGATTAAGTTGATAGTGCAAATGGACCTTCACCTACTACTCAAATGAAACTGTAGAAAAATAGTACATACCCAATTGGTACATACATATTAATGTAATATTAAGCATAATATTAATAACATAATATAGCCAAATAACAATAAGCTATGTAATGTAAGGTAAGTAGACAGTAAATTAAATGTAGAATAAGTAATGTAAAGAAAATAATTAAATAACACATGTTTGTAAAATAAATACAAACAATTTTAAATGAGTTAACAGTTAATAAATAAAACAAAGCCATACATGTTCTAGAATGGTACGTGTTACTGGTGTTTGGATTGAAGAAAATGGTACTATAGATTAAGTTGAATGTTAAGCAATTGTTTTCTTACTGTATGCCTGAAGCTTTGTACAGTTTTTAGAGCACGAGCAGCGGGAGGCAAGAGTACGTTCCAACAATGCGAAGCGGCAAATTTAAAGGAACCCCTGAATGTTATAGTCTTATGCTCCGGAGTGACAAACACATGAGCACACTCTCTTCTGGCATACTTCGAGTCTGCCTTGGCCCAGATGAACTTTTTGAATAAGTATGCAGGCGTTTTCTCACTTATGACACCAAAAAGTAATGTTGCGAGATGTAACTTCCGCCTGGCCTCCATTTTTAGCATACGGGAAGTATTCAAGAATGGAGTGACGTGAGTGCGGGGGGGGATTCTAAAACAAAAACGTGCACAGGCATTCTGAATGCGCTGCACAAGTCTCTTAGTACGCTGTAGTAAACAAGGACCATATACTACATCACAATAGTTGAGTTTCGAGAGAACTAGAGATTCACATAGGGTAATACGGACATCTTCACTCAAGTACTGTCGGATTTTATATAAAGTTCTTAGCCGGTAGAAGCAGTTTTTAACACACTCGGAGATGTGCTTTTCGAAGCGGAGACCTGAATCCATTATAAGTCCCAGGTTCCTGGCCTCAGAAACTTGAATAACTTTCTCTCCTTGAACTTGTATGTCAAAATCCGGATTTGATAACTTGCTGAGACTCTTACTAGTGCCTATTGTCATATACTGTGATTTTTTAGGGTTAAGTACCAACGAATTTTCTTGAGACCAATGAGAGATAGCTGCTAAGTCAGTATTGATTTTGGAAATCGCATCTTCCCAATCAGAGGGAGCAAAAGAAAGATACAGCTGTACGTCATCGGCGTACAGGTGGTAGTTACAATGTTTAATACTCTGAACTACATCAGCGTATAATAAGTTACTCCGTATTACTTTAGGCTATTTATACCTAACATTGTAAATCTCGGTGAAAAATTAAAACCCGAGCAATACAGCGCGGGTCTAAAAGCTAGTATCTCATATTTATATCTCATAGTATCATAAAGCCTGTGCACCGCCGCGCCGGGCGGGCTGAGCCGCGGCTGTTAACGCTACAATCAATTCGCAATTTCCTAAATAGGTCGGCGATGTGTAATGAGTCCCGCTCGTCGCGGCGCACGTTTTATTAATCCGCTCGTAACGGGATCAATTAAACGGGCAAAAAGAGCGAATCCAATCATCGTCCGCGTCGGCTTCATCGTGCGTTTTATGAATGCGCCGGCTCCGCGCCGTCCGCCCTGTACCCGCGCGCGCCGTCCGCCCCGGACCCGCGCGCGCCGTCCGCCCGGGACCCGCGCGCGCCGTCCGCCCCGGACCCGCGCGCGCCGTCCGCCCGGGACCCGCGCGCGCCGTCCGCCCCGGACCCGCGCGCGCCGTCCGCCCGGGACCCGCGCGCGCCGTCCGCCCCGGACCCGCGCGCGCCGCAGTCACCAGCGTTGTGAGGCGCCAGGGGCTCCAATCACCAGCCTACAGACCAGCTCACAGGCTACATTGGTTGCACCAGGCATACAGCTGGCACTTGCAGCTCACCCATGCCTTTAGTCTATCGCTTTTCTTCGCATCATAACTTTCCATCAACTCATCGAACTCCGGGCGTTGACGGAGACACCGCGGCCTACAGACCGGTACAGGTAGAGGTTCAGGTGTAGAAGTCTTCTATGAATACTAAGAAAATATAATAAATAGCGTTTCAACCTGGATCGCCGAGTGCCACACAAGCTGTACGTCACACGATATCGCCAGATTGTTATCCATCAAAATCCTGCATGACGTCAGCACCATATAAGATGTACCTAGTACTCGTCGAAGACTCCCGGTGGCTGCGTGACAGCTGTCGGTGGGGCGGAGAGGGGAACTTGTGACATGCTTCTCGTGTTACGAAGAAGAAGCTGTGCGATAGCTAAAGGAAATTTCACGTTTAAATCAACTGCCTCAGTGGCGTTGTGGGCTGCTGCGGATTGAGGAGTGCAGGGTTCGAGTCCCGCCAAATGAAGTATAAAATGCGTGTGAAATATGTACATACAACTATGTGATACTACTTACCTCTTTATACTTCGCAAGCATTTTTTCCTTGGTTTAGAAGTCTTCTATGAATACTAAGAAAATATAATAATTATACTAATTAAGTATAGCAGATTTCAGATTTATAACCCGTATCTCAGGGTACCACTGAGGGGGGCTGATGTTGCTGTGTGGGTTCGCTGACAATATTTATCTAATCACTCACACCGAGGACAAATAAATAACTTTATTATTGGCAACCGAAATGCAAAATGAGCAAACCGAATTTCAGAGAGCTTTGCTTTGCGTCCACTTAAGTTCCAATTTCAAACGCAGATTTTTGATTGGTTTCAAAGTGGAGTGTCAGTGACGTCACAAGGTGCTATTAATGGCGCGTCCTGCGAGCGCGTATTATGGGGATAGTTTTAAAACGAAGTAGGTCGCTCGAGGTGATTTATGGAAGTGTCTCAGGAGATGATTAATGTCCCGGGGGCCGCGGGGGGCGGGGTGACGGGGGGAGACGGGGGGGGGGCACGGCCTCGGTCAACAAGCGCACCTGAGCGCGGATAACGCAATGTTGACATTGCGCTGAAGGTGTGCCCTCGGGCAATAGCAAGATCCACTATTCACTATTGGCCTTCATAACAAATTGGTCCTTGTGTTCATGTGAGGACCTAATAGACGCCCGTTAAATATTGTTCAGAATACTATCAGATTTCTGAACGCAGAAAAAATTAACACTAACAATAGTGCCCTATTGGTTAGTAAAATAATTTGGTTAAAATCTAAATTTTAAATTTAAGAAAAACTTCCAATTCCAATTTCTTTAAAAGTTAAACAACATAATTAATATTTTGTAATGTGCACGAGATGCGCTTTCATTTGATATCCCACTCGAGTATATTTTCAGATTTTCGGTTTCCCTTCTCCACTCCCACCCCCATATCTTTTAAACGCCACAACCGATTTTCATGAAACATGTCTAAGAACACTCGCGCCAAACTCACCTTAAATACAAAAAAAAACTAAATAGAAATCACTCGATCCGTTCGGGAGCTATGATGCCCCAGACAAATAGACACACAGATAGACACACAGACAGACAGACAGACATGTACGTCAAACTTATAACACCCCTCTTTTTTTGGTCAGGGGTTACAAATCAGTCATGATGTGTCCTGTTCAGAGACAGCAGAGATATAAATAGATACAAACCTATATTATTCGCTGCCGCAACTTTGACATAGGATACGTAAACACAGTTGTGTATGTACAGTGAACAGCTAAAGAAACTGATGAAGGAGCAAAATAATTTATATAATAAATTAATTTGGTAGGACAAAAGTTACTGAAAGTTAGGTACTGTTGTTTTTAGAATTAAAGGAACAAATAAGGTCTCTTATCTAAGTGATCACAATTATTTTAAACCTCGGTGTTATTATGATCATTTAAGTTTGACTTATTAAAACTTCATTTAGAACTGACCTCATTAAAACTTATTACATCTGGTACGTCACGCTAGATAATGTTTTGAAGCGTTGATTATTTTGATCACCTACTTTTGCTGTTGACTATACCACTCATAACCACTACCCATAGCGGCAGCGATTACCACGTAGGCTTCGCTCGGATCTAGCTAGCATGTAGAAGTCGTGGCTAGAGCAGTATAGTGGTATCATCGCACCGCCGTATAGATGTCTTTGGTTTTGTTTTGGTAGCACAAAATATTACAACCTGTCGAAAACTTCTCAACTACTGGTGGGTATGCACGTGATACGCCGATTCATCAGCTAGCAATATCCGCTTTGGTTTTCTTTACCGCAGACAACAGAGAAGACCGCTAAGGTTAGAATGAGCCTGCAGGAACCAGCAGTATCTGTGTCGGCGGGCGGTGCGCCGCAAGTTACGCCGTAAATCCTCGCGCCCTTCAGATAAATCTCAACAAGAGTTTGTCCTCGCGCCGTGCGCCGGAGCCCTCGCACTCCGTCACTAAGCAGGCCTCTCTGGCAAGTGTACCTCCCCTCCCCTCCCCTCCCCTGAGTAGGTATGAGTGCGTAACGAAGAGGCAGTGCGGCTACGATTTACATGTGTTATTGCCGAAGTGGAACGGAATCTCGATCGCGCGCAAACATCCTCTAGAGATGGGTGACGCTAAGGAATTTGTTGCGTTAGCGCAGTAGTACCCGCGCAGTCCAACCCAACCCATTGCGAAGATTGTATTTTAACGAATATTTTTATGGAACAATGAAGCCGAATCTGTTAAACGATAAACAAAAATAAAAAATTTATTAAACATTTAATAATTTTCGAACACGAGTTTCTTCACAGTAAGTGTTTCAACCGAGCCATCTGTTGAAGGTTAGTAACGCAACTGGAACTTCCCGAAACTGCGTTAAAGTGCGTCGACACCTCTGTAATACGCAGAGTATTGCGTAATCGCAATTGCGCGGCGCAGCGCAGCGGTCTAACACATCTCTAACATCCTCCGAGCGCAATAACAACAACACGCCGCCCGCCGCCCGCCGCCGCGCGCCGCCGCCCGCCGCCGCCCGCCGCCGCCCGCCGCCGCCCGCCGCCGCGCGCCGCCGCCGCCCGACACGGCTAACATTATTGTACGGCATTCCACACTCGTGGCACTTGCGGGTACAGCCGGTAATAGAGTGCGCGAGAATACGGCACTACTTCAATGGATGTGACTTCAATGTGTGTGAACTATTATACCCTACATTTAAGAGTTTGCAGCACACGCGACCGGCCGGACGCGACGCTCGAGTTATTATTATCCACAATATCCAGCTCCAAATTAAATCGAATGTAGATTATTCTCCCTCCATTTCTGACGCAGGTATTTTTGACTTTTTATGTGGCAGGTGTGGATGTAGGTATGGTGTATAGGGCAGGTTCCGTCCCAACCTAAATTAACTACTGTTCGCCTCAAACATATAATGTATAACTCATTAACACATAATACAGTTTCTACAACAGAACTCGATTTTTTTTATACGAAATGTGTCTACACATTTAGTTATACCTATTTTGAATCTAAACAAATTTCATTTTCAATAGTTCGAAAGTTATTGTATTGCAAATAAATATAAAACAATTAGGGGGTCGCGTGTTGCCTGTGGGAGAGTGGGACTGCACGCGACTTTCATACCGAAAGTAGTGGGTGCGAACTCCACCTCGCACTTTATTTTTCTTAAAATATGTATGTATGTGTGCTTAAAACACGTGTTTTAGCGGTGAAGGCAAACTGGCAAACATCTGCATCGTGAGAAAACCGACATGTTCTGAGAAATTTGAAGAGTTTTAAGGAGTTTGGTGAATGTCACCAACCCGCACATGGCCAGCTTTGTGAGTGAAGGTATTACCTCTCTCATCAACAGCGAAATCCCTGCGAGCCAGCAGTGGGAACGTAAATAGCTTAGCTAATGCTAACAAAAAATTTAATTTTTCCCCAACATGAATTGTATAACGTAGGTATTATGTATAGTTATTTTTATGAAATGTCATAGATATAGGTAGACTGTTAAGTTTATAGAATAATAATGTAGATAAAATAAGGTAGAAAAAATAATAATAGGAACGTAGGAAATAATTAGACAGGCAAAATTAAATGGTAGCAAAATAGTAGTCGTTAGCTACTCACTGAAGAGGTAAGTTCGTAAATTCATTATCCTACGGTTCGTAAATGATCGAGGTGCACATTTCGCTCGCAGCTAATGTGAACTCATTTGTGCAGTTTAGTCGCTAATGAGGACCTACAGCGGGTACTGCAATGAGTGCAGTTGGCATGTGCCAGGAGCACAGTAGTCAACAGGCGGCCACATCAGCAGTGGGCGCACGTGCACCGCGCCGATCACTCAACACAAAGCGACGGGAAATATTCTAATGGACGATCGATAGCACATCACATAGCACACGTGTAGTCGCCCAGCCTGCTCACGCGGGCTGCTGGAAATAACAAACATAAACAGTATTTTATTGGTTGTTATGTGATTGTTGTCTATTTATTTTACAATGCTTTAGATTTACAGCCAATATTTTAAAAAAGTTTACGATTAGAGCTCCATTATCTCGGCCGAATAGGATGCATCCTATTACACAAACAACCGCATGCGGTTGTTTGTGTAATAGGATTTTTCAAATCTCCGAACGTCAGTTAACAACACAATTTGATATAAATCCCGAAAATCACCTACGTTATTTCAATGAACAGACCAAAGGAAAAATGTTAACTCATTGCGAGTACCCACGATCTAATCATCCGATGGTTGGACTTTAATCTGTAGACTCGCATAGGTAACTAAGCAACGCAGACTTCGGCTGAGCTAGACTGTTGTGGACACAGAATATGAAACATCTTTGGTCACATATTAGGTACTAGCAAAGACGATTCTTGTAATTATTCTACAACCTCCATATTTTTGTTACAATAGGTAATTTAAATAGAAATCCTCAGGAACTAATTAACCTTAAAAATTTTTAATTGAAAAGAAGTTAAATCTATCGGCAGATCTAATTTCTATTCATTACCCACTTGTGTGAGTAACGATTTTCATCACTCCATTGTCGTTGGATAAATTCGACTTATTAAAAACCTGTGCGTGGAACCTCGCAACAGGTAGCGCTCTCAATATTCAAACCATTGCCTTCACATTGTAGTTCAGTTACTTTAGCAATAGAGACATAATTGGGCTCATACGGCGGGCGCTGCCGGCGCCTTCACACCGCTCACACCTCCTTTAATAATCTACAAAGTGCTGACGACGGGCAAAATAATCCAAACAAATGAAACGGAACTTTATTACCAAATGATGACTCCTCTCGCTCACTGCCTCCGCCATGCTCCTTAAATAGGACTTATTTCGCCGCCGTTAAGCGAGACGCGGAGGCCTATCTGATCGCAGCTTTGTTTTACGATCACTTGTCACTCGGCAACAACCGGCACGGCTTTCAATCTCCTAAATGTAGTCAGGCTCTTAAAGCTAAAGAGATTGCGTTTGGTTGGAGGTTGGATGGAATCAAAGCGCAGATAAGGAGTGCTCGTAAAGGGCGCACGGACGCGGCCGCCGGAGCGCGCCCGCGGCGAGGGGCAATCCGTGACCCTCGCATGGACCAGCCTTGTTTCTATCCCACTTCTAATTTGGGAATGAAAGATGACAATCTTGTCCCTGAAATAAACTAGCGACCGTGCTTAGATGGCATTAAACCTTTATAAAAATGAATATTGTTGTAAAAAATATTGTTTTTAATATTTTTTTGGTCTTTCTTGTTTTATGTGTTTAGAATGATTGTACGAGTACATGAGTCGAACACAATTTCAACGTGAAAAAGCAGAAGTGATTGACAACGTAGAATTTCTTTTAAAACATTTGATACTGTGTAACCGTACCAACACTTGAATATTTAATTTGCCAAAACCTAGAGATTAACAACTTCCTGGCGGCACCCTCCGCGATTCTTGTCACGCGACATTTCCACATAAGATGTTAATTGTAAGGCCTCGAAGCGGCGATTGTAAAGTGTACTTCATAGCAAGCCCCCGCCCGCCCGCGGCCGGCGCTAAGTTGGAGTTGCAGACTCCGGAACATGTCGACTTCGGCAAATTCACTGAGGGTTGCAAACTTGCGAGATTCCACCCAAACTGAGCCCTACCCCGCGGCGCTAGCGGCCTGCTCGTCGTATCGGCGACCCCCAACTTCGCGCATCTGTTACTTTCCACTCGCCGCTATCTAAGACACGACGCGGCGAGGGACATTCGTTAAATTTGCTATTGACATAATTCATTTTTAGAAGACACTGCAGAACGCTTTCTTTAATTGTACAAGTTCGCCGCACCTTGCGACACCTCAGGAGACTCGCGAAGCACAAGGCATACTGTGACACTTGTAAACATTTTTAAAATATCATCATTAGGGTAAGAAGCATAGACGGCCAGCGCAACGTTTATTCGTCTACCAACTAGGTGGGGAAAAGGCCGCATTCAAACCGAAGAACTAGCCGAACCCCAAGAAGTTTGACCCCTTATAGTTGGTCGTCTTTAGGAGGTTGAGGAGGGGTTGATATTGTATATGGACAATACAACTACATCCTTACTTTGCATAATAAAAATCTAAAGAGATGAATGCTTACTCCCAGGGAGATCAAAAATAACTTTTCACCCTTTCCGTTCTCGAAGGAACTTCAAGAAATTACAAAACTTATGTTCCATTATTTTGTTTAAAGTTGCATGCTTACATTTTACGTAAATCAGACTTAACTTTCGTTACACAGAAAATACACACTTTAAGTTTCCGGTTTTTACGAACGGAAGTTTTGAACAGTAAGTCAGTAGTTCAGGACAAAGCGTTGAATATTGTTGTATGTTGTTAACGAACTTATCATTCTAAACAAACCCATAAGAGGTTTCAGAATGTTTTATGATAAGATGTATTTGTGTGAACTTTTTAATAAATAAATAAATATATAGTTTTTATTCAAATACTGTGTGTAAGCCTTATAAGCCCCAAACTCGTACGTTATACTGGTAACGAACTAAAAACACGTTTAATGTTGGTATCGGCATAACTCAGAGGCTGCATTGAGCGCTGAATAAAGGACGTCGCTGAAAGTTTCACGAACGATTGGCAATATCATACATACGCCACCTGAGCGATAAATAAGAGGGATTCTCGCGCCGCGAGGCGAGAGCCGCGGACTGCGGAGCCCACTGTTTACGATGTCAAACATCCATTTTGATTTCACTGAACATGAAGGCGATACACTAATTTCAAATATGCGTGCTATTTTTAACAGTAAATATGATTGAATTCAAGTAAATTGGTGAATAGATGCTAAAATCAGGCCTGAGGACTAAACATTTTATACCTTAACGTCTTTTGTTTCGTAATATATATTTTTGTCTGTTTTATTACTTCTCGGGAAATTCGATTCGTTGCAGATATATGGGGGGTTTTTAATGATTTACTAAATCTGTTTAACAAACAAATATGTAATGTAATGTTTGCAAGACAAAGGTGAACAAAGGTTTACGCGCAATCACAGTCTTTATTGTAATAATTAACGTCAACGAGTCTTTTTTCATTTATATAAATAGTAGAATCGATCTTTTAGCAATTTGATTTGTAAATACCTATGTATATAGGTTCATATATTTAGGCATATTTTTTGCTCTGATTAAATGTTTGAAAGTAGATCAGACAGACGGCGGTCTATGGAGAACAGAACCTTCAACATACATAATTTAAAATGGTATTAATAAGGGTGATGTAGTGTCATAAGGTGAGATAGGCGGAGAAGGGGAGATAAACGGCCGATGAAACGGATAGCGGAAATGGACCGGTCCGGCGCAGGACGCTCTAAATCACGCCGCGCCGCGCCGCGCCCCGCCGCGCCGCGCCGCGCCCCGCCCGCCGCGCTAATGGCCAGCCTTCCCTTCTAATACAAAAATCACACACTATACACTGAATCATGCAATGGACGAGCATCAATACGAGCCCAGCTAATGTATCACCTTTGTAGCCCCGACGCGACGCTAAAGGGTGGTGTTTGTCACAATTATCTGAATAATCTATTTGAAAGATATGAGGAGTCAAATAGGAAATTTAAAACCTAATGTTTGCAACAAAATTCAAGATTCATTATTTCAGATTTGTAATAGCTAATTTTGTTTGTTCAAGTTACTTTTACTAGTAGTTGACATAATTTGTATATTCATAGTCATATTTATAAGTCAATATAGGAGAAGCCTTAGTTTGATTTTGTACCTTATTTTATGTCAAATAAATATTTTTTTTCTGTTTTTTTTACAAATAAAATCCTGTTGGGAGTAAATAATGACCTAAATAATTAATTTTACAAACACAATATACATTTTGAGGTAAAGTGAAGTAAACTGAACTTTGTGAAATTAACATGATCTTAAGTTTAATTGTTTTCCAATTTGTATCTGTGACAGGCTTCTAAGGCGTTAATCAATCGGAAGTCTGAGAAAAATGTAGATTTTCTCAGACTTCCGATTGATTAACCGCGGCAGTTTAGAATAAGCATATTAGAATAAACTGATCATTTAGCAACGGAGCCGGCGCGGCGGAGTCGGCGTCGGGGCGCCGGTGGTGTATTCATGAAATAACAGGCAGGAATACACCATCAATTTATTAAACTTGATATTGAATAATGGAGCACATCGCGCTGATGCGTGAAATGAATAACTTTACTAATCACAGAGCATTTGAAAACCGTTTGAAATAATTTCCGCTGTTTCGGTAAATAATTAAATATCTTTTGTATATATTATGTAAAGTGTCTGTGCCTTTTTTAAGGGCCTGGCAAAAACGATGTGAATCTTGAGACGAGTATGATTTGTAAATCGGAACTTTCTATGAAATAATAACTGTTGTTGTCCTATTTAAATGTTATAAGACTGTTTCGGAGATCTCGAGTTCCATAAGCATTAGCTTCTATTCGGTAGCCTGCGCCGCCCGGTCTGACATTACTCCGCAGGGCGGTCGGCCGGCGCGTCGGCTTTTCCGATAATACAGCGTTATTCAAAACGATCTGTCGAAGACCTTTTATGCAAACCCAGGCCGAAGTTATTGAATAAGTTTCAGGAGATGGGACTTCTCCGCAAAAACTACATTATGCGAATATTGTCGATCTATCACCGCCCGCGGCCGGTCGCCGCCGGCTGGTGTCGATCTTCTATATTTTATGCTAAGACTCAGATTGAGCACTTTCTATTCATGGCTTTCTATAAATGCGAAGGTAACTTCATTTTTTCTGGGTAGGCTAACGATTCGAGACATGAATAAATTTTCAAATAGTTTCATACGTAAAAGTTAAAAGTGAAATTTATGTTGGACGATCAAAGGACACAACTCACTGTCGAGTGGATGCACCCCCAATATCGTGTGTCAGTCGCCACTCGTACGACATTGCTCAGAGTTGCAATAAATACATTTCACAGTGAAATCAATAGTGTAGCACGATAGTTGTAGTTGTCGTATGTTTGAAAATGATGTCCATCAGGCACATTTTCTGTGTCCTCCGCTATGAGCATCTCTCCTATAACCAGCTCAACACAGGTCCTTAACACCTTGCCTGAACATTAATAACGAGCAATTTATAGACGAGCGGTTGATACCCGCTACGCTTGTAGCGGAGCTACGCTTGTAGCGGAGCTACGCCGTAGCTGCTCTACGAGTACGACATGAGTGGCAGCTCTACGCCAATGGGATATGAGTCAGTCAATGAAACGGTTTTGGCATAACTGCCTTACGGGGTTTAACCTCTTTGGAAGATTAACCTCCGATCAAGAAATGGGACGGGCGGTCGGCTTCTCCTAACGTTTAGTAGTAGAATGGACGTAGTGGCGAGGCCGCGAGCGGCGGAGGGCTCATCAGCATGCGCGTGGCGGCGTGCGGCTGCATATTCATGTGCCGCACGTCGCGGCGGACGCCTCGCGCCGGGGTTTACGACGAATATGCATGAAAGTCTTTAAGTAGCTAATCATAAAAAAGGTGTGTGTGCGATTCACACACAATAAAAGTGAAACTTCAGTAAATCGAAAAAGATAGATATGAATAAAAGAAAAATCTGTGCAAAAAGATTTTGTTGTAGATGTTTCTTGCTAACCTTGTTAGCGTTTAAGATTGGCTTACCTGTCGTTTTTCCGTTGCATCCGGTTTAAAATCACAACATAATTCTAAAGAAGTTCACACTTCAAAAACGTGTGCGTCTCAGGGCACCCAACAGAAGTGATATCTTAGTAAGTGCATGCTCGAAATACTCGAAATACGGCTAGTGGTGTGGGTTCGAGTGAAAGAGTAACGAACAGATTATATAGCTTTCCATAAAAAAAAAATCCCATCAAAATTCTTCTTCTCGAAATCTTTTGTATAGTAATAGAATTTATCGACACACGAGCGTAAATCTATCAGCTAAAGCCCAGAAAAACACGGCCTTTGCCAGAAAACGAATTACCTACTTTAATACGGTTGATAAAGATTTATCGAGAAATCTGCGACAAAGAATGGCTCAGCTACGGTCAGTAGTCCAGTTATTATGAACAATCTCTGAGAGAGACTCGTCTCGAGAGGTCTGCAGCCGTTCTGGATCGAGTTAATCAAATGAAGCGGCGACGTTTCCGACGTCGGTAATAAAGTGTTTCCAATTTACAGTATCTGAGGGATAAATCCGGACGCGGCTAAAGCGTCCATTAACAGATAAGTACCGGATAAGGCGCACAGCCGCTGTGTGTGCTCATTTATTGTTCAAGATCAATGGGTTTTTTAATTGATGTAATGTAATTATATGAATGCGTATGTTGTTGAAACTTTGGATGTTGCATTTTTGCACTAGCTTAGTGCCAGAGTATATTTTAAATAATAAGTAAGCATTTTGATAATCACTTCCTCTATTGTTAATGTTAATTTGTTTAACAATTATAACGTTGCATATAAAAAAAAAATAAAAAAAAAATATTTATTTACATTAAGGTACACAAATATACGTTAAAAAGTTTAAAACTGCGTAGCGACCTCATCGCCCTCCTCCTTAAGTACAAATTAAACCTGGAGTTAGAATAAATATTCTGGTGTTGTTTAATCCTAAAGAACTAATTATTTGGTTTGGGCCAAGTGTAAACGCTTAAAAAGGCCGCATTCATTGATTAGGATGGTGCTGTGACGAGGGTGTGTTTGTGTAGCGCTCCGGGGCCGCGCGTGCTAGAACTACAAGTGGATGGCCCGTCCGGGGCCCGCGCTGCCGGGCCAGCGGCCCCGGGGGCCCGCGCTGCCGGGCCAGCGGCCCCGGGGGCCCGCGCTGCCGGGCCAGCGGCCCCGGGGGCCCGCGCTGCCGGGCCAGCGGCCCCGGGGGCCCGCGCTGCCGGGCCAGCGGCCCCGGGGGCCCGCGCGGCGCGCCCGCCTGCGACGCACTACAACTAAAGGGCCATATCATTGCGCTGAACAAGCGTAACTGAGTCCTTTTCTAGCTATGAGCCTCCTTTTATTGGACGGCATTGTCACATACTTGAAATTTGATTACTTATAGCTTCTATTCTATTGCAC
Source organism: Gymnoscelis rufifasciata (assembly GCA_929108375.1). Taxonomy (NCBI): domain Eukaryota; kingdom Metazoa; phylum Arthropoda; class Insecta; order Lepidoptera; family Geometridae; genus Gymnoscelis; species Gymnoscelis rufifasciata. Next base: position 16,535,965 of record OV815309.1, read on the forward strand.
GGTAGGGAACATTTAGCACTATACTTTTTTTAGGTTGCTACCTTAGTAATCAGCAATTTATAAGTGGACCATATTGAGAAGACTGCAAGCGGTAGAATCTTTCCATACCTTCTCTCAAGGTTTCTCTCAAGGTACCTCGGTATTAATCTATTTATTTTTATTTTTTTATTTTATTTAGAAATTGGAGAAAGAAACTAAAAATGTTGGAAATACAACCTGAGTTGGCACGATATTTTCCACCATTTTCAGGTGCATTGTTAAAATTCAGCAGGTTTCAGTGAGTAGGGTTCGCGCGAGATGTTCCAGCGGAATGCGATATATTGGCCCTCCGCAGCGCGCTCTAGGCAGATAACTCAAAGCGGGTTATTGGCGAGTTGGCGATCAATCGCTGCTAATGGCATTCCGCGCTGCGTGGCCGCCGGTCCTCGCTCGAGGGACCGGGCTCGCCGGAGCACTGAGCTCAACGCGCCGGCCGGCCAGTGGGTTACAGAACAAATAACCATTTTCATGAAGTTGAATGGAGCCCCTAATGCGTTAGGGGCTCCATTTACCGAAACGTTTTATTTTTCCTTTGAGATGATTTTGTCAATATTTAAGACTAGTAGTGCCCCGCGGTGTTACCCGCGTTTAAACGTATTGTCCCGCGGAATTACATATTTTCCCGGGATAAAAAGTATCCTATGTTACTTCTAATACCTCCAAGAATATGTGTACAAAGTCTCATGATGATCGGTTGAGTAGTTTTCGCGTGAAAGCGTCACAAACAAACTAACATTCACAGTTATAATAGTATAGGATTCATCTTAAGTTTATATTATTACTTGCTTTAACCGCGTAATAAGGGATTTTGTCGCGGTAAAAAGCATCTTTGTATTTTACTGGGAAAGCAGCTATGTTCGTGCCAAATTTAATCTAAATCGGGCTTCACTCGCAATAATTGATTTTCCCGCGAAAACTGATATTTTACCGCGGTAAAAAGTAGCCTATATGTTATTGTGATGTATAAGCTATATTGTGGTAAAGTTTCATTCAAATCCATTCAGTAGTTTTTACGTGAAAAAGTAACAAACATCCATACATCCATACTTTCGCCTTTATAATAGTAGTAGGATATAATTTTTAAGTGTCCATATATGGACATAAGTATTACTAGATACTGAGAATTATTTATGAAACCATTCAAAAAGATAGATTAATTTCGATAATACACAATAAATAATTAAAAATAATAATTCGATACTATTCAACTATCAACTACATAAGTATGGTTAACTTTCTTCCTTATTTATTTGAATCACAACCAAACTTAGCTGACTCCTTGTATTTAATTAAATTTACTGATGACGATGAGAAATATTGTATCGGTAATAATCATTGGACGGTTTTCATGTAGTAAATAAAGATTCTACATAATATCTGCCGCTTCCTAAGTGAACGATAATTAAAAAGTATTTACTTAAGATTAGAAACGGTCGTCCCGTCCGGAGTACCTTTCCTCCACGCATTAGCCCTTTAAGTCGTTATGTCTTAATCTAATGAAGACCATGAATACAAGCCGCTAGCGCTCCTGTCCTCCGCGTGCGCGCGCGAAGCCGCCGCCGCGCCGCGCTCCACTAGTTACGAAGAACATTACAAGTTGCATTGCTCATGTGTAGAGTGGAGCGGTGCGCCGCGGCTGCATCGCGCGCGGGAGCGCCAAGGCGGCTAGAAGAAGGAAGGAATATAGGAATAGTCAACGACTCACCCTCGCAGCGCGCGCAGCAAGCGGCGGCGGCGGCGGCGCGGGAGTGGCGCGCGGCGCGGGGGTGCGGCTGCGGCGCGGCGGTTGCACGGCGCGTGCGCGGCGCGCGGGCGGCGGCGTGGCGGCGCGGCGCGGGGGCAGCGCGAGCAGCTGGTGGTACAGCTCCAGCTCGTGGTAGAACTCGTCCCCGTCCCCCCCGGGGGCCCCCGCCGCCCCCGCGCCCGACACCTCGGCCGTGAGCCCGTTGAGCACGAGCCGGCGCGCGGCCGCCATGCCGCATGCCGCGGGGGCCGCAGCCCGCCCCCGGATCCAGCGGACGCCGGGTTTTGATTTGTTTTTTTTTTTCAATAAAGTTAAATTATTGAGCAAGTTCGCCTTTCTCTCCGCGAGTGAGATTTACGGAACAAGGATGTTCGAAGTTTGCGCAGAGTCATTTATTTGAACTGAAATTGAATGTTTCTTTCGTTAATCGCACAGTCTACATGTGTGACGAGGAATATGTGTTAGTGTTAGAAAAATAGGTACTGATAGATATGATGAATAATCATTATGTTAGATTATGACAAAAAAAATATTATTTGTTTTGTATAATATTAATAATGTATCCCTAATTAATGACTTAATATTTTTTTTCTTTGTATTTGTTTATTTAATCATTTTAAATATGACATTTGTAATCATAGTTAACACTTGGAATATTTAACCGATCCAAACTATCTTTTCCCAAGTCAGTCGGCAGTCAGCAATGTTATAAGTATTTCATATTGAACACCTTGTCTGTATTCTGTACTATTGTTTCTGTATGTACCTATATTATATACTTATTAGAATTTAACGAAATCAGGTGTACAACATGTTAGATATGATGAATAAATAAACTACGAACCAAGTCTCCTTCAAATGATAATATTTCATTATATGTAGGTACATCATAATATAGATATTTTAAGAAAGATCAAGATTTTAAGAGAGCTGCATTTATCGGTATGTAAAAGCGCGTCTTTCGACTCATTGATGGTGATTATGAATGGTTAACTTATATTGAGCGGCAATTTTGAATCAGACTGTTATAAGCAAGACACAAGAAAACACTAAGGAATATCAGGTAATCCGTCGATCAAATTTCAATGAATAAAAAACTAATTTTCCTAAAACAGCATTAACTTTATCCAACTATTAGATGATCAATTGTGTCTAAAACTTGATAAGTAAAGCATAACCACGCCACTTCATACTTTCTTTACATTTCTAAATACATTGACGTGCAGCTAATAAACTTAAAACAACAGTTTTGTTCGGTTGCGTACGTAATCGTGGAGATGTGGCGAAGTAGCCTGGAGCGCGGGACACGCCGGCGCGAGCTCGCGGCGCCGAGCGCGACTGCCGCCGCCGCGCCGCCGCCGCGCCGCCGCCGCCGCCGCTTTACATCTCAGAATAAACTGATCCTATATTATTAACCATCTTGAATAAAACTATTTTAAATAACTTAGGTACCTACCAATGTTGTAGATATGGTCTTTCCGTTTGTGGGAGAATGTGAGGTGCTTATGATGAATGAAAAGTGGATTTCAACGATCAAGTTACTTTACTTTAAGTACTCTAACTTTCAAATATTAAGGACTTTAGATTATGCATGAGTGGCATCCGCACGAGTCCGTGGTTCGCTGCGAGGAGAACTAGCTATCAGCTGTCCTTAGGCCCGTATTAATGAACCACACGATCCAACGAAAAACTGACTGACATTTCAACGCAACGCAAGGCCTAAACTATAAGGGTTAGAAACTTGAAATTTTGCACAGGGGTTCCTTTTATAACGTAAGGGAGCACAAAGGAAGGTTTTTTTTAAATAACCCTCTAACCCTTTACAACCGGCTTGATACGAGCGTGAGTTTCATTTAAAAAAAAAATTTGCTCCAAACTGTTAACTTTTCGCGAACGCAACCGGCGTCGATCGAACGTGAGTGAAGTATACGCTCGCTAAAAAAATACAAGAGCGCGGTGCATGACGTCAGTCACCTGCTAGCCGCGTTTTGAGATGACTGCATTTTTAGACCCTCGCCGCTCCGCGGGTAAGTTATTATTTTGAATAGTAATTGTAAACTTTGTAATGGTGTTTTATACTTATTTTCAAATAAAAACATGGTTGTGTACATAGGCATTCTTAATTTTGTGATATCTGTTTGGGTTTACGTACAATCTTGTCGTGAAAATTGACTGTTACGATCGTATGACGCCGGTCGTAGGCCCGTAATGCTATGCAGTACTAGGCACTGTTTTGGGACCACGGTTTTTATGTTGTTTAATTAACTAATAGTGTTTTTTATGTCATTTTAGGAAGAAATTTAAACGAAGACCAAGTTCTACAAGTCCTGGGAGATGGTAACTTTTCCGACGTCGACGATTTCGAAGATGACGACGACGAAATCCAACCCAGTATCCTTGAAGACCTTGGCTTGGAGGATGTACTATCCGAACCGGAGCCATCACCACCTTCTGCACCAGAACCGTTACCAGCTTCTACGGCACGTACGGGACCAGCTCCGGAACGTCGGTCTTCGCGTCCACCTTCGCGAAAAAGGGTATGGCGTCAGGTATTATTTGAGGATTGTACGCACAACTATCCGTCTCTTCCGGTGAAGCCAGTGAGAGCCCCAATGGATTATTTCACCGACTATTTCGACAGAGAATTTTTTGAAGAAGTGGCCCGATGCACAAACATCTATCATCACAAACATACGGGCGTAGAATTAAAAATTACGTCTGTCGAAGTCGCGAGGTTATTCTCAATACACATAATCATTGGGTGCATTCCATATCCCCGGATTCCGATGTACTGGAGAGGTGGACTCAAGCTGAAGCTTGACTTATTAACTGAAGTTAATAACGGACCAAATGTCGCGTGATAGGTTCTTAACAGCCCGCAATGCACTGCACGTCGTGGATTCTGAAGAAGCCCCGCCGACGGACAAAGACAACCCTCTGTGGAAAGTTCAACCTATGATAGACAGAGTAAAAGCTGCGTGCAATAAACTTGAGAGAGTGCCCGGCTTTTACTCAATAGATGAACAGATGGTGCCGTTTACTAGCAGGTGCGTTCTTCGACAGGTGGTCAGGAACAAACCTAGGCCAGTAGGGCTAAAAAATTTCGTTTTGACAACAACTGAAAGATTGATGCTGGACTTTGATATTTACAGAGGAGCTAAAATTATGTTCGGTGATACTACGCTTGGGCTTAGACCTTCTGAGATTCTGCATTTACTAAAGAGCGTCCCACCCGGAAGCTGTGTGTACCATGACCGCTACTTTACCACAGTTCCACTGATCGAAGAGATCGAAGAGACAAAACGCAAACTTCACAGCACTGGAACGGTAATGATGAACAGGATCCCAGATCGTACGGCAATCTTTAAGTAACTTTCCTAATAAGCTTAAAGCTGACTTTTTAATAATTAGAAGATTTTTAGTTTTTGTTACGATTATTGCCAAAGGTAACTAAGAGTGTTGATTTTATGTTAAACTTAAGGGTAATTCTTATAAAGGCTGATTAAAAAGATACTCATAAATAAATAAAGAGGCTGATTTTGCAAAAAGTTGTTTTAGTTTACTTCAAACTTCCGAAATAACTGGCGAAATCTAGTAACCCTCACGTACGTGAGTATGTAGCGTACGACCTGAGACTCACGATCGTGCGGGTAGGTTTCTAGGTTACCTATAAACCTACGATTTTTTTAACTGGTTTTTTTTTGCTCCTTAGACTTATAAGATTACAACTAAAAAGCTTTTATTATAAAAATCGGGAAAAAAGGTATCCGGTTGTAAAGGGCTAAGGGGGTTAAATGAGGGTGCAAAGTTCATATGACACTTTGTCATTTCTTAAGTTATTTGAATCAAATTCAGTATAAATATTTTTCAGTATACAAGGTGTTTCCTTACGGTATCTACTGCGGGAAGGGGGTGAAGGGCACGCACCAGACGGACATATTTTGTTCTACAACTTCTCAATTTGGCGGCCTAATCTAATATCTAGGTCATATTTAGCCTCATATCAGTTGATTTAGTTTTTTTTAACACCGGGAACAAGATATAAAAATAAAATTAAAATTTTAACCCCTGTTTATTTAGTGATTGGTGGTTTTGTCTGTTCACGTCCGTAAGTGGAAACCCTCTGAATCCTTACAAGTGACCTCCGGGTGGTGCTAAGAACAGTCTCTGGTGGTAGGCTTCGGCCGCGGCTTGTCACCACCCTCCGGGCTGGGCCAGTGCGTGAAGCGATTTTTTCTTGTTTCGTAATGTGGTCCGGAGAAGCCATCTACCTTCTAGGTCTTCATGTCCCATCTTAGACCACATCGTCACTTTACATCAGGTGAGATTGTGGTCAAATGAAGCCTTAGACAGCATAAAAAAAAACAAATACCTCCAGAACTAAAACAACACACTGAAAGTGAGAACTTTCTTATTTTTTGAAGTAAACTAAAATGCTCTAAACATTTACAAATCACAATTTCCGCGGGAAATAACGTTGTTGTTGAAAAAAAAACACCCACCGCGTAAAAAGCCCTGGCGTAGGTATATCAATGTAACTCGAGAAGTACTGGGATCAACTTGCAAGCCGTGCTGGCTAAGTGGGAGCACACTAGACGTTTATTCTGAAGGTCGTGGGTTCAAACCTCGCCACGCACCGCTGAATTTTTCTTCTACTTAAAATAATGTTTAAACATCATATATATTTTTCACATTTATCATTCCCTTATTTATTTAGTAGCATCAACAAGATAAGCATTAATACATTCAAGAATCTCACACTATGATAATTATAACAAATACACAAAATGCTACCTTAATAACCACTCAAACGTCCAGCCGCGAAACTTACACACCGTTCAAACGTCCACGTCGCCGCGTAAACGTTTATGGCGCCGCGAGCGCGTCCCATTTTTTACATAAATGGGCATATCTTCCTAACTGCTACACCTACGCTCAAAATAAAAATACCACAAAAAAGCTAAAACTATACGCAATCAATAAATTTATAGATTTAAGTATTAAATGAATCGTAAGGGTCTCAAAAAAAATCCTAATCTTGAAAAAGTAGCTTAAAAATTCATAATTTTTTTCTGGAATGGATTTCATTGGTTTTAATTGTAGTTCTTCCTAAAAATGCATATATATTATTAAACTAGATGATACAAGCTTTTTTTTTTAATACCAATTAATCACTACCTTTCCTTTCAATAACTACCAGAATAAACCAAAACAAACCACCTCTTGCGTAACAACTGTGGTGGCTCGGCGGCGAAACACAACAAACAAATCTAAAATACTCGGTTGTTTCATTATATTTTGTTTGTAGGAGTTTATTGAATTAAGTTTTATTAATTGTGTCTCCATTACAAGTATTACTTCTTGAAAATATTCATGGATAACTTCAAAAACACGATTATAAACATGAAAAAGAAGCTTGAAATTCATAAAATTTTTCATTCTTCCTGGATTTCATAGGTTTTATTTGTAGTTCTTCCAAAAATACATATATATTATTAAACTAGATGATACAAGCTATTTATTGATACCAATTAGTCACTACCTTCCCTTTCAATAATTACCAGAAAAAAACAAGACAAACCTCCTCTTGCTGTCACTACTGTGGTGGCCCGGCGGCGAAATCCAACAAACAAATCTAAAAATCTCGGTTGTTTCATTATATTTTGATCGTAAGAGTTAATTAAAATATGTTTTATGAATGTTGTCTCCATTAAAAGTAATTATTTCTTTAGAATTCACTGAATCACTTCACACACATGATTATCAACCCGGCATGCAACAATAACATGGCCATTGATGTCGAACAAAATTTTTTTCGTAATTATTATTTTATCGGACAAAGTTTTATCGTAAACAATCTTATAGAATGATATTCATATTCATATTCATATTCATTTATTCGTTGTTTCATGTGGTTACAATTTAGGTGTTAAGTATAATATTATATCTACCCTTACATGAGCCCCGTTGGGACATTACAACTACAAAAAACAGACTTATACTAATAGTAGGTAACTTATTACATATTAAATATTTATAATTAAATTTAAAATTGTTTTAAAGGAAAGTTATATTTATAATAATAATATGGCTAGTGTCAATCTTTAATTGTTTTTATAATATTAATATTACCTATTTATTTCTATTGTATGAATTACATATCACAGTTTATTATCTAGATCTAATATCTTAAATATTATTATTTTGTACCTTGGATATTATAACAATTTAATCAATTACTTAATAAACTATATATATATATTTATTGCACACATAAGTTATTATCATTAATTAAATTAAATTTATGTAATTACTATGTTATTATAAGCTATTTAAATAATTAATTTGAGTTTTCTTATATGCTATTCATTTAGAAGTGTTATTATTATTATGTACCTATCTAATAGGTAATAATATATTTATTATTCTAATTTATCTTCCATGTACTCTTTAACTGAATAGTAGCTTTTATTAATTAGTAGTTGTTTTAGTTTATTTTTAAATATATTGTCTTTTTCAATGTTTTTTATATATTGAGGTATTTTGTTGTAGATTTTAATTGACCGGTAGTATGGGCTTTTCTTATAGATTTCTAAAAAGGGTTCTGGGAGTATGAGTTTGTTTTTATGACGAGGGTTTTTATTAAAGCTATAGTATGATATATATTTACGGACAAATAGGGACATTTCTAGTATATATATTGACGGGAGTGTTAGGATATTTTCCTTTTTAAAATGGGGTCTACAGCTTTTTTTTTTTTTCAGCTTTTGATTCTTGAGGATTACTTTGATATATAACACTAAGTAAATAGGGCAAATACAACAATAATAATTGCATTCTAAAACACACGCGCGTGACTCACAATGTAAACAAACAAGTCCAAAGATAACAAATATTTTTTTCAATTTTTTTGTTGCCAGGTACGGTTTTCTTGGATCGGAATAGTTGCAGAATTTATTTAAGCTTTATCTAGTAACAATTTTGGGCAACTCAAACTTATTTCAACCGAGAAAGAAACGTAAAAGTCTATAGGTGGAGCTGGCTGCTCTAGTAGCCTGGACGTTTCACGCATCATTTTCTTAGGCTGAAATAGTCACCTGGACGTTACCGCGTAAAAAGCCCTGGCGTAGGTATATCAATGAAACTCGAGAAGTACTGGGATCAACTTGCAAGCCGTGCTGGCTAAGTGGGAGCACACTAGACGTTTATTCTGAAGGTCGTGGGTTCAAACCTCGCCACGCACCGCTGAATTTTTCTTCTACTTAAAATAATGTTTAAACATCATATATATTTTTCACATTTATCATTCCCTTATTTATTTAGTAGCATCAACAAGATAAGCATTAATACATTCAAGAATCTCACACTATGATAATTATAACAAATACACAAAATGCTACCTTATTAATAGACACAAACTGAGAACAATAACAACATGCAAAATAATCAATTATTATTAAAAATTAAAAATATCATAAAATTAAGTATTGCTATTATTAACAATTGAAGAATCTATAAAATATATATATATAAATATCCTAAAAATAATCAATTAAAATTAAATTAAAATAGGCAAAATTAAATAAAATGTTACATTAAAAAAAAAACAAAAATCTAAATTGTAAAATATAAAACTAGAAAAAGATAATAAATAAGAAATACAGTTAACAAAGTTAATTTATTTATCCCTTGTTTAGAAGTTATAGGGGGAGTGAAAAAAAATTATGTTAAACCTTTATTTCATTAATGAAGACCTATCTATAGACACCATACAAGATTTGATGTTTTTTTTTCTGATTTTCAGTTCTCAGTATGGGCATGGTGGTAAGGGGAACCCTAAAATGGCGTGATCATCAATTTCTAGTCGTCTCGCAGTGTTGTATGTAGCGTATCTATCTAGTGGCAGATAACGATGACATTTTTTTAAGTTTTTAGATATTCCATTTCATATTTCGAATAATAACAATAATACTATTTAGATTTACAACGGGATAATTATTTGTCTTTCGACAATCAATGCTTAAGCATGTTTGATAATCATGTGTGTGAAGTGATGATATATAAAAAAAAAATAAAAAATATATAAAAATTTTTTTTAAGTATTTGTATTAATTAACAAATACTATTGTTATTTTTTTCTAACTTATCTTATCTTCCATTATTTTATGGTATAGAACAATATCGAAACATTATTGTATCGTCTATAAGCACACGGACGTTGCCTGTTGACGGCAAAATAGCCAGTCACGACTGCCATAAAACAAAACGAAAAAGACATTGACAATGACATTTGCCAGGGCTCGCAGCACGTAAACTCAGCCAGCAGCAGAATCAATCATACATTTACGTAACCACGCAAATTAACCAATTTTGTGTGGTACGTTATAATTTTATTCAATAAAATGCTGAAATTCGGCAAGAAACACATTGAGATCGCGGCTTCGTACGCGACCTCTGCTGCAGGGTTCGGCGGCACCGCCTTCCTGGCGATGCTGTACTTCACGGACTGGAAGGTGTTCGTGACCCACATCCCCTTCTACGGCAGCAAGTTCCCGAAGGTTGAGGAGCCCGAGAGCTAAGCGCCTGTCACCACTGCACTACCTACTGTACGTTAGATTAATGCTTAATAGGAATATGTGAATAAGTTATTCATTACAAGTCATTATTGAAAAAGGTTGCTGATGTTTTATTTAATAGTAGCACCTTAGCAATTTTTTAGGATTTCTTGCAATATTATCATAATAGGTATTTTGGTTATAGTGGGAATTATAAGGTTAAATCCCTCTTATCTACCAGTTTCTTATTATATTTACTTTTTTGGAATGTTAACCTTCCTTTCCATAGTATTAAATAGAAGGCTAAGTACCTATATAGCAATACATACTAATTTAATCGTTTATAGGGAAAGATGATAAAGATTATTTAAATTGATGTGGATGGCAACCAGATCTATCCACTGTTTAACCCTTGAAGATTCATCGGATTATTATTAGTTAGCTACTCTTGACTTCCTTGCCCCTATAATGAGTAATTGTCATAGAAATGACAACAGGTGATGTATAGTTCACGAAGCCCAGGGACACTAACTTCAGGTCCTCTATGCGGAGAGTTCCCGTCACGCGTGGACGTGTTCCCACCCCAACTGTTGGCCTGCAGGAGTTGCATAGCTGCTTTTTAGGGATGTGTTCATGAAGAATAAATCCCTAATTAGTTTTTAGTTATCTTATGTTAGTCTGTAAAGTATTTATTTAAATGCCTTTGTAAGGTATTTTACACAGTTTCTAAAGACTGCATTTATTATGTAATACTTTCTTTGGTCTTTAATTTATGATTGATTGAAATAATATCTTTTATATTATCGAAACTGGGTATCAGTCAAGCTTAGAATGCAATAACTAAAGAGCTGTTTTCATTTCGTTATTGTTGTAAGAGTGTTTAATTTATCAAATTACATTAACTAATAAATCTAAATTTAAAATTTAAGAAAAACCCCCGATTCTAATGCCTTTATTTCCTTAATAGTAAAACACCATCATATTAAGTAATATGCATGCGATGCACTTTCATTTCCCTTCCTCACTCTCAACCCCATAACTTTTAAATGGCTCAACCGAATTTCATGAAACATGTCTAAGAACACCCGCGCCAAACTCACCTTTCATACATAAATTAAAATCGCTCCATCCGTTCGGGAGCTACGATGTATCAGACAGACAGACATACACTTCAAACTTATAACACCCCTCTTATTTGGTCGGGGGTTAAAAAGGCTGGTGTAGTGTCAAATCAACATCAGCACAATCTCAACAAAACAGCACTTAATTAGAATCATAATGTCAGTCAGGGAGTCCTCAGCCACCGCTATACAGTCAATATATACACGGTGTAACACATTCGACGGATCTACGGAAGATGAGAGATAGGCGAACTTAATACCTGTTGATTTAACCCACATGTACATTTGATGCACCAATACTACTTGCTAAACTTAGTTTCTACAAAACGGACTCGATATACAAAGTTATTTTCAATACCGATATGCAGCACAAATGATCCGTCGACCGTATAAGACCTTGTATATAGTCGCCTTCACTCAAGTAAAATGTATTACAATAATTTGAGCCATTCTCCAGAACAATTACCTACCTACAATAAATCGACAAACATTAGTGACATCAGTCCAAATAAGTGCTTCTTAGCAAACCCATCGCTTGCACAGTTACCTCAGCCATCTAGTGTCACAGCCTAATTCTTAGCCAACTATGCAATGCAATGGAGGAGGGACTCAGTGTATTGTGCCATTACGCAGGTGAGTTTGCAGTCCTAATTTAAAAGTAATAGGATAATTAAATAAAATGATTAACACAAAAATCAATGCATGCACAGTCAGTACCGGATGATGCTGATTGCTTACACATTGAATGTTTTATTTACTAAATAACTAGGTGAATTACATTTTGTACTTATAATTAAAAAAGTGCAAATTTTGTAACAAGTAAGTTACTCATTTCATATAATGTATTTAAACTAGGTGCCCATAACACCCCAACTCTACTTAGGTACATACATTTATCAACTTCAACTAAACGCTCTATAGACATTCGGCAGAAACTGCCCGTTTATCAGAGTTTAACTGCTAATCCAAATTAGATGGAACACATTTTAGTAAAAATATGAATAAAATAAAACAGTCTTCCCTTTATACTTCCCTTCATATTATTATATAGGGTGTGTAAACATAGGCATTATGCAAAAATCTTAATGATCAACCGGAGCGGCACTCAATCTGAAGTTTTGGGTCGACCGGGTAGGCGCCACCGCACATTCCTCCGCATCTCCACTCCACTGCCACTCGGTGGGATCGGCCGCCCTCACCATCGGGACGGTACCGATGAGCGATGAGCGGGTGGTAGCTACCATCCTCCACGCGCGACGTGGGTACATCGGTAGGCCTCCCCGTCACAATTAGGCCCGAGCGCTCCGTCGACGAGGGGTCGCTAGTAGGTCCCGTCGGGGGCGCCGTCCCCGCTGCCCTGCGGCGCGTCCTCGTCGTCCGCCGGCGCCGCGCAGTCGGGCTCTCCGCGCGCGCGCGACCCCGCCACCTCCGCGCCGTGCGCGTCCACGCACCAGCACACGCCCACCGCCGCGTGGCACTGCCGCGGGCGGTAGAAGCCGCGCGAGTCGCACGCCGGCACGTAGCCCCCGCGCCGCGCCGCGCCCGCGTGCGCCCGCGCCAGCGCCGCGCAGGGCCGCGCCGCGCGCGCGTGGCACGCGCACCACGCCGCGCGGTCCAGCGCCGCCCCGCCCGCCGCGCAGCGCGCCAGGAACGGCCGCAGGCAGCGCTCGCGCGAGTCGTGCCGCAGCGCGTACAGGTCGCGAGGCGACAGCGCGCCGTCGCCGCCCGCGTCCAGGTGCTCGAACATCCAGCGCACCTCCGGCTTGCAGTCCGCGGGGAAGGCGCCGGGCGGCGGCGGGGCCTCGCGCGCGCGCTCCATGAGGACCGCGAACCAGTCGAGCAGGCGGTCCGCGAGGCGGTCGGGGCGGCAGCGGCGCGCGGCGGGGGCGGGGGCGGGGCAGGGACAGAAGCCGCGGCAGGCGAGCGCGACCGGCGGCGCGGGGCGACGCACGCAGTTGTGGAGGTCGAGGCGGCAGAGCGAGGAGTAGGTGCGGTTGTCGGAGCCGCAGAGGAAGGCCCGCGGGGCGCGCGCGCCGCAGCCGAGGCAGCGCGGCGGCGGCGCGGCCGCGGCGGGGGCTCCGCTCTCGTAGAACACGTCGTCGGGCGAGTAGCCGTCCCGCTCCTCGGGCTCCTCGGACGCCGCCACGATCACGTCGCTGCGAAATGACGGAGTGCGAAGTTTAATGTCCGAAACTATTGAAGATCGGGGAACACGCGTGGGGGTTAAATCGATAGTTATTAAGGTCACCTATGTCCCAGCTTTCGTTGATCCGTCGACCGTGTAACGCCGTGACGCCGTTTAGATTTTATCAATAAGTTAGGTATACACTGTTTAATGATTACATTATATAATTATAATACCTACAATCGTTCCGAAGCTATGCATAACACCAGTACATTTCGGCAATCCATTCAGTTCGCCCTTAAACTGATGACGTTGTTGAACGGCCGAGTGACTTCATATGCCTCGGGGGCTGTATGGTAATTTCTTGGGGAATTGAATTGCCATGGTAAATAAAAAACTGCACGACTTAATAATAAAATGAGAGCTCGCTGTACTCACCCGCGGCGCAGCACGTCCTTCTTGGTCTGGCAGAGCGCCGTGCCGCCGTCGCGCACGAGACACAGCTCGCGCTTCTTGCACACGAGCGCCGCGCACAGCGCGTCTGCCGAAAAACAACACAGTGTCAAATATTAAAAAAAAAATGCCTGCATTAAATGTGCCTGAAGATGAAAATGTTTAACAGGTGCGTGTTGGCCAGTCGTGACATATGGAGCCGAAACGTGGTGCCTCACTATAGTCTAAGTCGCTGAGCGGAGGCCACGTCCACCTCCAACATGGACGGGTGAATTGGTAAAGTCACGGTGCATGCAGGCCGCTTCCAACCCATATAAGGTGGAGAGAGGCCTATGCCCAGCAGTTGATATCATGGCTGTAATGATAATGATTAGTGTGCGAGTAAACCGAAGAGTAGCTTACTGCGAGGGTCATAGATGTAGCGACGTGGGCGGCGCGCCGCGGCGGCGTCCGCGGCGGGCTGCGGCGCCGGCGACTCCTGAAACAGACACAGACCCCGAGATAGAGCAGTTGTAGTACATTATAGGTACTTCCTTTAAAACGATAATAATAATAAAGTACCTACATCACTACCTACATAAAAATCAAAGCAAATTATTGCAATCATTTATTGCATTCATGTATGTACTTCTGTAATTGGTCTTCCAGACAGGGCATGGCATTATTAGAATCTTATATTGAACGGCGTGGACTTCCTGTGAAAACCAGCGCTGTATCAGCAGACTTCTTCTGATACCTACAGCTTTTATGCTTAGCCGGTGTTCTATTTGCGTTCTTACTAGGTTAAGTTTTATTGAGTTTTTATTGAAGTGAAACTTCTTTAGAATCGTTGTGATTTCAAACCGGATGCAACGGAAAAAACGTCAGGTAAGCCAATCTTAAACGCTAAGCTACGTTAAGCAACGTTGCGCGTCGCCACTACTTGGATGGGTGACCGGCTGAACAAAATCTTTTGGCACAGTAACTTTTTTTGGGAGTTTACTCCTTAAGAAACGATTTGAGTTATAAGGCCCGGTACGAAAATTTTATGAATAAAATCAAAAAGTGTAACACGAAAAGTTGAGGCGTTACGTAGAAAGAGACAAACATATATATCTGTAGGATTGAACGTGTAAAAGAATGAGATGGAATACATTACACAGTATTGCTGTATTTTATTTATATTATTTTGTAACATACTTTATGTAATACGCTTTAATGAAGTAATATAAATAATTCGAATAATTACAGATATATGTTTGTTTCTCTTATCATTTTAGCAGATGCGTTCATTTACCCTTTTTTTCTATTCGATATATATATCATAATTATAGTTCGTAAGGAGTAAACTCCAATCGTGCGTCGTATCAGCTACGACGCACGATTGGAGTTTACTACACACACACTTTTTTTTGTTTTTTTTTATTCATCTCATTTTTTTGTCGATTTACTGAAGTTTCACTTCTATCGTGTGTGAATCGCACACACACCTTTTTTTTCACAACTATGTATCATGCACCGTTTATTTATAAATATTTGAATAGGTACGCAAATAAACATTTATTATTATTAATCAAAGAAGTAACCTACCTATGTATACCTACCACAATTTCATCTGAACTCATCTCTCTTTCAGTGCAGTGCTTTCAGCTTGTGCTTTCAGTGATAGCGCGCCGTCTTCTAACTGTTTTCTTAATTCGAATGCTTAGTGGTACCTAACTAGAGCGCGTTTCAAAAACAAAGGTTTTCCTGCCTACGCATGCTTTCAATAATTTAGCAGGCTTGACCTACATTCTCAGCCTAAGATTTAGAACGGCACGATAATCCCGCAAAGATGATACTGATGCGTACTGAAATCGGTCGCACATTTGAGACCTTACCGGAAGCCTGGAAACTGAGACTAGATATGAGTCTAATGCGTCCGTCAATCTCCTGACACATTGCGAATCGACCGACGGTAGTTCTACTATCGTCCACTTACTCGGTGATCCGGCCGGAAACGTATAATTTTAGGAACATTTATACCTAAATGACAGATCAGAGCTTCTCTCCAATTACGTAGCATAAAGTTTAATTTCGATCATTCCGCTCGATGCGTGCGCGAACACACCTAGCGAGTCCTCCTCCGCTACGGCGGGGAGTCGGTCGGTCGGAGCCTGGACGCGCCGACCGACGACAGCGCACAACATAAAACATAACAACTCCTTCGTAGAATTCCTCGTTTCTCTCCGAGCGCGACCGCGAATATAGCCTCGCGCGAGTGGAGAGCCGGCGATCATAGAGAGCTGGCCCCTCGCTGATGAGAAATTCGATCGGCTCAATCGGCTAGATTACAAGGAACGCGGGGACGTAGATCTTTACACGGGCGTCGAGACGCGGGGACGCTCTCACCGCGTCGTCGATGAACTCGAAGTCCTGGTCCTGTCGGCGCGCGGCGGCCGGCGCCGCGGCGGCGGCCAGCAGCGCGAGCACGCAGAGCGCCGCGACCTCCCGCATGTTCGCCCGCAGCGACCACACTGCCGCCCGCACTGCCCGAGTGGCGCCGCGCCGGCGCGCGAAGGCCGCGATCGATGCTCTCGGCGCGGCCTCCTCGTTTGCATCGTTAACGGCGAACGTTAGCAGGCCACCTCCGGTTCCCGCTCGTCTCCCAGTAGGTACCTACCTACCCACGTAGGGTACTCTGATTTTCACTCTGTCGATTGATCTCCTCGCGATTCGATCGCTCGACGGATTCGAATTAAAATTGGTATTTCGAGAACTCGATGGATATATAGTGTTGAGATTGTGCAAGGCTTTATCGTTGTGTTGATAGTTACAAACCGTTCTCTTAGTAGGTACCTACGTTAATTTATTAATAGGTATGCCAGCTTGATACCAGATATTTTTTTCCTAAATTAAATGTATTTTGTTTTTATTCCAGTAATAGAGCTCTATTTTTGGCGAAAACGAACTATATTTGATGCGTAGAGGTACATCAGCATGACACTTTCTTTTTTAACCGATTTGTGATTGTTTTGTTTAAGTGTTTGCGTCACTTTATATCAGGTGAGATTGTGGTCAAATGAAGGCTTATCGAACATTAAAAAAAAACAATTTTGGGCATTTCTCATTAGCCTCATTTAGCGGACTTTAAGAAAAGCAGGAGGTTCCGAATTTGGCGTGTATTTTATAGAAATTGTTGGGAAATGGTTGCACCCGCGGGAGGCGATGGGGGCTCAGTCCCTACGGGCGGGCGCCGGTGCCCCCAGCCCGAGTTATAATCCATCCATACTAATATTATAAATGGGAAAGTGTACGTTGGTGTCAGTTCTCATCATCACCCTATTTATGTTTCCTCTGCCGCCATGCCGGGGCGCAGGGACTTCTCCCTCGACGAGAGCGATCAGCAGACGCATTCTGTAAAAAATCGAATCCGAACTCGAAATCACTCAAGTGACCGAGCTCACTTCGAACGCTCGTCACTGAGGCGCTACAGGCGCTATCGAGTTTTACAGAATACAAAACTTTAAACTCACCGCGGATTCAGCTTAGTAAGGATCGAAATGAGTTTACAGAATGCGTCTACAGGCCTCAATTCACCACGTTTGCCAAGTGATGTGGCAAGTGCCGATTGAATGTCACACGAATTAGGACATAGGCTACTTTAATTCTATTTCTTATTCAAAACTCTTTTTTTTTTAACAAAAACAATAAATTCTGAATACCCTAGTATTTATCTGCAGATGTATATATATTCTTATTATTTCTACTTTCTCTTAACACAAATATAATCGTACACAGGCAGCGGAACAAGTAGGTAAATGTTTCGGCTAATTATTATTAGGTTTAGTCTTGTATTGCTTAAGTTAGGATAATCAACGTATGGTTACTACACATTTATAAATTTGTATCCTCCTATTTATGTTTGGAAACTGTTTTTAGCTTTAGTCAAGTCACTTTATCCATATTAATTTATACAATACAATACAAAAATTCTTTATTGTAAAACCACAATATAGGAACATACATAGGAGATACATATTTAATACAGTGACACAATGGGCGACCTTATCACTAATAGCGATCTCTTCCAGGCAACCTTTGGATGGATCAGAAATTTGATAATAAGAGAGAGCAGTGGCATTTACACAGATTTATAAATAAAAATAAAATAAGTAGGTATTATGTAGTACAGAAAACAAACACAGCAGAAGTGTGTAGTAATAAACACAAATTAAACATACTATTGATAAATATTAAGTGAAGTCGAAAGAAAATGACTTTAAACCTAACTGTATATATATAATATTAGGTCCTTACATATGAAATTGGCGTTTTTCGTACTGGCCACTTTAATCACAAATTTCTCCTCTTTGGTAAGGAATTCCAAATTCAAATTTGTACAGCTATAGACTCATGTATTTGTGCTTCGATGATCGTCATTCATTTGTTTTTTTTCTTCTGTTTTTTTCTGTTTGCGTCACTCATTTTACAAAATGGAAAACTTAAAATATCGCATTATTTACGAGTACGAGTTCCGCCGTGGCACTAGTGCTGCGGAAACAACTCGAAGGGTGAATGATGTGTATGGCGGTCGTGTTGCAAAAGAAAACACAGTTCGTTTTTGGTTCCAACGTTTTCGTTCTGGAAATTTCGACTTGCAGAACAAGCCCCGTGGACGGCCTGAGACTCAAGTTGATAATGAAGAGTTGAAGGCTATTGTGGAAGCGGATCCATCGCAAACCACGTCCGAGTTAGCTGCAGGCTGCGGTGTTAGTGATAAAACTGTTTTAATTCACTTGAAGCAAATTGGGAAGATTAAAAAGCTTGAAAGGTGGGTACCTCACGAATTGACTGAAGCAAACCGGCAAACGCGCGTCGACTGCTGCGTTACATTACTAAACCGGCACAATAATGAAGGTATTTTAAACCGAATCATTACCTGTGATGAAAAATGGGTTCTTTACGATAATCGGAAGCGCTCAGCGCAATGGTTGGATCCTGGCCAGCCAGCCAAATCCTGCCCCAAGCGAAAATTAACCCCAAAAAAGTTACTTGTAAGCGTTTGGTGGACTAGTGCCGGTATTGTTCATTACAGTTTTCTCAAATCTGGCCAGACTATTACGGCTGATGTCTATTGTCAGCAATTGCAAACCATGATGGAAAAGCTAGCGGCTAAACAACCTAGGCTGGTCAATCGCTCCACGCCACTGCTGCTTCACGACAACGCTAGACCACACACTGCGCAACAGACGGCTACTAAATTAGAAGAGCTTCAATTGGAAAGTCTAAGACATCCTCCGTACTCCCCGGACCTTGCTCCAACAGATTACCAATTTTTTCGAAATTTGGATAACTTCTTGCAAGGGAAAAAATTCAACTCCGATGGGGCAGTCCAAATCGCCTTCAAAGATTTTATTGATTCCCGTCCGACTGTTTTTTTTAGTAAAGGGATCAATGAACTACCTATAAGATGGCAAAAGTGCATAGAAAATAATGGTTCATACTTTGATTAATTAAATATATTATATTAAAAAATATTCGACTTTTTGTTCCTCCCATACAAAACGCCAATTTCATATGTAAGGACCTAATATTTATCTTAGTAATAAGCTTTTTGTTTCCTAAATAAATAAAATAAAAATCTACATACTTTTTCTATATAGATCTCTCCGTAGACCGGAATTACGGGAGATTAGGGGTTTCAAGCACGGTTGCGTTGGAGCGGTTTACGGCTCGTGGTCTAACCTAACTAGGACCCTCAGGGACTCATCTTGAGGCACCATACCTACCTTACAGCAGGCAGCGCCGTGCTCGGCTGGTGGCTATAAAAATGTCAGGAAATGAAACAAAGGTAACGCTGTATTAAAAATGACAACCTTTAATAAATTACTTAACGTAAATACCCTCCCGGTAGGTAGATACCGGGACACGCTTTACTTAATCTCTACGTGACGTGGTTCGTTCACCAGCCAGGCGGAATGCCGCCCGGTGCCGTGTCCGCCATTACAGCGCCGATAGGAAATGCCACTTGTCCACTGAAACACGCAGAAAAAGACACTTTGAATACCCCTCTGACCACGAACTACTCATTCTTACCAGTTTATTAATTTTTTTACTTTATTTTATGAAGTATGCACTAGGCGACACAAGGATTGTGCAGCATGCTCGGGGGAACGTTGGGCGAACGAAAATGGGGTACCTATTAGGTAGGATGGTTTCTTATATTCATATTTATTTATTTGTAAAACAATTTTACAATCGTATTATAATGATACATTAACTTAACTGAACACTTAAATTGAATTGATATTCAATTCAATTAAAGTTTTATTATATTATAGGCAAAATAGGAAAATGTAAAATTACAAATTTTATGTCAAAAGAAATAATGTCATGCTGGTCAATAAATAATCAATAAAACCAATAATTTATTGTATTTTGTGGATTAATGGAACAGTTTTCCCTGTGGCAGGCGTGTCCTAAATTTACTTTTGAATATATCAGCGCTGTCAATTGTTTTCAGTTCAGTTGGTAAATTGTTTAAAAGCTTGACAGCCTGATAACGACCAATTGCTTACTAACTAAACCAAAAGTTTCACCTACGTCTAAAGATTTTTTTTTCAGATCCATGTTTAATAAACTTCTGGAAGTTTTCGCTTTTGAACCTATAACCTATCATCCTTTTTTATTAACAAAAATAATTAGCTTATTCCATGCTTCCCCGCTGAAGATCCCCGTTAACGGGGGAAAATGGCCAGGTCTTAAAGCCATAGATAATTCGCCTACAAAATTAATAAGGTAACACGCAATACATTTTCAATTCTTACTTCCTATCGTTAGAAAGCTCTTGAACTTTTAATAATCCTTATAAAATATTAAATAAATCTAAATATAAATTTAAGAAAAACCCCCGATTCTAATGCCTTGATTTCCTTAAAAGTAAAACACCATAATATTTTGTACACACACGAGTATATTTGCAGATTTTTGGATATCCTTCCCCACTTTACTTACTTGACCCCCTTAACTTTTAAACGGCACAACCGATTTTCATGAAACGTGTCTAAGAAAAATTGCGCCAAACTCACCTTTCATACAAAAAAAACTAAATTGCAATCGCTCCATCCGTTCGGGAGCTATGATGTCCCAGACAGACAGACAGACTGACAGACACGTCAAAGTTATAACACCCCTCTTTTTGGTCGGGGGTTAATAATAACCGATTCCTTTAATGAAACGCGCTTTAATTTAAGACCCCACTGTATATTTGCAGATATTCGGTTCTTCGTCCCACCGGATTCTCATCAAACATGTCTAAGAACACTCGACAAAAGTCACCTTTCATACAAAAAATAATCCGGGAGCTATGATGCCACAGCCAGACAGACACATCATTTTTGGACCTTAATTTTTGTAATTGGTGGTTTGGTATTAACCAAACACTAATTCTAATAAAATAAATAATACCTAGTTAAAAAAACTAAAAAACACGCTTTTTATAGAAGTCAAACTAAAATATATAGAAAATTAATTTTCATAAATTTAAATAATAATTAAGAATAGTATAAAAATTTAAATAAAAAAAATAATAATAGTGTGACAAAAAATATTTTATTTAAAAAAAAAACGTGGTGTGCATGGTGTCAATAGTAATAAATATTTTATTGACAGATATGAGTAGAGTCATTATCATTTCGATAATATCTTAAAATGCACCCCACGCTTTTTTAATTTTTTGTTTATTCACGTTATTATTTTTTTATATTTATTGAAATTTTTGACAATATTCTTATTTTAAATTTATTAAAATTTAATTTCTATTTTTTAGTTCGGTTTCTATAAAAAGCGTTTTTTTTTTGTTTTATTAACTATTATTTATTTTCTATTTTTAGTTCGGTTTCTTTAAAAAGCGTGTTTGTTTTTTCAAAATAGTGTATTACTAATAATAGTGTAATCTACAAAGTTTGAACGAAATCTGGGTCATAGGGGTGGTACTCAGAAAGGATTTCCGCATAGCGAAGCCGGAATCTATCGATTATTAGAATTTTGATGACCAAGCTTAAGCGAATAGCTAAAGAATGATTTATTCCCGGCATAGATCTCGTTCATCATGCCAGACGAACCGGGACTGCACACGGACACGTGCACACATTTACCGGCGGCGGGCGCGCGCTGCACACGGACACGTGCACACATTATACGTACAGGCGGCGGGCGCGCGCTGCACACGGACACGTGCACACATATATACGTACAGGCGGCGGGCGCGCGCTGCACACGGACACGTGCACACATATATACGTACAGGCGGCGGGCGCGCGCTGCACACGGACACGTGCACACATATATACGTACCGGCGGGGGGCGCGCGCTGCACACGGACACGTGCACACATATATACGTACCGGCGGGGGGCGCGCGCTGCACACGGACACGTGCACACATATATACGTACAGGCGGCGGGCGCGCGCTGCACACGGACACGTGCACACATATATACGTACAGGCGGCGGGCGCGCGCTGCACACGGACACGTGCACACATATATACGTACCGGCGGGGGGCGCGCGCTGCACACGGACACGTGCACACATATATACGTACCGGCGGGGGGCGCGGACGCGGGCGGTGCGGGGGGCGGCGCGCGCGCCAGCTCGGCGGCGGCGGCCGAGCGCTCCACGCGCGCTGCGCTGCCGCTCACCGACACGTTCACGCTGCAACAGGGAGAAGGGTTCTCACTGCATTGTTGTCTCGCTTGGTTGTGGTTAAAATAACCCACTTAGTTAAAGAAATTATTTTTTTTAAATAAACAAACTAGTATTGCGGTTTTTCACCGACCGCAGTGGGACATCGCTTCCGCGTGCGTATTACGCACGCACATGCTAGTCCTAAGTTGATTGTCGAAGTCAAAGTCGAAGTCGAAACGTAAAATTCCTTAGAAGCGGGGGGCCCACGTGGACGGGTCGACTTAAAATTAATAAAAACTTAATAATTGTTTAAACAAAAAATATTCCGGAAGTAAGATTGTCTTGACGGTTGGTTTCAATGTTTATACTATGATTCTATCCTTATTCGGTGATATATTTTAAGAAGGAATAGTTTAAAAACGTGACTCATGAGGCTTACAGTCCTACATTCTGTGTATTAAAAAAACAAAAAATGTTGAATATCTCTAAAACTATCAAAAATCGTAGAAAATACATAGGGGTGCAATAGGGGGGCGCGGGAACCTCCCCGTCGCCCCCGTCGCGCACTGTCATGTTGGACTTCAAGAACTGAATCACCTGTTGGTATGAATGTGCAACGGGATACAAGAAACAACATTATTTATTCCCATTGTTTCTTTTTACAAATCTAAGATAACAACTTACTTGTAAACCCCGACCGACAGGAGTGCCGTTCCTTACGTCTACGATTACTAGATAAAACTCGGAAAGCGAATTCCGATACCTGATCGGCTCGATAATATTTATTGGAAACGGACATGTCTAATCTTAATCAATAAGATAAATTTATGGTACCGCTGTCAAAATATAGTAAGTAGGTATGTAAGATAGAAACTACATAATTAATATTGCACGTGCGTTTACGCGAAGACCCATGATTATTATAACAGTTGTATAATAATAATTATAACAGTTGTATAATAATAATTATATCCTACTGATGTTAAAAACGAAGTGTGTTCGTTGCTCTTTTTAGCGAAAACTACTGAAGGGATTCCGATGAAACTTCACAATAGTAGCGTATGTGACAGCATAACGCATAGGCAACTTTTACCGTGGTAAAAATATCAGTCACCGTACAATTATAATTTATTAATTAATTAAGCCTGATTTGGTATAAATTTGGTACGAACGTAACTGTTTTCCCAGTAAACGACAAAAGCTTCTATTAACCGCGGTAAAATAACGCGGGCAAAGCATTTTTTGTTTTTTTTTTATTTCAGTAACAAGTTAATAACTTAGCACCTTGTTGAGAAAATTAATAGACGGACAGACGGACGACGAAGTCTCAGTGACAGTGCCCCGTTGTATCCGTTCAGTCCGGAACTTACAGCGCAGCGCGCAGTCGCACTCACACATCGCCCACCGCGGATCGCTTCTTACGAATCTTTCTTTCTGCACTTTATATATATTTTTTGCGTTTTCAATGACAAAAAGCGTAAAATTTGTTAAATTGCACGGAGCTCTCGGTGTTCCATCTCATACTTAGTAATGTATGTATTTTTTCAATTTGAACCTCCAAAGCGCAAAGGAAAAAACTTACAATGAATAATAATGAAACGTCCATAGAGTATCTATCTATGGTAAGAATAGAGTGAGCCTATTGAATTGCGAACATCACACACGGCTAAGAACAACATGACGTTAGCGCAGCGAGCCTTCGCAGTCGCAGTCGAGGATGCGCGGTAGCGGCGTGAGGATCTCAATTCATTTTGCTAAACTGGGCAATAAAAATGGTAAAATGTGCAGTAAAATCCTGCAAAAATGACACAAGAAAGGACTCCCAAGATGAAATCTAACATTAAATTTCATCGGTATGTCGATTTTTACAGAGGTGGGCACGCAAACACCCGCTCGCGCACCGCGCCGACCGTCAAAAGTATAGTGATGGGAGACGATCGAATGTAGTCGATGTTTTAAAAAAAATATGTTAGTTGGGAGTAGAATTTTTCCTCGGAACGTCGCCGATTGCGATGCAAAGAGCTTAACGCTACTCGTCAGCGTATGAAAAAAAAAATTGAAAAGTTGTCGGAAGTACTCAAGACGACTAAAACCATGACGCCGACATATTTTGAGCAAATAACAATTAAATACGCAGACGTATTACTACTATGGAACACCTAATTTAGCACACCGTTCGTACAATTATTTATATTCTTGTGCAATAAAGTATTCATAATAATAATAAATGTAACCACTTGAAACAACCAGATAATGATTATGTAAATGGTAGAACTATCATTATAATTTGGTAAATTACTAGATGTTTTATATAATGAACCAGAGAACAAGCAAATAACATGAAGAGTGTGTAACTAATTACCTAACAGAGAACCTAGTTAATGTAATTTATCGATAGCTTTTTCCCCATCGGCACGCCCCATCTCTACCTGTCATTCGCTTTTTTACGTTTGTCTATGGTCTAGCTGTCTACGTTCTGCACAATGAAGTTTTAGTGATACGCGCGGTCTGTTACTACTCTAAGGAAACGTCATACTCACGTGCTGATGTCGTCGACGCCCGCCTGGCCGGACACCAGCTCACGCCAGAACCCGTGCACCTGCGGACGAGCGTACGGTGGAATCATTGTCTTGGAATTTAACAAATATGTTTTCCGCGAGGGAGGCGGATTTCGATCGAATTCAGAATTTGGAAACGTCACGAAGGGTCTCGAGCGGGACTCACCTCGTCTATGATCCTGTGCGCGAACTCGGCGTCCTTCGGCTGCGCGTCGAAGGCGAACCGGTTGACGGGCTTGCCGTCGGGCACCTTGTAGAGGCGGAACCACTCGACCGTGGCGCGCAGCAGGCCCGGCAGCAGGCGCTCCACGTCCGCCGGCCCGCCGAGCGCGGCCGCCAGCGGGTCGCGCGCGTCGATCGCCAGCAGCTTCCAGTCCGTCTCGCCCTCGTCGATCAGCGCGAGCGTGCCGAGGATCTTCACGGGCACGACGTCTCCGCGGCGGGCCACGCGCGTTCCTGCGCACCAAATCGTCAGCTGTGATTCGTCTCGCTGAGCTTATAGATAATCGTCATCGGAACGGGTCGCGCGCGCGGCACCGTTCGCCGATTTCGGAGTTTACAACGCGCTGTCCGTTTCTGATTCTAATAATTTGGAAACTTACGTCGAAATTAAATAAGATCATAGGAAAACATCTAACTCGCGGAAGCTTGACGGAGGCGATAGCCCGATTGGAACCGACGCCGGGTCGGGTGGCTCACCTATCTCGAGCACGTCGATGGGGTCGTTGTCGCCTCGGGCGCCGGTGTCCGGGTCCACGTGGCGCGGGTCCTCCCAGGTCTGCGGCAGCGCGCCGTAGTTCCAGATGTAGCCGTGGTGCGGGAACACGTTGGCCACGAACCGCATGGCGCCCTTCTTGACGTCCTGCTTGATGGGGTTGAGCGGCTCGGACAGGCTGATCTCCATCTTGGCGTTGGACCAGCGCGGCACCTCCACCACCATGTTGGCGAGGCGCGCCACGCCGGCGCCGCCGCCCGCCGCCCACAGCGGGATGTCGTGCAGCGGCGAGATGGGCCCGCCCGCGTCCTCTGCAACACCCCGCACACCGTTACGACAACACGTTACCCGCGCCGCTCCCGTTACCTCGTAGCGGAATACAATACTTTACTCAGTAAATAGCTCAATATATACTAAAGCAGCATTTCCACTCTTTCTTTGCTCCATGCGACAAATCAGGAAACAATAACACTAATTTATGTGAATGCTGCAATAATGCAGCAATGGGAACTACCGACCTATCTCTCTTGCCACTATCATAGCCAAAGTGTTGGACAGTATGCTCGATTCAATGCTACAGAAATACTTACACTTACATGACGCACAGTTCGGGTTCAGACCCGGACTTTCCACAGAAAGCGCAATATTAGCACTCAAGCATACTGTCCAATATTACACTAGTCGCAGAACGGCGGTATACGCCTGTTTTCTCGACCTATCCAAGGCATTTGATCTCGTTTCCTATGATGTGCTTTGGAAAAAGTTGAGAGGCAGGGGTGTCCCGCCGGGAATGCTGAAATTATTTAGGTATTGGTACGGGCATCAAAGTAATACCATTAAGTGGTCAAATGCCTTTTCTGATGCATATAGGTTGGAGTGCGGGGTGAGACAGGGTGGGGTGAGCTCTCCCTCGCTCTTTAACCTGTATGTAAACGATCTCATTGTGGGGCTCAGTAGCATGCGTGTCGGCTGTAGGGTTGATGGTGTCTGTATAAACAACATTAGCTACGCGGACGACATGGTGTTGCTGGGTCCGACAGCGAGATCAGTGGAGGAAATGCTTAGGGTCTGTACGGAGTACGCTGCATCGCATGGTCTCCGCTATAATGAAAAGAAGTGCGAGTACATTGTCTTTAAGGCCGCCGGAAATAATCTGAAGGTGTTTCCTGAGATAACCCTAAATGGTGTAAACGTAAAGAGGGTTACCTCTTTTAAATACCTTGGTCATTGTATCACTGACGACCTTAAGGACAATGAAGACATTGAAAGGGAACGTAGGGCTTTGGCGGTAAGGGGAAATATGCTGATCCGTAGGTTCTCCAGGTGTTCTGAAGATGTAAAAGTAACGCTTTTTAAAGCCTATTGTCAGAGCTTTTACACCGGGAACCTATGGATCAGACATGCAAAACAGCCTTTAGAGGCCCTACGTGTCCAGTACAATAATATATTTAGGATGATGTTGGGGCTGCCCCGATTCTGCAGTGCGTCGGGAATGTTTGCAGAGTACGAGACGGATGGTTTTGCCGCCATCCTTCGTAAAAAGACTGCATCCCTGATGCACAGGGTGCGTGGCAGCACCAACACCATCCTACAAACAATAGCCGGAAGGAGCACTTCTCCCATCTGGAAGGGTTTTGTTATGAAAATAATTTAATTTTGTAATTTGTATTGATTTAATTTAATTTTGTAATTTGTATTGATTTAATTTAATTTGGTTTGATTTGATTTAATTTAATTTTGTAATTTGTATTGATTTAATTTAATTTGGTTTGATTTGATTTAATTTGATTTGATTTAAGTTGATTTAATTTGATTTAATTTGATTTGATTCGATTTAATTTAATTTGATTTAATTTAGTTTGATTTAATTTGATTTGATTTAATTTTATTTTATAAATTTATATTTAATTTTGTTGTAATGTGTTATCATTTGATTTAATTTTATTTGTTTTAATTTTAATCTAATGTAATATAATTTGAATTGATTTTGTTTAATTTCATTTAAATTTGATTTGGTTTACTTTGTTTTTTATTTAATTGGATGTGATTTGATTGGGTTTAGTTTAATTTGATTTGATTTTGTAAAATTTGGTTTAAATTGATTTAATTAAACTTAGATTAATTTTAATTTAATAGAATATGACCTGATTTATTTTACTAACCCTAGTCATTAAGTTTACTAACAAAGTATGGATTATTGTTGTCCGAAATAAAAGATTTTTATTTTTTTTTATTTTAATAATACATTTTCTTTGGTTTGTAATTTTATATTAACAACCAGCTGACCCCAGCAACGTTGTTTTGCAAACTGAAATAAATAGATAGTAGCCGATTCTCAGACCTACTGAATACGCATTTGAATTTTGGTAAAAATCGGTAAAGCCGTTTCGGAGGAGTACGTTAACTAAAATTTCCATGTCACAAACATGGAAACTTTAAATATTAGGAGATTGTACTGAGGTAACATTACTAAACTTACTATGCAGTAATAAAGTAAAGGCAATTGGGAATAGCTTTATTTATACTACATTATTACAAAAAAAAAAAAGTAACCAAAGGAACTTGAAATTTCTAGGCATAGTGTGTTGAAGATCAAGCTACCGGAGTAGGCATAGTGAATATTAATGATTATTTATTGTATTAATCTTAAGCTGTTTATTAGTATTACTCTTACAGTGAAGGTCTTTTGATAATTATATATTTTAATACTTTAAGCCAGAGTTAACTTGTACTAAAGTGAAACAAATAATTATTTATGGACATACATAATATAACATTATCTAAAGAAGAACAGTAATGAGAAATGTTAGTGAATTAATGAAGAAAGACAATGAACTGTGTACAGGCCAGAGTAATTGAATTGAAACTTTTCATTAGCAATGAGAATGTAACAACACAGTTTCAATTTGCAATCCAATCTCATTCCAATACTTCGTTGTTGATGATTGGTGATATCCCTCCCATCCCTCATCAGGGACATAGGGCTCTTTGAAGTTTCCTCCACTTGACTTGATCCTGCGCAGTGTCCTGAAGCTCCTTCCAGTAAGGAGAAACAGTAAGAGAAGAGAAAGAAATTTGTTTTTTATATTTATATTGGATTTTCCAGTGTCTTGACATATTTTCTGGCAGTAAAAAGAAGCCTATGTCCTTTTCAGGCAATAAAGAATCAGTGTACTAAATTTTATTCAAATTGGTTTTGTAGTTTTAGAAGCAGTATTAGCTATCAATAAGGGTGTATGGAGACAGGCTGTTTCAGTTTGATAACTATAAGACTGATTTCCAAATACAACTATTTTTATTAATACAACCTTATCCTAAGTAAAGAAATTAATTCTCAATTTATTTTGTTCCATATTAGAGGATAAGATAAAATTACTTGAAGTTTAGTAGGTACTGGCACAATGGGTGCCAAGTACCCGTGCAACCTAAGTTATGGCATGTCAAGTACTGCAGCATAATACCTATTTTGGCTTTGATGCAGTATATTTTCAATGCTTTCATTTATTAAAAAAATATTCACACGAGTAATCTGTAATCTTTGTAATACAAGGAATTCTAACGGCAATAGTGGTACCATTGGCGGCCTTATTGCTAAATGCAATTTCTTCCAGGCTTTATATTATATAACACTTACATATTTTTTACCTTTATAGAGAAAAACAGCTATTTTGATTAATTCTAATTCACTCAATTTGCACTGTTAGCCACACAATATTGAATTCACAAACAATTTAACCTGTGTAACTATATTATTTGGACCTAATTTTTAGTTCACACTGAGAAAATAATTCTTTGTCTTAAACATTCTTAATAGAAATTATTTTAATTATAAATCAAACATATTATTTATCATAGTTCAGAAAAACATAAATAGATATGATAGATAGACATATAACTATGTATTAGTTTAGTTTAATTGATTTATTAAAAGAGGAGGGTGATTATGTCGGTGACACAGTTTTATTTAAAACTACTGCAGACCTTGTGAAATTCCTGTAGTGAATATTCCAGTGTCTGTATTAAAACATTGTAAAGTTCCATAAGTTTATTAAGTCTATTTAATTAGGAATGGGAATATAAAAATGCATTTAAATTAACTTTATGCAGTCCCAAGGTTTCCAGTGCCGGCTGGTGTCAAGCAGCCCCGCACTACTCTAGTTGTTGTTGCTAGTAAATAAGTTACTTATTCTTTATTTATTTATTATTACATGTTCATCTTGCTGAGTGAGTTGAGTTGGAATGAGTTTTGTCAAAAACCAGTTTAGTTTTGCATTATTAGAGCCACATCACACTGAGGCAATACCTTTTAAATCATGTACAAAATCTCTCTGGGTTTTAGATAATGACACAAATAGATAAGTAATGAGTATTTTTTGTTCAGTGAGTAGGTACCTACATAGAAACCAGCAATATCAAGAATCAAATTGTATAAAGTATGTATGGCAAATGCTATCTAGTTAATTATTAAAATAAACTTAATATAAATATATATTAAATGAAGACAGAGCAGTTATTAGAATAATGTATGCGTATGAGCTCCCGCCTCGGCCAGCTGACGGGGGGGGGTCAAGGGCGCGCGATAAGACGCGGAAGTGGTGAAGTGCTCTCCGGTGCGGCAATCGAGGCTATCTGCGAGTACTCACTGAAATAGAGCCGGTAGTCGGCCGCGAACTGCGAGCCGCGCTCCTCCGCGATGTACATGTCTGAGAGCCGCTGGATTCCCGGGACCGCTGTGGATGTGGACGACGCGCGCCTGCTGCACACTTCTAGAAGCGAATGTCGGACCGATACGATCTCCCGTCGCCGCAATGTAACGGCGCAACTTCTGAGGCAACGTGTTACTGACATCATGGTTTTGTTGACACACGCACTGACTGACATTGACAGCTGATACTGCAATATGAAGTGTCAGTCTAAGCTGGTTCCTGCTATTCTACTGGCTTTATAGACTGATTGTGACTATACTCCGTCCATCCAGCATAGAGCATATTTACTAACAAACCATCTGACAGTTCAATCAGCTGATGCAGGGGTGAAAAACATTTTATTATTTAGGTTAGCTCTTGAATTGAATTGAATTATCATATTTTTCACTTTATAATTTTATTTAACTCGACCACTGGCAATTTGTCGCTTCAAGCGCAAAGTCCAATTACAAGAAACTGAACTAGGTTAGCTCTTGCCTGCGGAATCGTTTTCGGCATTACGGGTATAAATAATTTATTGTCCTAATTCAATTTTATTGAACCAAACAAACATTATAAATCTTGACTGCAACAAATTAGTACGGTACCTACCTGCATAGCCTATCTAACATTCTAACTGTAATCCCACAGTACATTTTTGAGATATTGATGTTAACCCACAAGAATAAGCATTTGTTTTTAAGAAAAAGTGATGTACATAGTATTAACACGAGTAGTAAGGAGAAATTAGTAATTCCTACCTACAGACTAAAAAAACTAGGCTATGGGTAACTCTGTACGTTTTTATAATAAGTTTCCTCATAATGTAACAGAGCTTCCTATTAGAAAATTTAAATTATTAAGAGAAGTATAATGAAAAAAGCGTATTACTTTATTAATGATTATATAAAGGATGATGCAGCTTGGATAGATGTTGCTTAGTTCCACATTGACAGGCTCTAATAATTCTGGTTGACCAGGACTGATATGCTCATGTTATAATAGCTACCTTATATGACAAGCATTTTTTTATTGTAAATGTTAAACTTATAATAGTTACCTATAAATAGGAACTCCAAAATTGTAATAACTGATAAAGCTGTGTTGTTCTATTAGCTTCTCAACTCAGTATAAAAACATTGAAGCGAACTGTCAAGACAATGTTATTTCCTTGATATTTTTTGTTTAAGCAATTTAGTTTTATTAATTTTAAGTTGACCTGTCCATGTAGGCTATGTGCTTCTAAGGAAATAGAATGTATCATTATTTGTAAGACATTATTTTATTTTTTCATTACAAGTGTCTCTCTTCCGGGACTAACTACTGATAAAGCTGTGTTGTGCTATTAGCTTCTCAACTCAGTATAAAACATTGAAGCGAACTGTCAAGACAATGTTATTTCCTTGATATTTTTTGTTTAAGCAATTTACTTTATTAATTTTAAGTTGACCTGTCCATGTAGGCTATGTGCTTCTAAGGAAATAAAATGTATCATTATTTGTAAGACATCCTTTTATTTTTTCATTACAAGTGTCTCTCTTCCGGGACTAACTACTCTTGTTGTACTTGTTGTATCTCCGGATACCTGGATGATAAATTGATCGATCACATTTTTCAAATACTTCTGCATTCATTTCTTTGAAATTATCTCATTCACTACTTTTGCTTCTAATATAAATTTTCCTCCGCTCAAAAATCCATTTTCATTTCCTAAAAACAAAACACCTCATTAACTGTTGCCATAGAAAAAGTTATTGAAATGAAATGAAATAATATATGAAATGAAATAAATTTTATTTGAGACACAGAACATTTAAATAAAAGAAGAATTATTCAGTAAAGTCACATAAAGTGTCCCAAAAAGGCTTCCAGCTCAGCATTAGCAAAATTAAAAAGATATCACAAGATGCAATAATATCACTGTATACATGATACTTGACCATGATGCAACTGGATTTGGATTTGTTGATCTGTGCTAACTTGTATAATCAATTATCATATCAGAAAAAATTGGATATTGCCTGTCTACTTATGCACAACATAAGGATTCATAAAAAATGTAAAGATAACCTACCAATATGAACGATTATTAGGGGTTTTCCTTTTCCAGAAGGCCCTTTGAGTCCCGTAGAAAGGCCTTCCAAGTGCCTGTTTTATTGATTGTATTGTAGTGTCCTGCCACACCTTCGTCTTTGTATATCCTGAAAACAAAATCAACAATTTAATATTGCATTTTGCAATAAATCGGAGAATTATCCTGTCCTACAGATGAATGACACGAATAGCAAGCTAGAAAAAATGGCATTATTTTTTATCTATTTGATAAGCTATAACATACTGAACCGTGAACCTCAGAGAACCTTGTTTTTGTAATTTTTCATGTAATTATTTACTGAGAAAGTTAAAAATAGTGTAATAGAATAATTACCTTCGTTTATCCATATATCATATGTAATAGATTTTGCGCTCTTCTCCCATTTTGGCAATTCTTATGTAGATAATTCTTCTCGGGCGAAGCAAAGAGCTTTGACGAGCTTGGACCCGGTTCATTGCTCATTGTAACAAAACAACAAACAACCAAAACTCAGCACCAACAAAAACTTAACAAAATAACGACTAAACTCAGTGAAAACCATGTAGGCGCATTATAGAAAGATAATAACTCGATTAATCACAACAAAACAAGAGAGTCATGTGAAAATGAAAAGCAAACGTTTGTTTATGTTTACTACCTAGACTTGTATGGGAAAGCGTGGAAAGTATTTTTAAAAAGATTCAAATTAATTAAATTGATTTTTAATTCAATATTTGACTTAATACAATGACGACTTAATTACGACTGAGGTACTAACTGGGAGTTCTAGCATCACAGGATCTTCCCATGAAACCGTCTAGACCTTAGCTGGCATTCTGATTCCCGAGAAACGTGCGTGGGCGATTGTCACCAAACGAGCGATGCATGATCTTTAAGCAATGCTAAATACGGATCCAGATGCCATAACTCCTCCCTCCTGTAGTTCGAGATTATCCTGGGGATTATCTCGAGTTTCCCTCGTCTTACAAAAGTTTTCCTTAATTCTATTTTTAAAAACTAACAATAAAAGACAAACAATTAAAATAACGCTCAACACTGCGTTTCCTATACTAGCACTCTTATATTCTAAAATACTATCTCTACTTTCACTATCACTAAACTTAAACTTTTCACTTTCACCTGTCTGCAATAAAAAATTAAGGAATTGAAGATCTGTAAGATCAATCCCATTTAGGTTTACAGGATTTTTCTGAGTGTTATTCGGACTGGATGATATCCTCGGTAAGCTGATGATGGGCACCTTTGTGAAAACTACTTCCTTTCCGTGAGTTAAATGTCTTTTCAGGTTCAGGTTCGTCATCTTAATTTCACAATCGTCGTCTAATGTTAAGAGGTACGTTCCACAGATATTTTCCTGGGTTATCTCGTTCTCGCAGTATTTAGTAAATGAGGTCTCAGTTTTGGTGTAGATAATCCACCGATTATCTTGGACGGTGTAAGCCTTGATCCCGCTGATGGTGACTGGAACAGCCTGACAACTCGAGATGCTGGTCGAGAATGCCATAAGGTCGGCGATGCACTTGTCCTCGGGCAGTAGCAGCGCGGCGCTCTCAGAGCACAGGAGACGACCTTCATCTATTTCTCGGCATGCCTGGGAGAGCGGCTTTGCTTTCAACCCTTTCATTAGGATGTAAGGATATTTGGGTAATATAAGGACTGTCTGATGGGTAACTCTATTATCGACGGGCAAAGGAATTAATTTAAAGTAATTAAATTCATCTGTCTCTATAAGCGGTATTTGCATAATTAATTTTATCTGATTTTGTTTTATATATGCTTTAATCTCTATACACTGTTCTAATTTAACAATATTTTCGGGTTTTACTGGATATACTAACTTATTTGACCTTTCTATTTCCTTTAACAATTTAAAAATTTCTTCAGTATCCAAAAAGGATTGATGTTATAACTTATTTCTAGCGAAAGAGATAGCCGTTTCAATTTCATTCAAACGAATGTACAGAGTTTGGAAGTTATGTAGGAAGACGTTGTATATATGTATAATTTTGTTACTTATCTGATTTATCTTTGAACTATTTGAATCGTGATTTAGATTTTGAACAATAGCTTCAATTTGAATGAAATTGGTTTTGGTAGAGTTAGCTATCTTTGTCAATTTACCCACCATTTCGGAGACTACTGTCATTTTTCAATCAACCGCATCTTGCTTTGATTTAATCTCATGAATAAGTTTGTCATACAATACAGCGTCATCATTATCCAGGTTACCAGTAATCGTCTTGATAAAAGTACCAAGAGGGTTAATGAGACCGCGTTTAACTCTGACCGATGGAATTAATTGTTCAAACTTTTTCAAAGTTATGTTCATGAGAAAATCAGTTTCTAGCTCAACTTGGGTAAAATCATAATCAAAAGATTTGACCTCATAGCATTCCTGCACTTGTCTTTTAAGGCTTACATAACTACCAATGTTTAAATTCAATTGTTCATAAATGTGTTTTAAATCTAATATTTTTATGACAGTCCATACATCATTGCTAATAACAGCTTGACCTTGTTTGACGGGTAACAGGCCCGGGTTGTTGTCAATCCGCTGCAGATGAAGGGCCTGGCTGCGGGTCTCTAGGACCACCAGGAGAGCCAACCTGTGGAGGGCGCCTTATGTCTTTAATGGGAACTTTAGTTTGCCGGTTCAGGGTTGTAACTGGTACAATATTTCGTTGAATGGCCCCAACGACTTGAGCTTTTTGATATCGAGGTTTATCTTTACTACGCCTTGTATTCACCCCTTTTATAAATACTGTGTCACCCACGTCTATGTTAAATTCCTTTTCTCCTCCCCGTTTCTCTATAGCAGTTGTTTTTTTATCAATAATTTTATCAGTTAGATATTCATACAAATACTTAGTGCGCTTAGCGTGTTCTTTTACCAATTGCTGTGTAAAATGTTTATTAAAATCTATATAAAAGGCGTTATTAGATTCAGTATGACCGAAAACCACCTCAAACGGTGTTAGACCAGTGGTAGAGTGGATAGAGTGGTTATATGACATTATTGCATATGCCATAACAGAGGCCGCGTCTGTTATCTTTTGCTCATACTTTGCTATGCGGTAAATTTCAATAAGGGTTGAATGAAATCTCTCTACTATCCCCATAGAATTGGGATTGTGGGGAGTACCGATATGAAGATCTATTTTATAGAATGCCATCATTTCTTTCATTAATAAATTATTAAATTCTGTTCCGGGGTCCGAACTTATTCTACAAGGTGTTCCATATAAGGAGAAGTATTTAATGAGTGCTCTTATTACTTCGGGGGTGGATTTGTTGTTAATTTCTAATGCTTGACCAAGTTTGCTGAAGGCATCTACTATGGTTAGGTACTGTTTTCCATCTATTGAAAACGTATCAATGAATAACTCTTGAAAAGGTTTAGTTTGCGTTTGTGATAATTGCAATTCTGGTTTAATAGGTTTCCGATCGTATTTCATTTTCTTACAAAGTTCACAGGCATTGATGATGCTAGCTACTGTTTCTTCCATGTTGTTCCAATAGAAAGCTCGTCTAAGATGTACTAACGTCTCTTTAATCCCCCTATGACTGTTTTTGCCCTGATGATATTTAAGTACGACAGTTCGTTGTTCTTCTTCGGTATCTACATAAATTACTCTCTTTGTGCACTCATAAAATTTAACCGCGCCCTTTTGAAAAAGTGATAGTGTGACTTCCGAAAACTGTTTGCGGTGTATTGGGTCTTCAAAATAAAAGAAATATTTTATTTTGGGACGAATATAACTTTTAAGAAATCGTTTAATTAAATCCGTATTATCTGTTGGTAAGTGAATTTCTAAAACCTTTTGTTTCTGTCTAGATAAATCTTTAACCGATAACTCGTTTCTGTTCCAGGTATGAACCAGGATCTGATTTGGTTTCGTGTCAATGGCTTCTTGGAGAATGAGAATACCATCAGTGTCTAAATCAAGTGCTGAGTGTATCGTACTTAAACATTCCGAACGACCTTCGGAGGCAGTGGCAGTGCTACTACCCAAGGATGGAATCGAATAAGGAGACCGCCTACCGCAAATCCTTATTGAATTTTTACTTTTCTCCGATCCAGATGATATCGTTATCGGGGATGGTGTTCTTTGACGAGGGCTATTACTTCCGGTTTTATGGTCTTTACTTAACCGAATGATTTCATTAGTTAAATCTTCTATATGATGTTGAAGTTTTTGTTCTTTACTGTCTACATTTACTTTCATCGAATCATCATCATTTTCACCTAAAACGTGTAACCGAATTCGAGATAGAGCGTCTGCATTTAGATTTGTCTTACCTTCTTTATGTTGTATTTCGTAATCAAATTCCGATAATCTTAGTTTCCATCGCGTTAATTTACTGTTAGGTTCTTTTAATGATTTGAGCCAGGTAAGGGGTCTGTGATCGGTGAAAATTG
Source organism: Gymnoscelis rufifasciata (assembly GCA_929108375.1). Classification (NCBI taxonomy): domain Eukaryota; kingdom Metazoa; phylum Arthropoda; class Insecta; order Lepidoptera; family Geometridae; genus Gymnoscelis; species Gymnoscelis rufifasciata. The sequence continues at coordinate 16,573,124 of OV815309.1, forward strand.
TGAATTTTCGTCCATACAAATAAGGCCGAAAATGTTTCACAGCCCACACTATTGCTAAGAGTTCCTTTTCGATAGTACTGTATCTCGTTTCGGCGTCATTTAATGTCCTACTCGCGTAGGCTATTGGTTTGTCGTTTCCTTTGGTTCCTTGTGACAAGACAGCTCCTACTGCGAAGTTAGATGCATCTGTCGTAAGGACAAATGGTTTTGTAAAGTCTGGGAATTGTAAAAGCGGGGCATTTGTTAATAGCTCTTTACATCTTTCAAAAGCGTCAATGTATTCCCTTTTTGTGTAGTCAATTTTATTTCTTTTTTTTAAACAAGATGTTAGTGGTTGAGTAATCTTGGCAAAATCCTGAATAAATTTACGATAATATCCTACTAGACCTAGAAAGCTTTTTATTTCTGTAGCTGTTTTGGGCAAAGGAAATGACATAACGGCTTTAATTTTGTCATCATTAGGTAAGAGGCCATCCTTGGTGATGGTGTGGCCTAAGTAAAGGACCTCTTTCCTGAGGAATTGGCACTTGTCAAGAGTAACCTTGAGATTAGTGTCTCTAAGCCTCTGAAATATTTTACGAAGCTTTTCTACGTGCTCTTGTAAACTAGATGAATATACTATGATATCATCAAGATATACTAAACAGTGGATACCCTGAAGACCTCGTAATATATTATCCATCGCGCGTTGAAACGTCGCTGGGGCCGTTTTTAAACCAAAGGGGAGTCTTTTAAATTCAAAATGGCCCTCTTGCGTTGAAAAAGCTGTCTTTGCTCTGTCAGCCTCATCCACTTCAATTTGATGGTACCCACTAGCAAGGTCTAATGTGCTAAAGTATTGAGCTTTACCTATTTTATCGAGAAGATCAGTTATATTAGGCAGGGGGTACTTATCGTCGACTGTGATCTCATTTAAACGACGATAATCAATAACCATTCTATATTTTCTTTCTCCAGATCCGTCTAATTTCTTCGGAACTAAATGAACCGGGGCGCTCCATGGGGAGTGCGAATCGACAATTACATTGTCGGCTAATAATTTATCAACTTGTTTGTTAATTTCCTGATTAAGAATAGGTGGATGTCGATATGGTCGAATATAAATTGGATCTTCGTTGGTTGTCCTGATTTTATGCGTCACTTGATTAGTGAAGGACAATGGTATTTTGTCGCTATAAAATATGTCGCGATATTCGTTGCATAATTTATAAATTTTATCGTGTTCTTCCTTATTCATGTGATCTAATCGTAACTTGCCTAAGTTCTCTTTCAGAATTTCATCAATCATGCATTCATCTTTCGTGACATTGATCTCGCATTCTTGATTTTCATAAATTGTAACTTCGATGGGTTTTTTAAAGCGGAGTTTAAAGTTCTTGTTTGTTAAATTTTGAATGACTGTATCCGCAAAATAGTTCTCACACCTAACTAGAGCGCTAGGCATGCGAACGCCTTCATGAAGTTGAACGAACTCCAAAATTGCATCACCGTTTTTCAGATTTGTGGGAACTTTTATTCTAGTCTCAGTGCGTGGCGGTATATTGATTTCATATGGAGGGTTATAAATGATTGGAATTGCCGCATTATGTGTTACTAACATTTGATTGCACATATCAATGTTAGCTCCTAACTTTTTCAGGAGGTCAGATCCTATCAGGCCGTCATATCGTCCGTCAACATCATAAATGTGAAATTTATGATAAAGCGTACTCCTAAATGTCTTTAAGAGAGGTATGTATATGATCTCATTGTGCATACTTTGAGCATGCGTACTGACCACGGTAAACGGTTCATAGAATCTGAAATCTTTGAAAAATTCATAAGCTTTAGCAGGACTTATAAAGGACCTACTACTTCCAGTGTCAATTAAAAATTTCGAACCTATTTCAGGGATATCGATATGTGGTAATTTTAAGATAGTATCACAATAATTTAGATTTATTATTTCACCATATCCTCCGAGGCCGGTTCCTGAAAATTTTCAGGAGTCTGTGAGTCCAAACCATCGCAAGCTACATCGTTTCTATCTGAATAGTATGTGTTTTCAGGAACAACGGGATTATTCGCTTCCATAGAATTATAATCACCTGCAGGGTACTCTGCACAATCATACATCTCATTCACATTTAATTCATAACAATCATCATTCACAAACCTATTACCATCCATAAAATATAGGTCGTTAGTAGTCATATTTTGTCTAATCGGGGCGGTGCGCATCGAAACATCCGTATCTTGGAACCTAGGAGCTTGTACTTGTTGGGGTGCACTAAACCTATTTTGGTTTTGTTGAGGAATACCAAATTTGTAACCACCGTATTGGAAGGGTGCACGTTGCTGAAGGCCTAAGTTGCGTTGTGGTAACTGCTGTGGTACCCCAAAGCGAAAGCCTTGAGTAGGGGGTGCAAATCGCATTTGTGGAACGAAATTTGGCCTAAACCCACCCTGTGTTTGAGGAACGCCGAATCTAAAGTTGTTTTGAGGGGTCCCAAATCTAAAATTATTTTGTTGATTACTGAATCTAAACCCTTGACCCTGTCCTGCGACATTTGTCTGAGCTGGTACACTTTTTGGTAAGTTATGTGAAATGTGTGCGTTTGGCAAATGTGTTCCTGTTTGTTTTAATAATTTTGTTTTTGCATCGTACTGGAATTTGAAGTTTACTTCCTCCGTTACAATGCTTAAGGCATTTTCTAAGGACGAACAACCCTTTAACCTTACAATGCGTATCATGTCCTCTGGTAGGTTAAATAAAAATGTATTTAATGCTGTATTATTATAGACAATCATTTTTGCAGCTTTAATGCCCTCATCGGTGAGTCTATTCACTTTTGCGAATAAAGAACTACGCACATTTTGTATTCTATGACAAAACTGTATATATGTTTCACCTTGTTTCATTTTTAATTGTTCAAGTTCAATTGCTATACATTCCTCTGAGCGAGGATCACCGAAATGTTGGGTAAGTAATTCTTTAAGAACATAATACGAATTAACATTTGGATTGTCGCTAAGTAGAGTCGCAGCTCTACCTGTGAGTCTGCTCGATACGGCATGAAACAAGTACAAATCTTGTTCTTGATTTCCCTCAATAGCAGCACCGTTTATTACATAATCACATTTTGAGAGGAAAAGGTTTAAATGATTTTCCTCTCCGTCATATTTCGGGATAAGGGACAAAGTGTCCTTTGGCACCGGCTTAGAACAAGCCATTTTATCTACAATTAATTACTCTAAAAATTACCAAAGCTATGCCGTAACTTATTTCTTTGATTATGTGAAAACAAAATAGAATATCAATAAAATAAAATCTTATAAAATAAAATATCTTAAAATTACACTTAAATAAAATAACACTGATTTACCGATTTTGTGCAAATCAGTAGGCCTATTTTGGGGCGAAATAAAATAAGTATTAAAAACTACACAAATTAATCGCGAGAATAATCGAATGCCGATTTCTAGTGCAAACAAAATCAGATAAACGCAATTAATAAGCCCGACGATTAGAGTTCGGGAAATGCTGGAAAAGGCACAGGAATAACACAGGAAGTGAAAAGGTTTACTCACAAACTGCTCGTCCACATGTCCTCCAGGAGCCGAACTAAGGTCACAATCACACGCGATCACCGGGAGTCGAATTTATTTGGTTCTTGGTTTCCACGACCGCGTAGAGACGGTTCCGAAATTTCGCGACTTCACTCGACCGATTTTGGGGTTTTGTTGGTCGCGGATTCACGGGAAATGCGTGGAAAATCCGATAGGCTGCGCCAGACTTGTATGGGAAAGCGTGGAAAGTATTTTTAAAAAGATTCAAATTAATTAAATTGATTTTTAATTCAATATTTGACTTAATACAATGACGACTTAATTACGACTGAGGTACTAACTGGGAGTTCTAGCATCACAGGATCTTCCCATGAAACCGTCTAGACCTTAGCTGGCATTCTGATTCCCGAGAAACGTGCGTGGGCGATTGTCACCAAACGAGCGATGCATGATCTTTAAGCAATGCTAAATACGGATCCAGATGCCATAACTACCTTGTTTGTTGGTAGTGTTTCCAGTTCTGTCAGAAAAGGGGAAAACAAAGTTATGTATTCATTCATTCATTCATTTAATTTTGTGCAATCATTCTTAGAAAAGAAGGGTGATATTTCTTCATGGTAAAATGCGTACTTTGCGTTGCGTGAAACAAAGACACAATAAAAAGTATACTTACTTACCAGAAATTGAATTGAAAGTAAACTAGGATTATTTCAAAAATCTAATTTTAAAATTTATGAAAGACCCTTGTTTTTAATGCCTTAATTTCCTTAAAAGTACCATAACTAAAAAAGTACCATAATATTTAGTAATGTGCCAGCGATGCTCTTTCATTTGATACCCCACTCGAGTATATTATTTGTATATTTTTCCACTCTCACCCCCATAACTTTTAAATGGCTCAACCGATTTTCATGAAACATGTACAACAAGAACACTCCGGCCAAACTCACCTTTCATACAAAAATTCGAACCTGGGACATCATAGCTCCCGAACGGATGGAGCGTTCGGGACCTATATTGTCCCAGACAGACAGACACGTCAAACTTATAACACCCCTCTTTTTTGGTCGGGGGTTAATAAAATGAGAATGTCATCAACCGAAGATGGTAAAAAAACGTAACAAAAACAGATAATATACAGGCACATATACGTTTCTCTATGCTTAACAATTTAAATTTTATTGTCTTTAAGTAATATGACGTTAAGTATACTGTAATTTTGTATTATTTTCATTTTTTAATAAAACATAGTCATTTGTTCTGAAGACAATTGGGTTAATTTGTTTATCATAATTACATTTTCATTTTTCTTTAGATATCAACAAGTTTTTCCTTGCTTGTTCGTGACATTTTTGTAGTCTAGATTTTAACTCTAACGGGTAACTATCTGAATTATACAATTGTTATATGTTTGTAGTTAAATTACTTGGTAGATTACAAGTTTTACAAAAAACCAATTCAAAAGGCGTGAATTAAGTTGATGTATGAACACTTGTATTGTAAGCAAAACACCAATACGGAACGTAGTAATTTATTATTCTATGACGGAACCCAAGTACATCATTGAGTAGGATCGTTCTCAGTCCGTATACGTAAATAAGCATTGAGATTTTTATGCGAATTTTCCAAAGCTCCTATTGTTTCAAGATGTTATGCGGTTGAAAATAATTGTTTGATGTTAAGTAATTTGCAAACTTCGCTCATTGTTGATTATTTTATTTATTTATTTATTGTAAAATAAAATTCTCTACACATGCTTTTGCTACGGAAACAGCGTCCTTACGTTCTAATGGTACCTATAGCTAAGACATACTTACTAAGCTCACACTGAATAGTAAGAATATATACCTTATTATAATAATCCTTATATAAGGGCCCGACTACGTCTAAAATATTTTATCGAAGGTGCTCATGGCCGTAGTGGTTACAACCATAGGCTCTCTAATTGGCACTGAATGCTTTTGCATTTGGCACTTTTTGCATTTATTCACAAATTCCGTACTTCATTCACCATTCCTGGCCAATAATAGGATTTTATGATGTTATTTAACATTCTTATGATACCTGCATGACCACTCGTGGGTAGAATGTTATAATCGTTCATAATAGCTCTTTTATCGTCTTTAGAAAATACTATTATTTGTCCTCTTAATATAAAAAAATTTGGTAAACCGGTCCACTTTATTTTATTTACCTCTTTGGTTAACCATTTCGCATATTTGTCATTACTTGCATGCTTTATTAAAAGTAATTCTTTAATATTTTTTTTTTTCTACATTATGTGCTCCAGCTGACTCATGTAGGCGTCTCGCGCTGTACATGATTGTAAGTCTGGGCATGTAGTACATAACATATATTTTTGTTATCATTGCGTATGATAAAAAATTCATTTTCATTCATTTTATTCCTCTCTTGCTTCTTAATAATTACTAACTCGACAGAATCAAATGTTTAATAACTATACGACTTTCGGTTGATCAGGCCGGAAATCAATAGATATTGTATCATTTTCTCTCACTCTCTTTTGTCTGTTTTCTCGTGATTACATTTAATATTCGTTTATTCATCTCTTTCAACTCCTCTGATGTTACAAACACTCTAGATTATGCATCTGCAGCTACATTGTATTTTTTAATTAAAAAGTCTAAGCCTTAATATACCTTCGCTCTGACAACATAGTCCATCGAACACATCAAACCTGTGTACAAATTCCTTATCCATAAAAGTCAATCTCAAATCAGCATAATCCAATCTAACAAAGTTCACCACACACCCCGTTTATCTTAAGTTGTCCTATATGGAATGGAATGTTCCATTTGAGTAAGGTGTCATGTCTCACGGCGCAAAGTGATGCTCCCGTATCTACTAACCAATTGCACGCGCTGTTACCAAGTGATAATTGAATCGAATTGTAATTGTTGTAATAGCAAATCTGAGAAATATTTAATGAACTATCCTGCTTATTCACGAAAAAACTAATTCGAAGGGTTCTGTTCTTGGGCGAGCGTATTATTAGTGGTAGCATTGCTACAGCTGGTAGAAGAACCAGTATTTGCAGTTAAGGCCTGCTCCCCGTTCGAATTCATGTGGTACATCCTCGAATTATAATAATTATTCTGGCCTCTATAGCCTCGATTATTATTATTGTAACTACCTCTTGACGCGTTATTCGATCTCGCTGCATGCCAAGTACCGTGGTTGTTCCCGCGAGTAGGGTGACCACGCTGAATGTTATTCTGACCTCGGTACGAGTTAAAGTTATTGTAATGACTCGAATCGCGTTTACCTCGTCCTCTGTAATTGTAAGAACTATTGAAAGGGTAAGCCTTTCGCTGAAATTGCATGACGCTTTCCGAAGTTGTTGTGGAGATCTGCTCATCCTTGGCTCCACGTATTGCATCCTTTAAGCTCTCGTAATTCCTAGCTGTGATAACGGTACTGAGCTGACTGTTCCGCAAACCGCTGGCAAACCGCCTTATTGCAGATTTTTCGTTTAATGGCTTCAAAATTTTATATTTTCCTGAATCACCATCAGCTTGAGATACAGTCAACCCAACGAATAACTCTTCAATTTCCTTACCGTATTCTTCAATACTTTTTTTGATTTAGTGTACACCCTAATAGCTTCTGTTGTAGACCCGTAAAAGATGTTTTTGTTATCAAATGTTTGCGCATATCATCAACAAGCAATTGAACGGTGTCATATTTCTGGGATAATCTCAAGGTCGCACTTTCTGATAATCTGGTTTTTAGTACAAACTGTACAAGGGAGGGTTTTGATTCCTCTTTTAACATAGATTCGTACAATTCAATTGCCGAAATTAGCTGTTTTGTAACATTTTCCTTATCATTCATAACTGGAAGTAAGGACACAGCGGTTTTCAGGTTAAAAGTCTCCATGTTGTCTACTTTTATAACTATTTGACTCTCAGTCATTGAGTTACTCTCAGCACATTAAATCAGAAATACCCTTATACAAACTTTTTATTTTATCTGAATAACTATATACTTAGGCTATTTCCACATTACATAACTTTTTACACTTAAATTCCGATAATTCTTTCTTAAAGCAATCTTATATTTCATTTGCTTCCTTTAATTTCTTGGAACAAATAGTCTCTGATTCACTCCTCCTTTTAGGGCCGATTATTATTAAATAAGATCTTATCTCTTGTAGGCATGAATAATGGTTTATAAGTACTTTCTCCATTAACAATACTAATACCAACTGATATTTTAATTATTAAAGTGTAGGTATAATTGAACCAAAATTATTTAATTATTAATTGACAACTTAAAAAAATATATTATTCATACCGACGGACGTGCGTTATACTTAATTTCTAACACTTACGTTTACCGCTTTATTAAGGTTCATCGCGAGGCACTATTTATTTCCGCACGCACTGCACTTTCACAACACTTATTGAGTTTAACCTTACGCATTACGACCTAAAAAAATTTATTGAAGAGCGCGACACGACGCATCGCAGTAGATGAATCCGATGGGACCTCATACATTGTTGACACCCGTAGTCTCCGCCTGGACTCCTCCAATCTCTCGACGACGCCGGAACCAACTGTTGTTTCTCTTTAGATAATAATCTTCAATTTCTCTCTGCATCCACTGTTTGTGGCATTTCACGTAGACTCTGTAGCCCATGCAAGCGGCGACAATCACCATTATTAAGATTGTTACTCCCAAAACGTAGCTCATGATGCTAGCATGACTTTTCAGCTGCTCGATGTCCGCACTATTCGATCCGCCGGAGGCATTTTGGGCAAAGATGACCTCCTCTTTTGAGTATGATTTACCCATTTTCACTTGTAACACGGTAAAATATAAACGCACTGTTCTGTTTTAATTGTAATACATATTAAAATGCAACCATATTTGCAACGTAGCGCGAATCCGATCGAACTGGCAGGGTCGCCATATAAGGTTCGGTGGACGGCGCGCTGAGGCGCCCAAATGAAAAGGTGTTAGCTCTTCTAAATCTCGATTTATTCTGTCTAATAGGTACACGTTACAAATGATATAAGCATAATATCTATCTAAGTTAAGATACATCGTATAGGTGTAGAGGCATACATCACATTTAGATTAAGATATTTTAGAAATATAGTCTAACATCTTTAAAAAAATGTTTGTTGAGGGTTATAAATGCTACCTATACCTACCCTTTGACACAAATTATACCGAACTTACATCACGATTTAAAAAAAAAAGTATTTTTTTCATGGTAGCATCAAAACACTGTGCATGCCCATAGTGGCTTTATTTACCCAGATCTCATTAAAATAGTTCAAACTTCGGAAAAATTCAAACATTCTTATAAATTATCTTGAAAATAGGCTTTTATAAATAGGAGGGCACGCACAAATCGCTTAAAATGAAAAATGAATGAATGGTTTAGTCCCAGTAGTTACACAATCTAAAATTGTGTTTTTGTTGAAGGTATTGTTTTAATTTGGTTTCTCATATTTTTCTCGTCTTTTAGTGTGTCAGTATTTTATTATAGATTTTTGATGCCATTGCGTTTGATCCAGGACTTCAGTTTTTAGTTTTGTTTGACCTTGTTGTTTAAGTAAGGTTCATTCATTCACATAAAGGGAATGTGCTCTAACACCACTAAATAGGGTAACCTGAAACTAGCTAGCAACACTCTCTCTTTGTTCCTTTCGTTCCAAGATAATCCGGCCAAATTAAAATAATGCTCTTTCTATGAATGTCGTATGGTGAGAGTGCTATCCTTAATTCGGAATTGTATTAAAAAAGTCACCAAATGCTGGCCACTGAAGACGTCAAAACTGAGATTTTCTAAGGTTGGCACTGCCACAAAGTCAAAAATGTCTGGTGAATTTAATCTTCCGGTTTGACCACTTAATGATGATTTTGTGATATGAAATAATTGGATTTGCATTAAATTGAAGTTAAGATTTAAAAAGTTATAAATAATTTGTTATTTTACGGGTGAAATCATTGGAATTCTGTTAAGCCTGCATAATTTCGTAGTGATAACCCTAAAAAACAGCTGATTTCGTTTGTTAGTAAATATGCTCTATGCTGGTAGGACAGAGTATAATCATCCTTCTATCTCTCTGATATTTGATACAGTTATAACTGACCATTCCCCCATCTTATCATGCCTATGTTTTGCTAGTCCACTTAAAACAACCAAAAATCATACAAAAATATTAAATATCCCCGCCATTGTCAGCGAAATAAGCAATACTGATTTCTCTTTGGTTGCAAATGCAACTGATCCAAATTTAGCTTCACTACTTCTTATCAATAGTGTACAGAATGTTGTTACAAAATTCACCAAAGTTTCTGCGTCTAGCAAAACCCGTATTATAATAAAGCCCTGGATCACTCCTGGTCTTCTGAGATGTATCCGGCAACGCGACAAATTATACTTTAAATTAAAAAAGGCTAAAAATAATAATATTCTTAAAGTCACTTACACCAGATATCGCAACTTTTGTAATAACCTCTTGAAGAAAATCAAACGCGAATATGAAAAAAGTGAACTCCAGAAGGCTAGGAATAATCCCCGAGCGACATGGGAATGTATCAGAAAAATAGCAAACTTGAAATCAAAAACGTCTACTGCAGAAAATTTGCTGAAAATTGATAACACCGCCACGAGCTCACTTATTAAGGTAAACAAGTTTTTCGCGAATGTAGGCAAATCTCTAGCGTCTAAAATAAAACCATCTGAACTCATCAGGTCCAATACTAACACCCGCTGCTGCTCTACACCCCTTGATTCCATGGTTTTATGGCCTACGGACTGTAAAGAGATTGAGAGAGAAATTAACGGTCTTAGGGACAGATGTGCAGTAGAGTGGGATGAAATCCCAACCTCTGTTATTAAAGGATCTAGCCCTACTCTCGTTCCTCTACTCAACCATATCTTTAACCTCTGCTTTTCCACCGGTACTTTCCCTGACTGTTTCAAGAATGCTATCATACATCCTATTTTTAAAGATGGTGATAACCAAGACGTCAATAATTAACGACCAATCTCAATTTTAAGCTCCCTCTCAAAAATCTTTGAAAAAATTATCAATCGTAGGTTAGTAGACTATCTAAATAAAAAATCGATTTTAGCGCCTAACCAATACGGTTTTAGGCAGAACTTTCAACTGAAAATGCGGTTAATGACCTTACGACTAAGATTATTAGGAACCTTGATAGAGGTATCAAAACAGTAGTTATCTTTTTAGATCTATCCAAGGCCTTTGATACTGTCTCTGTACCTTTACTCCTCACTAAACTAGAGCAAATTGGTATAAGGGGCAATGCAGGTGACATTTTCAGCTCGCAAACAAGTAGTTAAAATAAATGACATCTATAGCCAAGAGGAGGAACTAAGTTTCGGAGTACCTCAAGACAGCGTGCTCGGTCCTCAACTCTTCTTGGTTTACATAAACGAGATGTGTAAACTCTAAATCCCAAATTGCTCTATCTACACATATGCAGATGACACTGTAGTCGTTACCGGAAAGTCATGGGTTGAGGTTATGTCTGCGGCCGAGGAAACCCTGAAGATAATCGCCAACTGGCTTTCTTCAAATCTGCTAACCCTTAACATTAAGAAGTCAAAGTATGTTACCTTTTCACCATCAGTAAGAACCCAATGTCCACCCCACCATACTATAGCGTTACATACATGCAATTCTGAGCCTATTTGTTCCTGCCTGACACTAGAGCGCACAGATAGAATAAAGTATCTAGGAGTTCATCTAGATAGTTCCCTTTCTTGGTTTCACCATATTGATAGTTTAGTTTCTAGAGTGCGGAAACTGATGTTTATATTTAAACGCTTAAGAGGGGTTGCAAGTCTCGAGTGCCTCAAAATCGTATATCACTCACTTGCAGAGTCTATTATCTCCTATTGTAGTGTTACCTGGGGTGGAGCCATTAAAACCAAAATAATCAGAGTCGAGAGAGCTCAGAGGGCAGTGTTAAAAGTCATGCTCTCCAAACCAAGACGCTTCTCTACATCACTATTATATGAAGAATGTCAACTACTAACAGTACGGCAACTTTTTATTAAGTCAGTCATATTAAGGAAGCACTCTGAAACAGTATTTGACCCGGCTCAAAATAATATTAAACGACGTTCAGATTTGGTCTGCAAACATATCTCTCGGCGTACAGCGCTCGCAGGTCGACATTATTACTACCTGAGTGCACCCCTCTACAATAGAATAAACAGAATTTTAAATGTTTACTCCCTGACACAATACAAATGTAAACTTGTAGTAACATTGTGGCTTCCTTCCCTTTCGTATGAAGAAACAGAAGGACTTCTAAAATCGATTAAATAACCAAGTCTAAATATTATTTATTATTTTATTAATTATGTGCAAAATTTATCCACATATCTTTATCTTTATCATTTACACTTATTTACGAAATCACACACACACACATAAGCACACATACACACACACACACACACATAAGCACACATACACACACACACATAAGCACACATACACACACTCACACACTAGTTTTACACTATCATTCCTTTTAAAATATCTTAGCAGCATAAATTATTATTCCGAAGTTTAATTAATTTGTGTTAAGTTAGTTTGTTTATTGCATTTTTTTTATTTAACTTTCCTTTGATATCTTTTTTTTAAGTATGTTTAGTTATAAGTCTTTTTTATCAGAACATGTCAGTATGTCAAAAATTCACAAACTAGTTATAATAGGTAACACTAAGATAATTTATAGCCATGGGGGAGAGCGTTGAGATGGCAACGCAGTTTTTTAACTTTTGCTGTCTCTCCGTTCATGACTGTAACATAAATGCAAAAAAATGTAACTGGTTTAATAAATTTACTTTTACTTTTTTACTTTATTATTTTATGCATACTACTGTCAGTTGCCACGGATACCTTACCTACGAAACTAACAGTTTATTTATTTTTAATATACTTAGCTTTACAAATTTTTAATCCAAGATGTTAGATATAGTCCTAAGTGACAGAGAACATACATATCTATATATCTTAAATATAATAAAAGCAACATTTTACCAATAAAAAGGTGTGTGTGCGATTCACACACGATAGAAGTGAAACTAAGTAAATCGACGAAAGAATAAGAAGAATAAAAAAAAGTGTGTGTGTGTCAGCTACGACGCACGATTGGAGTCTACTACTTACGAATTATCGAATAGAAAAAAGGGAAAATGAACGCATCTGCTAAAATGATAAGAGAAACAAACATATATCTGTAATTATTCGGATTATTTATATTACTTCAATAAAGCGTATTACATAAAGTATGTTACAAAATACTATAAATAAAATACAGCAATACCTCTTTGCGGCGATACTTCGTAGTTGAGACTACGAAATTTAAATAAAGCATTGTATTTGTGTCTCTTACCATTTCCGTTTCATCTTTTTGCATCCGGTTTGAAATCACTACGATTCTATAGAAGTTTCACTTCAAAAACTGAGAAACTAAACAAAATATTCAATGTACAAATCGAAACTACAGACAAAAGCTAAAGCATTAAAAAGGTATGTGTGCGATTCACTCACGATAGAAGTGAAACTTCAGTAAATCGACAAAAGAATAAGAAGAATTAAAAAAAAACAAAAAAAAAATACTATGCAAAAAGATTTTGTTCGGGCGGTCACCCATCCAAGTACTGGCGTCGCGCAAAGTTGCTTAACCTTGTTAGCGTTTAAGATTGAATAGATTGGCTTACCCGACAGGTAAGCCAATCTTATTTCCATTTCCGATGCATACAGTTTCAAATCACAACGATTCTATAGAAGTTTCACTTCAATAATCTTCAACGCAGCGAATACACGACCTACTAATTTACCTACTTTCGGTAGCGATTTTATTGTTCAATGCATTACCTACTTCCATGAAAACTATTGAAGATCCTATAGTATTTAAAAATAAATTAAAGGAAATTTTGTTGAAAGGGTGTTACTACCTACTCAGTTGATGACTTTTTTTCTGATGACATTATTTTTGACAATTTTTTTTTTTTAAATTTATAGATTGATGTTGTCATTTTTATTTTTGATTTTATTTGATTTGTTATTTGTAATATGACTTCATTTTATTTTTTAATTTTTTGTTGTTTTTATTTTTGATTTATACTGTTTGGTTGTAATGTTAAGTACTTAATTTAATTTTTCAATTATAAGTGGACTAATTTATTAATTTATTATTATTATTTTTTGACATTTTTGGTATTATTGTAATTTTCAAATACAATGTAATTATTGTGGAATGAATAAATTTATGAAATATGAATTACTTACACTTTTATAAAATAAATATAAGATAACAGAATGTAACAAAAAAAACGAAACCAAAATTCAAACTAAAAACATCGAATAAACACAACTATACTTATAAATTAAACTACTTACGTAGACTTTTACAATAACATAAGAGAGCGCTTTCAATGACCATCCAAATCCAACAGCCATCCACAAACAGATGCACCTGACGATGCTGGTTGAGAAGAACCTTGAGTTTCTCTGTGCTCGAACTACAGGAACAAGCCCGCCGCGCCGCTAGCTGATTCGTCGCTCGCGTGCAATACCGATTATGCCCTATCCATCTCGAGTTTTATAAAAAAGATGAATCATATTTTTTAATTATAATAAGTAAACATTTATTTAAAATTAAGTAAGTAAGTATCTTTTTAACCCCCGACCAAAAATAGGGGTGTTATAAGTTTGACGTGTCTGTCTATCTGTCTGTCTGGTTGTCTGTCTGTCTGTCTGGGACATCATAGCTCCCGAACGGATGGAGCTATTTCAATTTAGTTTTTTTGGAGTTTACTCCTTAAGAGCCCTCTTACATTTCGATGCTACGCTAATTTAGGTATTTACGTACCGAACGAGCGGCGAGCTGCGCGAGCGCTACTTTCTGTCTCGCTCGCGCCATGATATTGCGTTGAGTAGGCGTGTAAATGATCTTGATCCACCGTAATTTAGGTTAGGTTAGGTTAGGTTAGGTTAGGTTTTTTTTTTTTTTGTTGGAGTGTTCTTGCTGGGAGCGCAGCGCTATTGGGATACACGTTGCTCCCAGCTGTGTTAGTTTATTTTGTTTTTGTGGTCATTGTTAATTTGTGTTTAGAAGTGAGTGTATTATTTGTTTAATGTGTTGTGTTTTGTGTTGTTTTGTGTGTGTGTGTGTAGTATTTTAAGTGTTAGGGGTGATGGGAGACAATGTTGGGGATTCTTTATTACAATAATGTCATTTAAATAATATTTTACATTGATATATACTTATGACAATTAAAGGAGTTACAGTAAATTGAAAGCGTTGGCAAGCCAGGCAAGCTCGGCAAGCCCGGCAATACCAGCAAGCCAAGCAATCCGGGCAAGCCCGGCGAGCCGGGCAATACCAGCAAGCCAAGCAAGCCCAGCAAGCCGGGCAAGCTGGGCAAGCCAAGCAAGCCGGGCAAGCCCGGTGAGTCAAGCAAGCCGGGCAAGTCCGGCGCATCGAGCTTAACAAGTCGAGCCAGCCCGGCTGGCTCATCGTCCGGACCTCACACTGTCCGCTACATAAGCAGCGTGTAGCGGACCGTGCGAGGCCCAGACGACCTGTTTGTACATGGATGTTCTTATGAGCTAAAATATAGGTTTTTACTATAAGAAATTTAAAAACAACAGGTAAAAATGGGTGATATAAAACAGAGATAAAATATAACATTAAATTAGGGTAAATGAAGCTTATAAAATTTCTTAAGAGCTAGAAATGTAGTATAATTAGTGAAACTTATATAATCAACATGACATATATTAAAACGTAAAACAAGTTTTATTTATTTATTATTAATATATATTTATTATTAATATATATTTTTTAGCATTGATCTTGGGGGTCGGTATTCTGGTGGGCAGTGCCTTTGTTGCGTGAGGGCTTTAAAGTAGAAGAATTTTGGGTAGTCAATGTGCCCCTTTGTGATCCCATCATTGTAGTTATGGTGTTTTCTTTTGAAGTGTCGTAAGATGTTGGGTCCAATGAGAAATACACCGCAGAGGACACACTGAGTACTCATTTTGCCCTTTCCCGTACTAAGGATGAGTCGTCGACTTCTTTTCAGTCGACGAAACGAGACCAGTTTATCGTTCACGATAAACTGTTTATAAAACAGTCTAATTTTCGACTGGTTTATTGCCTTTATTCGTTTAGGACATGAACGATCGTTGAACGGTGAACGTCGATTCACTGATTGGTTGGTAAACGACGACTAGATTAAACTGTTTATATTATATAAGATATATCTGTGTAGGTATCTGTGTGAGTGCCTGTGGCGTGACAAAAGGTCCGATTTTGATGTGTTTTTTTTCTTTTGATTTAGTTTTGTTGATTTAGTTCGAATAAAATGAACTTCCCTTCATACTTTTTCCAGGCATAGGACTGGCAGGCTTCATAATAAAGTTATTTTAAATAAGAAATTTTGTAGTAGGTACAAAATAATAATGTAAGCAAACAAAATTCAAAAACCTGCTTTCCTACTAACAATAATACATTGTCATGCATTGCAATAGAGTTTATTTTTACACAACACCTTGACGCCGCACCCGCGCACCGCTATTATAACTCTGTAGAAGTTGAGAGCATGGCGAAAGAGAGATAGCCATATTAGCGTAACGTGCAAGTGTGAAGAGAACGGAATGCTTGATAGACAATGGCAACAGTTGAACAGTTTCGTTCAGCAACGCTCGACCAATGGACTGGACGAGTAAACTAGTTTATCGGTGGACTGTAAACCGGTTTATCAGTCGACGGCAAATAAACAGTCTAAATAAACTGTTCGTTCATTCAACGACTATCCCTATCCCGTACCCAAGCCGGTGGATGCAGGCGATTTTGGTGCTGTGTTGGCCGGTTTGATGACTTTGCTGGGGCCGGCGCGGGGTGAGGATGTAGCTATAGGAGTGGGATTTGGAGAGAGCGTAGGAAAGGAATGGTGGTTGGAGGCGGGCGAGGATGGTTTGGATAGTGGTGCAGCTGGATCTGGGTTTATTATGGAAGGTGAGAGTGGAGTATCCCTCTCCGGCTGGTGTTGCGAAGGTGTTTCTGGTTCTGGTGTTGGTGCTCGAGTAGAGGCGTCGAAGATGGAGGGTTCGAGGGGAGAGAGGAGGTTGGGCAAGGTGGGGAAAGCGGGGTTCAGATGGAGGGTGTGGATGAGTGGAGGGGCTGAGGTGTTTGAGGGGGGGAGGCAGAGTCAAATACAGAGAGCAAGTTGCGTTGCCGGGATGGCAAGCTAGATTGCTGGGAGTGCAAGTTGTCTTGCAGGAGCGGCAAGTAAACTTGCAGAAGTGGCTGTTACCTTATCGGAGTTGCAGCAAATTGCTTGACTTGCCTTGTCTGGATTGCGGCAAGTTGCCTGACTTGCCTGGGTGTTTTAAGGAGCTGCCGTCGTTGACTGAGCAAGTTGTCTTGTTCGACTGGGCTGTGTTAATATAAGCTTACGGCAAGTTAGGGTTTTCCCGTGAGGTGGGAGGGTTTATACGGGTTATGTAAAAGTTGTGGGTCTTGTTAGGTTAATTTAGGTTTTTTTTTTTTTTTTTTTTTAAATTCCTTTGGCTTGACCAAAGACCTTTTTTGCTCTCTTTCATTCATCATTCCTTTTATTCTTCGTTCTATCATTATGATTCTACTTCAATTCTAATATGTTTCTTTTTATCTTATGTTATCTTGGGGCACATGTTGCGTAAATTTAATTAAGCAGCTGTGCGCCATTTTACTTGCTTTCATTTCTTTTGTTTACTACTTTAACTATTTTTCTACTGTATTCTATGAATTTGTTTGTGTATTCTTTATTTCTTATTGTTGTTATTTAAGTTCTCTAACTCTACTTTGCTATCTAGGTTAGGTTAGGTTAGGTTAGGTTAGGTTAGGTTAGGTTAGGTTAGGTTAGGTTAGGTTAGGTTAGGTTAGGTTAGGTTAGGTTAGGTTAGGTTAGGTTAGGTTAGGTTAGGTTAGGTTAGGTTAGGTTAGGTTAGGTTAGGTTAGGTTAGGTTAGGTTAGGTTAGGTTAGGTTAGGTTAGGTTAGGTTAGGTTAGGTTAGGTTAGGTTAGGTTAGGTTAGGTTAGGTTAGGTTAGGTTAGGTTAGGTTTTTTTTTTTTTTTTTTTTTTTTTTTTTTTTCCTACCATTGCCCATGCTGGGCCGTCGGCTAGCCTACGTCTGACGGAGGTCAGACTCCTTTTTCATCGAAATAAAGGGCATACAAATAATTTATTTATTTCTATCAAACTTATAGCTAAATTTTACATATTATTTATTTATTACATTTATCCCTTATCATAATTCTTAGCATCTAACTTAACTTATTGGTTTTCCATCTTACTTATATTTATATGTTTATTATATATATTCAAAAATATATATTTAACATATCTTATTTTTCTTTATTTTTTAAAATACATTTTTTAGCTATATCTATACAATAATCTAAAAATTTTGATCTTATGTACTTATTTTCTAGAATTATATTAACATTACTTTCATTTATATTTATGTTTATAGAGCACTCTAAGTTATATCTTTTAAGAGCATACATTGGGCATTCAAAGAGGATGTGGGGCACTGTTTCTTTTATTCCGGACTCGCAGGGGCATGATGGGTTGTCCTTGCACTTAAACCGGTTTAAGTACTCGGAAAACCCACCATGGCCTGTCAAGATCTGGGTGAGTACCTGCGTTGGTTTTAGCTTTCTTACAATGGTGTGTGCTCGAATTGCGTCTGGGAAGAACATCTTTGTGATCTTTGCCGTTTCTTCGGCTTTGTACCTGGTGTTCCATTTGATCATCGTTTCGTTACGAATTTCCGATTTCACAAATGACACCGGGCACATATCATAGTTCGGCTTAGTTTTAGATCTCAAAGCTGCCTCCTTTGCGAGTTCATCGGCACGTTCGTTACCTTCCAATCCAGCGTGTGCTTTGATCCAGAAGAGGGATACTTCTTTGTTTTGGATCACGCTGGACTTGAGGTTAGCTCTCGCTTCTACGGCCAAGGGATGAGTCGATCCAAGGTTAGTTATGGTCTCTAGAGCTGCTCGGGAGTCGCTGTAGATACCATAACTGTCCTCTTTCCGTTTTAAAATTTCCCTGGTTGCGACACATATTGCCAAGAGTTCCGCCTGATAGACCGTACAATAAGGAGATAGCTTCAGCTTCAGGGTTTTGGTCTCAGCATTATTCTTCCAGAAGGATAATGCTGCTCCGACCTTGCCCTCAAGCTTACTGCCGTCGGTGAAAATCCTTACCGTCTGTGTGTTATTTAGGTTTACTTGTTCCTGGTCTATCAGGTGGTGGAACTCAAGGCTCATGTGCTCTGCTGGATGGGGAATTTGCGCGTATTTGACCATCCTTTCTGTCACTCTGTCTCCGTGCTGTGATACTCCTTTCCTTGCCTCGTACAGGGTAGCTGCCTCTTGTATTCTAAGGTCAAGGGGGAGTATTCCGGCCAGCATCAGGGCTGCGTTCAGGGAGACTGTCCTGTACGCTTTGCAAATCTTTTGCGCAAATCCCCTCTGGACCGCGTTCAGCTGTTTCTGTATCTTTATTTTGTGTGTTGCAGGTGCCCAGACGCTTGCTGCATATAGGACCACGGGTTCAACGGCGGCGACATAGATGGTGCGTATGACCTCGGGGTGAAGACCCCAACTGATCTTGGCGGCTCTCGACAGTTGCTTGTAGACATTCACAGCTTTTCTGCAAACATTTGCAGTATGGCTGTTGAATGTCAACTTGTTATCTATCGTGAGCCCCAATATCTTGATCTCGTTTGACATGCCAATGTCGATCCCGCCCATGCTCAGGAGTGGTGTATCAAATTTGAGCTTGTTAGTTATTAACATTGCGTTAGTTTTGTGTGGAGCAAATTTGAGTTTGTTTTTGACACCCCACCATTCTTTCCTTTGCAGGTTGGCTTGAACTACTAGATAGGTCTTCGCGCTGCTAGGTGGGTTTAGTGGGACTTTGACGTTTTAGCAGTAGGCGACCGTCGCTCGCGCTATCGCTTCCCACTTCCGCCTGACAGGACAGTCCTCGCTGAATGCGTTGTGGTTGACTGTGTCGTTCTTCGCGTGGACACAGTTGCAGCATGTGGGTTCCGATCCGGCAAGCCACTCTGAGCATTCAGCTCTCATGTGGGGGCCCCCACAATGGCTGCATCTCTCGTTTTTGTCTTTGCAGAAGCGCTTCCCATGACCGTAGCCCAGACAGAGAGAGCACTGGACCAACGGGGATTGGTCAACTACTCTCACTCTCTGGAGGTCTATGTGAACCGCTCCCGCATCGACTAGCCTCCTCCAGACAGCTGGGGATACCCGCAGCACGATGTGGCTTGTGTAGGGGTTTCTAGTACGTCGCTTGTACGCTACCTCCATCTTTTGGTCTTTCCCTTCGGTGTCTTTTAAGATGTTGCGGTTCTGTGACCTTAGCGCTGCCAGTATTGTTTCGTCGTCGTTATATGTAAGAACGTTTTTAAGCATTATCATGGGATCTTTGTTTTTTGTTTCCTGGATAGTCAGGTTGTTGTCTGCTTTTTTCAATCTGTCTTTTACCTTTTGTCTGTCTTCTTCAGTTTTGCATCCAATTATGATTTTCCTATCTTTTGCTTTTCTTACTTTTTCTATCGAAATTTCCCCATCTTTAGCATTCATCGCTTTTCGTACTCTATTAAGAACCTCCTCTCCGGACTCAGTTTCGTTTGTCGAGGTGATCACTACCGAGTGTAGGGCGGTTTGTTCTGGGAGAGGTCTCCTCTGTGCCGTCGCTGTAACACTCGCGTAGGTATGTCTCTTTTGTTCTTCATAACTTTTTTCCAAGCTTTCCTTTAGGTCTTCCATTTTCTTGTTATTTCCTTCTATGAGTCTTGCATGTTCTTCTAGTTTCGCTATCAGTTCTTTGTCTATATGTGTGTTTTTGTTTGCTGTTTCCTTTTGTCTGTCTTGCTCATCTTTAGTTTCGTGTTTGTTTTGTCCCTTTACGCTCGCAGCCTCTTTAACGAGTGCTACGAGTTTGTCTAGTGCTAGGGTGATGTCATTTTTTATTTCAGTTTTTGTGTTACGTGACGTGGCTAAAGCTTGTTTTGCCTTGTCAGCCCAGGCCATGGCTTCGGCCACTCTGTCTTTTAGCTTTGATTTCTCAATTGGTGTTTTCCTTGTTTCTGCAGTCAGTTCTCGTCGCATGATTGTAGAATCTTTTGTAGGTGGCGATTTTGGCTTGTCTGTTCGTTTTTGTGCCATGGTTTTAGTTGTCTTTGCCTCCAGTTCTCCAATGCTTCGCCTCACCTTAGAAACAGGTTGCTTCTCCGGGGTTTTGCAAGATGGTCCTGCCATCGCGGTGTTATCTGGAGAGTTGTTAGTTTCAGCGATATTTTTCCTGACGGGAGTGTGGAACCCAAACATATTGTGTTGATTTAGGTCAAGGTAGGAATCGTCAATTGTATATGCTTAAAAGATTTGTATAAGTTATATAATAAGTTTTATGTCAATAGTATAAATAATAATACCAATATATATTTTATGTTTCAGGTGGTGCCCCGAGTCCTCGTCGGTAGTCCAGTAATGCAGCTAAGGTAAGTAAGGTGAGTATTTTGTTATTTGATTTTGCTCTACTATGGTAGAGTTGAGTCTTACTTATGAATTTAACCTTTTTTATTGTGCTAAACCGTGTAAAAATGTTAATAAAGTATTAATGAGTGATAATTAACGATATTATGAAAAAAAATATTTTTGCTCTACGTAGAGTTGGATATTAAGATATCTCAATTTACTAAGTATAGGTTGCTCTATATAACACAAAAAACCGCGTTTTGATAGGAGCAGTAGTTTCTGAGATACAAGGGTTCAAAGTTTTTCAAAATGGCGGATCAAAATGGCTGCCAACAACAAAAACCGTCGTATCTCTGTCAATTTTGATCGTAGAGCCTTGGGATCTTGACTAGAGGACTTGTAAAGCTTTCGCAATTAGCGTAGCGGCCCTAGGTTTGGTAGGTAGAGTCAGTGCTCTATTTTTGGTAGAGACCCTTGGAAAGGTGTAGGTACTGCGACGCCAACTGCAACTGTGAAAATCCCAGGCTTCCACGATGAGCGGTTCAAAAGTTATGTTAACTTTTGTAATTTCAAAATGGCGAAACAAAATGGCCGACAAAATTTAAATTATTTATAACTCCGTCAAAAATGATCGGAGGAGGACGGGGTTTTCAACAATGTCTTATGCTACGTTTGGAGTTTCCTTTTTTGCTACTGGTTTGAGCCGGTAGAGTCGATGCTCTATATAGAGTTCCGACTGCTTCCAACTCAATCCACAAGCATGTCTCTGATAGACAAAGAAAACCCCGAGTCGATAGGACCTCTGGGAGCAAAGTTATACAAGATTTAAGATTTAAAATTAGGTTAGGTTAGGTTAGGTTAGGTTAGGTTAGGTTAGGTTAGGTTAGGTTAGGTTAGGTTAGGTTAGGTTAGGTTAGGTTAGGTTAGGTTAGGTTAGGTTAGGTTAGGTTAGGTTAGGTTAGGTTAGGTTAGGTTAGGTTACGTTAGGTTAGGTTAGGTTAGGTTAGGTTAGGTTAGGTTAGGTTAGGTTTTTTTTTTTTTTTTTTTTTTTTTTTTTTTTTTTTTTTCCTACCATTGCCCAGAGGGCCGTCGGCTAGCCTACGTCTGACGGGTGTCAGACTCCTTTTCATCAGAAATAAAGGGCAGACACATATTCTTTATTGATTTTCTAATTATAGCTTATATAACATTACCGTTTTCTTTACATTATTCCCTTATCATATTTTAATTCTTAGAATCTATCTTACATAATTGTTTTCTTATCTTAGTTACATTTATATGTTTATTATATATATTCATCAATATATATTTAACATATCTTATTTATCTTTATTTTTTAATATACATTTTTTACCTATCCTTACACAATAATCTAAAAATATTAATCGTAAGTACTTATCTTCTAAAATTTTACTAACATTACATTCATTTATATTTATATCTATAGAGCACTCTAGGTTGAATCTGCTAAGGGCGTACATTGGACATTCAAAAAGGATGTGGGGCACCGTTTCATTAACTTCAGGTTCGCAGGGGCATGA
Organism: Gymnoscelis rufifasciata; assembly: GCA_929108375.1. Lineage (NCBI taxonomy): Eukaryota > Metazoa > Arthropoda > Insecta > Lepidoptera > Geometridae > Gymnoscelis > Gymnoscelis rufifasciata. The sequence continues at coordinate 16,595,797 of OV815309.1, forward strand.
TGGGTTGTCCTTGCACTTAAACCGGTTTAAGTACTCGGAAAACCCACCATGGCCGGTCAAAATCTGGGTGAGTACCTGTGATGGTTCTAATGTTTTTATTATTTTATAAGCTCGAATTGCGTCCGGGAAGAACAACTTTGTAATCTTTGCCGTTTCTCCTCCTATGTACCTAGCGTTCCATTTCCTCATCGATTCTTTACGAATTTCTGACTTGACAAATGACACCGGGCACAAGTCATAGTTTGGCTTCGTTTTGGATTTCAAAGCTGCCTCCTTCGCGAGCTCGTCAGCGCGTTCGTTGCCCGCTAGTCCAGCGTGTGCTTTAATCCAGAACAGGGACACTTCCCTCTTCTGGATTGCGCTGTTCCTGAGGTTCGCCCTTACTTCCAGGGCCAATGGGTGAGTCGATCTTGGATTAGTTATGGTCTCTAGAGCTGCTCGGGAGTCGCTGTAGACACCATAACTATTCTCTTTCTGTTTAAGGATCTCCCTGGTTGCTACGCATATAGCCAAGAGTTCCGCCTGGTAGACCGTACAGTAAGGAGATAGTTTCAGCTTCAGGGTTTTGGTCTCAGCATTTTCCTTCCAGAATGATAGTGCTGCTCCGACCTTACCCTCAAGCTTACTGCCGTCCGTAAATATTCTTACTGTCTGTGTGTTGTTCCGGTCGACTTGTTCCTGGTCTATCAGGTGTTGGAACTCGAGGCGCATGTGCTCTGCCGGGTGGGGTATCTGCGCGTATTCGACCATTCTCTCCGTCTCTCTGTCTCCGGCCTGTAATACTCCCTTCCTTGCCTCATACAGGGCGGCTGCTTCTTGTACTCTGAGGTCAAGAGGGAGTATACCAGCCAACAGCAGGGCTGCGTTGAGGGAAACGGTTCTGTATGCTTTGCAGATTTTCTGCGCGAATCCCCTCTGGATCGCGTTCAGATGTTTTTGCACCTTGAGTTTGTTTGTTGCAGGCGCCCAGACACTTGCTGCATAAAGGACTACGGGCTCGACGGTGGCGACGTAGATGGTACGTATCACTTCGGGGTTAAGTCCCCAGCTGATTTTGGCGGCTCTCGACAGTTGCTTGTAGACATTCACAGCCTTCCTGCAAATATTTGCAGTATGGCTGTTGAATGTCAACTTGTTATCTATCGTGAGCCCCAGAATCTTGATCTCGTTCGAAATGCCGATGTCGATCCCGCCCATACTCAGGAGTGGGGTGTCAAATTTAAGCTTGTTGGTTATAAGCATAGCGTTTGTTTTATGTGGAGCAAATTTTAGTTTATTTTTGACCCCCCAATCCCGGACATAAGCGAGAGCGGCATTAGCCCGTCTTTGTACCTCAACTGCAGTGTCTCCTTCGAAGATGAGAACCACGTCGTCCGCAAAGGCTTGGCAGTAGTCGCCCCTCTTCTCCAATCCCTTGAGCAGTGGGTTCAGAAGCAGGTTCCAGAGTATGGGACCCCCTATAGAGCCTTGGACGCAGCCTTTGTTGGTGTTTCTAGCAAACTCCTGTCCTGCGTACCTTACGCTCACACTCCTGTCTTGTAGGTAGCTAGAGATTACTCGTCTTAGGTTTACCGGACACTTTTCCTCAGCCAGTCGTACTTTGATAGCAGGCCACCAGGCGCTATCGAAGGCCCCCTCTATGTCCAATGATATGAGCGTTATGAGTTTCTTTTCTTTTAATTTGCTCTTGATGTGTTTTACCATGACATAGAGGGAGTCCTCAGTGCTCCTTTGTGGCATAAAGCCGTACTGGCGAGTACTAATTCTGGAGCGCAGGTGCCACTTGATTCTGGCCACCAACATCTTCTCAAATATCTTCCCCAATACTGGCAGAAGTCCTATGGGTCTATAAGCTTTAGGGTTACAATAGTTGTCCTTGCCCGGTTTTCTGAGAACGATGACTGTTGCTTTCTTCCAGATCTTCGGGAAGTACTGAAGCTCCAGACATCTATTCACCAGGGCAAGGAACAGCTCTGGGTCTTTTCGTATGGCATGAGCGCATATGTCAGCTGTAAGACCGTCTTCTCCTGGAGCTTTCTTGGGGTTAAAGCCGCTCACCGCGACTTCTAGCTCTTGTCGCGTAAATGCTGGGTCATGTTGCTCATCATGCTTCCAGTCATTTACTCGGTCGGCTTCGTCTCTGATTCGTCGGTGATCGGCGTTTTCTCCTCTCTTTGAGTCCTCTGGGTAGAACGTTTCCGCGAGTAGTTTTACAGATTCTTTCTGGTCTAGGCTCTGTCCATCCTTTTCAAGGAGAACATCCTCTTGTCTACTGGTAGTTCTTCCTATGACCCTATATATCCCCTCCCACAATCCTTCCCTATCCTGTTTTGTACAAAATCCTTTCCAGCTCTCAGTTTGGGCTTTCTTTGCGACTTCTTCATAGTTGTTCTTTGCTTCCAGGTACTCGGCGACGACTTTGGATCTACGGATTGGTGCGGCACAGCGGATCCGGCGCTTTCTGGTGATGACATCTTTCTGCAGGCTGGCGAGTTCTTCTGACCACCACGGCATGGTAAGTATCGTTTTATTATTTTTCTTTGGTATACTGTGATTGCATGTTTCTATTATTAATTTTGTGTATTTTAGTGTTATTTCCTCTAGTTCTGATGTAGTGTTTATTTTTTCTATATTTTCTGTTGTAATTTTGTTTTCTTTTAGAAACTGGTCTAGTTTCTCATGAAACTCAGACCAGTTTGCTTTTTTACTATTGTAGATTCTAGTGGTACGTTTGATTTCTATTCCATGAGATTTGGTTAACCGAATTTTAAAAATAATGCCGTTGTGATCAGAGCTCGTCAGACCTTCATCCACTCTCCAGTCTTCCACCAGGCTTAGCAGGTCCTCCGTGCACACCGTGAGATCAACGAAGCTTTCGTACGTCCTGTTTCCGCGTACCGTGCTGAAGGTTGGAATATTGCCTACATTCAGCACCTGCAGGTCCATTTCGTGGAGTGAAGTCGCTAGGTCTTCTCCTCTGTTATCCACCGTCTTACTTCCCCACCAGGTATTCTTGGCATTTGCATCGCCACCAAAGAGCAACCTCATCTTCCCGGCCTTTCTTTGGATTTTGTGTAGGTGCTCTATGTATTCCTTGAGGTTCTGCTGGTCTGGCTCAAAGTAGAAGGATACTACGAGGATCTCCCAGGCGCTGGTCTTCAGCTTTACTACGACAGCATTGTTGGTAGTGAGTTCTGGCCATTGTTCCACGTCAAGGCTGTCGTCAAAGACTGCTATAGCCGCTTTCACTGTGCCATCTCCAATTTTGCTGTTCTGGAAGATCCTCACTCCTCTGTAGTCCCTCATCTTTCTTATCGCTCCGACATACGGTTCTTGTAGTAGCGCGAAGGCCATTTTCCTGTCTGTTGCTGCTAGTAGAAGTTCCTGCGTCGCCAGTTCTTTCCTTTGCAGGTTGGCTTGGGCTACTAGATAGGTCTTCGCGCTGCTAGGTGGGTTTAATGGGACTTTGTCGTCTTAACAATAGGCGACCGTTGCTCGCGCTATCGCTTCCCACTTCCGTCTGATAGGGCAGTCTTCACTGAAAGCGTTGTGGTCGACTGTGTCGTTCTTCGCGTGGACACAGTTGCAGCATGTTGGTGCCGATCCCGCGAGCCACTCTGAGCATTCAGCTCTCATGTGGGGGCCCCCGCAATGGCTGCATTTCTCGATTTTGTCTTTGCAGAAGCGCTTCCCATGGCCGTAGCCCAGACAGAGAGAGCACTGGACCAACGGGGATTGGTCAACTACTCTCACTCTCTGGAGGTCTATGTGAACCGCTCCTGCATCGACTAGCTTCCGCCATACAGCTGGGGATACCCGCAACACGATGTGGCTTGTGTAGGGGTTTCTAGTACGTCGCTTGTACGCTACCTCCATCTTTTGGTCTTTCTCTTCGGTGTCTTTTAGGATGTGGCGGTTCTGAGATCTTAGCGCCGCCAGTATTGTTTCGTCGTCGTTATATGTAAGTACGTTTTTGAGCATAATCATAGGATCTTTGTTTTTTGTTTCCTGTATCGTCAGGTTGTTGTCTGCTTTTTTCAGTCTGTCTTTCACTTTTTGTCTGTCTTCTTTAGTTTTGCATCCAATTATGATTTTCCTATCTTTTGCTTTTCTTACTTTTTCTATGGAAATTTCCCCATCTTTTGCATTCATCGCTTTTCTTACTCTATTCAAAACCTCTTCACCGGACTCAGTTTCGTTTGTCGAGGTGATCACTACCGAGTGTAGGGCGGTATGTTCTGGGAGAGGTCTCCTCTGAGCCGTCGCTGTAACACTCGCGTAGGTATGTCTCAATTGTTCTTCATTACTTTTTTCCAAACTTTCCTTTAGCTCTTTCATTTTCTTGTTACTTTCTTCTATGAGTCTTGCATGTTCTTCTAGTTTCGCTATCAGTTCTTTGTCTATATTTGTGTTTTTGTTTGCTGTTTCCTTTTGTTTGTCTTGTTCATCTTTTGTGTCGTGTTTGTTCTGTCCCTTCACACTCGCAGATTCTTTAACGAGTGCTACGAGTTTGTCTAGTGCTAGGGTGATGTCATTTTTTATTTCAGTTTTTGTGTTACGCGACGTGGCTAACGCTTGTTTTGCCTTGTCGGCCCAGGCCATGGCTTCGGCCACTCTGTCTTTTAACTTTGATTTCTCAATTGGTGTTTTCCTCGTTTCTCCAGTCAGTTCTCGTCGCATGATTGTAGAGTCTTTTGTAGGTGATTTTGGCTTGTCTGTTCGTTTTTGTGCCGTGGTTTTTGTTGTCTTTGCCTCCAGTTCTCCAATGCTTCGCCTCACCTTAGAAACAGGTTGCTTCTCCGGGGTTTTGCAAGATGGTCCTGCCATCGCGGTGTTATCTGGAGAGATGTTGGTTTCAGCAATATTTTTCCTGACGGGAGTGTGGAACCCAAACATATTGTCGGTGTTGATCTAGGTCAAGGTAGGAATCGTCAATTGTATATGCTTAAAAGATTTGTATAAGTTATATAATTTGTGTTGTGTAAATCATATAAATAAATAGAACTAATATATATTTTTTGTTTCAGGTGGTGCCCCGAATCCTCGTCGGTAGTCCAGTAATACAGCTAAGGTAAGTAAGGTGAGTATTTTATTATTTGAATTTGCTCTACTATGGTAGAGTCGAGTCTAATTTTTTAATTTAACCTTATTTTTGTACTAAACCTTGTTAAAATGTATAATAAAATATTAAAGAGTAATAAATCACGATAATATGAAAAAATATTTCTGCTCTATGTAGAGTTTCGTGTTTTAGGTATCTCAATTTGCTAAGCAAAGAGTGCTCTATACAACACAAAAAACCGCGTTTTGATAGGAGCGCTAGTTTCTGAGATACAAGGGATCAAATTTTTTCAAGATGGCGGAACAAAATGGCCGCCAACAGCAAAAACCGTCGTATCTCTGTCAATTTTGATCGTAGAGCCTTGGGATTTTGACTAGAGGACTTGTAAAGCTTTCACAGTTAGCGTCGCGGCCCTAGGTTTGGTAGGTAGAGTCAGTGCTCTATTTTTGGTAGAGACCCTTGGAAAGGTGTAGGTACTGCGTCGCCAACCGCAACTGTGAAAATCCCAGGCTTCCACGATGAGCGGTTCAAAAGTTATGTTAACTTTTGTAATTTCAAAATGGCGAAACAAAATGGCCGACAAAATTTAAATTATTTATAACTCCGTCAAAAATGATCGGAGGAGGACGGGGTTTTCAACAATGTCTTATGCTACGTTTGGAGTTTCCTTTTTTGCTACTGGTTTGAGCCGGTAGAGTCGATGCTCTATATAGAGTTCCGACTGGTTCCAACTCAATCCTCAAGCATGTCTCTGATAGACAAAGAAAACCCCGAGTCGATAGGACCTCTGGGAGCAAAGTAATACAAGATTTAAAATTTTTAAAATGGCGAAACAAAATGGCCGCCCAAGTTTAAACTGCTTGTAACTCCGTCAAAAATGGTCGGAGGAGGACGGGGTTTTTAGCACAGTCTTATTCTAGGTGTAGGTTATCATTTGTTGCTGTTGGTTTGAGCCGGTAGAGTCAAAGCTCTATATAGAGTTCTAACTACCACCAGATCAATCCTTTAGCACCCCTCGTATGTGCAAAGAAAACCCCGAGTCGCTGGGACAGCTAGAAGCAAAGTTATGCCTGATTTTAAAATTCCAATATGGCTGACAAAATGGCCGACAATTGTAAAAAGCTTGCTAGCTAGTCCAATTTTACTCGTATTGACGTGCGGTTTTCGATGTACTACCTATTTTGCCGTCAGCTACCTATTTAAAAAGAGTTTTTATTTTAAATATCAAAAAAGTCTCAAAAAATGTTTCTAAATTCAATAAAAAATTTTGTAGTGGTCAAAAAATTTTGGAAAAAATTTCATAAATTGGTTAAAAATAGGCAGCATCGGTTAACATAACAAAATTTATAAAATTCAACTTATTTCGGAAGATATAAGTATTTTTAGTTTTAAAATATTAATATCTCAAAAGTTATTGGTGGGAAAAATCTGATATTCAAATATGTTATAGAGATATATGTAATGCAATGGAATTTAAATTAACGCTCGTATGTCAAAGATATATTTAAATAGTTATTGTAAATTAAAAATTTTGAAAATTGAAAATTCAATATCTCTGTCAAATAAAGTCTAAATTTACTTCTGGAAACTGCTCCGGTATGGGCTGCAAAGGGTCTTCAGGGTCCAGTAGTCAGCTTGTCTCCAGGTCAGCGGGATCAGGTACCACGTGCCACGTGGTAACTTGTTTTTCTGGCTTTATTTTCCTCTGGGTGGGCGGGAAAAATCGGCTGATTCGTCTATATTGTAGAGCTCCTGAAGGCCCTTCAGGAGGTCAAGAAAAAATGGTATGTCGTCGCTCAAAAACTCGAGATATTCGCCTTTGAAATTTGCAAATTTTGCAAATTTCCACTTTTTCGGTTGTAACTTCACCGCACTTTCACAAATTTTCGTGATTTTTTCGGCACTATATGCGCCTTCACTTTGCGCAACTTTTGGTGTATCACACTGCACTGTACGAATGAAAAAACCTATTTTAATGAATTTTTCCGTGCGGACCGACTGATTTTCGTGGCGTTTTCGGTGGCGTTCCGAGCGAGACTCGGTTAGGTTAGGTTAGGTTAGGTTAGGTTAGGTTAGGTTAGGTTAGGTTAGGTTAGGTTAGGTTAGGTTAGGTTAGGTTAGGTTAGGTTAGGTTAGGTTAGGTTAGGTTAGGTTAGGTTAGGTTAGGTTAGGTTAGGTTAGGTTAGGTTAGGTTAGGTTAGGTTAGGTTAGGTTAGGTTAGGTTAGGTTAGGTTAGGTTAGGTTAGGTTAGGTTAGGTTAGGTTAGGTTAGGTTAGGTTAGGTTAGGTTAGGTTAGGTTAGGTTAGGTTAGGTTAGGTTAGGTTAGGTTAGGTTAGGTTAGGTTAGGTTAGGTTAGGTTAGGTTAGGTTAGGTTAGGTTAGGTTAGGTTAGGTTAGGTTAGGTTAGGTTAGGTTAGGTTAGGTTAGGTTAGGTTAGGTTAGGTTAGGTTAGGTTAGGTTAGGTTAGGTTAGGTTAGGTTAGGTTAGGTTAGGTTAGGTTAGGTTAGGTTAGGTTAGGTTAGGTTAGGTTAGGTTAGGTTAGGTTAGGTTAGGTTAGGTTAGGTTAGGTTAGGTTAGGTTAGGTTAGGTTAGGTTAGGTTAGGTTAGGTTAGGTTAGGTTAGGTTAGGTTAGGTTAGGTTAGGTTAGGTTAGGTTAGGTTAGGTTAGGTTAGGTTAGGTTAGGTTAGGTTAGGTTAGGTTAGGTTAGGTTAGGTTAGGTTAGGTTAGGTTAGGTTAGGTTAGGTTAGGTTAGGTTAGGTTAGGTTAGGTTAGGTTAGGTTAGGTTAGGTTAGGTTAGGTTAGGTTAGGTTAGGTTAGGTTAGGTTAGGTTAGGTTAGGTTAGGTTAGGTTAGGTTAGGTTAGGTTAGGTTAGGTTAGGTTAGGTTAGGTTAGGTTAGGTTAGGTTAGGTTAGGTTAGGTTAGGTTAGGTTAGGTTAGGTTAGGTTAGGTTAGGTTAGGTTAGGTTAGGTTAGGTTAGGTTAGGTTAGGTTAGGTTAGGTTAGGTTAGGTTAGGTTAGGTTAGGTTAGGTTAGGTTAGGTTAGGTTAGGTTAGGTTAGGTTAGGTTAGGTTAGGTTAGGTTAGGTTAGGTTAGGTTAGGTTAGGTTAGGTTAGGTTAGGTTAGGTTAGGTTAGGTTAGGTTAGGCTAGGTTAGGTTAGGTTAGGTTAGGTTAGGTTAGGTTAGGTTAGGTTAGGTTAGGTTAGGTTAGGTTAGGTTAGGTTAGGTTAGGTTAGGTTAGGTTAGGTTAGGTTAGGTTAGGTTAGGTTAGGTTAGGTTAGGTTAGGTTAGGTTAGGTTAGGTTAGGTTAGGTTAGGTTAGGTTAGGTTAGGTTAGGTTAGGTTAGGTTAGGTTAGGTTAGGTTAGGTTAGGTTAGGTTAGGTTAGGTTAGGTTAGGTTAGGTTAGGTTAGGTTAGGTTAGGTTAGGTTAGGTTAGGTTAGGTTAGGTTAGGTTAGGTTAGGTTAGGTTAGGTTAGGTTAGGTTAGGTTAGGTTAGGTTAGGTTAGGTTAGGTTAGGTTAGGTTAGGTTAGGTTAGGTTAGGTTAGGTTAGGTTAGGTTAGGTTAGGTTAGGTTAGGTTAGGTTAGGTTAGGTTAGGTTAGGTTAGGTTAGGTTAGGTTAGGTTAGGTTAGGTTAGGTTAGGTTAGGTTAGGTTAGGTTAGGTTAGGTTAGGTTAGGTTAGGTTAGGTTAGGTTAGGTTAGGTTAGGTTAGGTTAGGTTAGGTTAGGTTAGGTTAGGTTAGGTTAGGTTAGGTTAGGTTAGGTTAGGTTAGGTTAGGTTAGGTTAGGTTAGGTTAGGTTAGGTTAGGTTAGGTTAGGTTAGGTTAGGTTAGGTTAGGTTAGGTTAGGTTAGGTTAGGCTAGGTTAGGTTAGGTTAGGTTAGGTTAGGTTAGGTTAGGTTAGGTTAGGTTAGGTTAGGTTAGGTTAGGTTAGGTTAGGTTAGGTTAGGTTAGGTTAGGTTAGGTTAGGTTAGGTTAGGTTAGGTTAGGTTAGGTTAGGTTAGGTTAGGTTAGGTTAGGTTAGGTTAGGTTAGGTTAGGTTAGGTTAGGTTAGGTTAGGTTAGGTTAGGTTAGGTTAGGTTAGGTTAGGTTAGGTTAGGTTAGGTTAGGTTAGGTTAGGTTAGGTTAGGTTAGATTAGGTTAGGTTAGGTTAGGTTAGGTTAGGTTAGGTTAGGTTAGGTTAGGTTAGGTTAGGTTAGGTTAGGTTAGGTTAGGTTAGGTTAGGTTAGGTTAGGTTAGGTTAGGTTAGGTTAGGTTAGGTTAGGTTAGGTTAGGTTAGGTTAGGTTAGGTTAGGTTAGGTTAGGTTAGGTTAGGTTAGGTTAGGTTAGGTTAGGTTAGGTTAGGTTAGGTTAGGTTAGGTTAGGTTAGGTTAGGTTAGGTTAGGTTAGGTTAGGTTAGGTTAGGTTAGGTTAGGTTAGGTTAGGTTAGGTTAGGTTAGGTTAGGTTAGGTTAGGTTAGGTTAGGTTAGGTTAGGTTAGGTTAGGTTAGGTTAGGTTAGGTTAGGTTAGGTTAGGTTAGGTTAGGTTAGGTTAGGTTAGGTTAGGTTAGGTTAGGTTAGGTTAGGTTAGGTTAGGTTAGGTTAGGTTAGGTTAGGTTAGGTTAGGTTAGGTTAGGTTAGGTTAGGTTAGGTTAGGTTAGGTTAGGTTAGGTTAGGTTAGGTTAGGTTAGGTTAGGTTAGGTTAGGTTAGGTTAGGTTAGGTTAGGTTAGGTTAGGTTAGGTTAGGTTAGGTTAGGTTAGGTTAGGTTAGGTTAGGTTAGGTTAGATTAGGTTAGGTTAGGTTAGGTTAGGTTAGGTTAGGTTAGGTTAGGTTAGGTTAGGTTAGGTTAGGTTAGGTTAGGATAGGTTAGGTTAGGTTAGGTTAGGTTAGGTTAGGTTAGGTTAGGTTAGGTTAGGTTAGGTTAGGTTAGGTTAGGTTAGGTTAGGTTAGGTTAGGTTAGGTTAGGTTAGGTTAGGTTAGGTTAGGTTAGGTTAGGTTAGGTTAGGTTAGGTTAGGTTAGGTTAGGTTAGGTTAGGTTAGGTTAGGTTAGGTTAGGTTAGGTTAGGTTAGGTTAGGTTAGGTTAGGTTAGGTTAGGTTAGGTTAGGTTAGGTTAGGTTAGGTTAGGTTAGGTTAGGTTAGGTTAGGTTAGGTTAGGTTAGGTTAGGTTAGGTTAGGTTAGGTTAGGTTAGGTTAGGTTAGGTTAGGTTAGGTTAGGTTAGGTTAGGTTAGGTTAGGTTAGGTTAGGTTAGGTTAGGTTAGGTTAGGTTAGGTTAGGTTAGGTTAGGTTAGGTTAGGTTAGGTTAGGTTAGGTTAGGTTAGGTTAGGTTAGGTTAGGTTAGGTTAGGTTAGGTTAGGTTAGGTTAGGTTAGGTTAGGTTAGGTTAGGTTAGGTTAGGTTAGGTTAGGTTAGGTTAGGTTAGGTTAGGTTAGGTTAGGTTAGGTTAGGTTAGGTTAGGTTAGGTTAGGTTAGGTTAGGTTAGGTTAGGTTAGGTTAGGTTAGGTTAGGTTAGGTTAGGTTAGGTTAGGTTAGGTTAGGTTAGGTTAGGTTAGGTTAGGTTAGGTTAGGTTAGGTTAGGTTAGGTTAGGTTAGGTTAGGTTAGGTTAGGTTAGGTTAGGTTAGGTTAGGTTAGGTTAGGTTAGGTTAGGTTAGGTTAGGTTAGGTTAGGTTAGGTTAGGTTAGGTTAGGTTAGGTTAGGTTAGGTTAGGTTAGGTTAGGTTAGGTTAGGTTAGGTTAGGTTAGGTTAGGTTAGGTTAGGTTAGGTTAGGTTAGGTTAGGTTAGGTTAGGTTAGGTTAGGTTAGGTTAGGTTAGGTTAGGTTAGGTTAGGTTAGGTTAGGTTAGGTTAGGTTAGGTTAGGTTAGGTTAGGTTAGGTTAGGTTAGGTTAGGTTAGGTTAGGTTAGGTTAGGTTAGGTTAGGTTAGGTTAGGTTAGGTTAGGTTAGGTTAGGTTAGGTTAGGTTAGGTTAGGTTAGGTTAGGTTAGGTTAGGTTAGGTTAGGTTAGGTTAGGTTAGGTTAGGTTAGGTTAGGTTAGGTTAGGTTAGGTTAGGTTAGGTTAGGTTAGGTTAGGTTAGGTTAGGTTAGGTTAGGTTAGGTTAGGTTAGGTTAGGTTAGGTTAGGTTAGGTTAGGTTAGGTTAGGTTAGGTTAGGTTAGGTTAGGTTAGGTTAGGTTAGGTTAGGTTAGGTTAGGTTAGGTTAGGTTAGGTTAGGTTAGGTTAGGTTAGGTTAGGTTAGGTTAGGTTAGGTTAGGTTAGGTTAGGTTAGGTTAGGTTAGGTTAGGTTAGGTTAGGTTAGGTTAGGTTAGGTTAGGTTAGGTTAGGTTAGGTTAGGTTAGGTTAGGTTAGGTTAGGTTAGGTTAGGTTAGGTTAGGTTAGGTTAGGTTAGGTTAGGTTAGGTTAGGTTAGGTTAGGTTAGGTTAGGTTAGGTTAGCTTAGGTTAGGTTAGGTTAGGTTAGGTTAGGTTAGGTTAGGTTAGGTTAGGTTAGGTTAGGTTAGGTTAGGTTAGGTTAGGTTAGGTTAGGTTAGGTTAGGTTAGGTTAGGTTAGGTTAGGTTAGGTTAGGTTAGGTTAGGTTAGGTTAGGTTAGGTTAGGTTAGGTTAGGTTAGGTTAGGTTAGGTTAGGTTAGGTTAGGTTAGGTTAGGTTAGGTTAGGTTAGGTTAGGTTAGGTTAGGTTAGGTTAGGTTAGGTTAGGTTAGGTTAGGTTAGGTTAGGTTAGGTTAGGTTAGGTTAGGTTAGGTTAGGTTAGGTTAGGTTAGGTTAGGTTAGGTTAGGTTAGGTTAGGTTAGGTTAGGTTAGGTTAGGTTAGGTTAGGTTAGGTTAGGTTAGGTTAGGTTAGGTTAGGTTAGGTTAGGTTAGGTTAGGTTAGGTTAGGTTAGGTTAGGTTAGGTTAGGTTAGGTTAGGTTAGGTTAGGTTAGGTTAGGTTAGGTTAGGTTAGGTTAGGTTAGGTTAGGTTAGGTTAGGTTAGGTTAGGTTCGGTTAGGTTAGGTTAGGTTAGGTTAGGTTAGGTTAGGTTAGGTTAGGTTAGGTTAGGTTAGGTTAGGTTAGGTTAGGTTAGGTTAGGTTAGGTTAGGTTAGGTTAGGTTAGGTTAGGTTAGGTTAGGTTAGGTTAGGTTAGGTTAGGTTAGGTTAGGTTAGGTTAGGTTAGGTTAGGTTAGGTTAGGTTAGGTTAGGTTAGGTTAGGTTAGGTTAGGTTAGGTTAGGTTAGGTTAGGTTAGGTTAGGTTAGGTTAGGTTAGGTTAGGTTAGGTTAGGTTAGGTTAGGTTAGGTTAGGTTAGGTTAGGTTAGGTTAGGTTAGGTTAGGTTAGGTTAGGTTAGGTTAGGTTAGGTTAGGTTAGGTTAGGTTAGGTTAGGTTAGGTTAGGTTAGGTTAGGTTAGGTTAGGTTAGGTTAGGTTAGGTTAGGTTAGGTTAGGTTAGGTTAGGTTAGGTTAGGTTAGGTTAGGTTAGGTTAGGTTAGGTTAGGTTAGGTTAGGTTAGGTTAGGTTAGGTTAGGTTAGGTTAGGTTAGGTTAGGTTAGGTTAGGTTAGGTTAGGTTAGGTTAGGTTAGGTTAGGTTAGGTTAGGTTAGGTTAGGTTAGGTTAGGTTAGGTTAGGTTAGGTTAGGTTAGGTTAGGTTAGGTTAGGTTAGGTTAGGTTAGGTTAGGTTAGGTTAGGTTAGGTTAGGTTAGGTTAGGTTAGGTTAGGTTAGGTTAGGTTAGGTTAGGTTAGGTTAGGTTAGGTTAGGTTAGGTTAGGTTAGGTTAGGTTAGGTTAGGTTAGGTTAGGTTAGGTTAGGTTAGGTTAGGTTAGGTTAGGTTAGGTTAGGTTAGGTTAGGTTAGGTTAGGTTCGGTTAGGTTAGGTTAGGTTAGGTTAGGTTAGGTTAGGTTAGGTTAGGTTAGGTTAGGTTAGGTTAGGTTAGGTTAGGTTAGGTTAGGTTAGGTTAGGTTAGGTTAGGTTAGGTTAGGTTAGGTTAGGTTAGGTTAGGTTAGGTTAGGTTAGGTTAGGTTAGGTTAGGTTAGGTTAGGTTAGGTTAGGTTAGGTTAGGTTAGGTTAGGTTAGGTTAGGTTAGGTTAGGTTAGGTTAGGTTAGGTTAGGTTAGGTTAGGTTAGGTTAGGTTAGGTTAGGTTAGGTTAGGTTAGGTTAGGTTAGGTTAGGTTAGGTTAGGTTAGGTTAGGTTAGGTTAGGTTAGGTTAGGTTAGGTTAGATTAGGTTAGGTTAGGTTAGGTTAGGTTAGGTTAGGTTAGGTTAGGTTAGGTTAGGTTAGGTTAGGTTAGGTTAGGTTAGGTTAGGTTAGGTTAGGTTAGGTTAGGTTAGGTTAGGTTAGGTTAGGTTAGGTTAGGTTAGGTTAGGTTAGGTTAGGTTAGGTTAGGTTAGGTTAGGTTAGGTTAGGTTAGGTTAGGTTAGGTTAGGTTAGGTTAGGTTAGGTTAGGTTAGGTTAGGTTAGGTTAGGTTAGGTTAGGTTAGGTTAGGTTAGGTTAGGTTAGGTTAGGTTAGGTTAGGTTAGGTTAGGTTAGGTTAGGTTAGGTTAGGTTAGGTTAGGTTAGGTTAGGTTAGGTTAGGTTAGGTTAGGTTAGGTTAGGTTAGGTTAGGTTAGGTTAGGTTAGGTTAGGTTAGGTTAGGTTAGGTTAGGTTAGGTTAGGTTAGGTTAGGTTAGGTTAGGTTAGGTTAGGTTAGGTTAGGTTAGGTTAGGTTAGGTTAGGTTAGGTTAGGTTAGGTTAGGTTAGGTTAGGTTAGGTTAGGTTAGGTTAGGTTAGGTTAGGTTAGGTTAGGTTAGGTTAGGTTAGGTTAGGTTAGGTTAGGTTAGGTTAGGTTAGGTTAGGTTAGGTTAGGTTAGGTTAGGTTAGGTTAGGTTAGGTTAGGTTAGGTTAGGTTAGGTTAGGTTAGGTTAGGTTAGGTTAGGTTAGGTTAGGTTAGGTTAGGTTAGGTTAGGTTAGGTTAGGTTAGGTTAGGTTAGGTTAGGTTAGGTTAGGTTAGGTTAGGTTAGGTTAGGTTAGGTTAGGTTAGGTTAGGTTAGGTTAGGTTAGGTTAGGTTAGGTTAGGTTAGGTTAGGTTAGGTTAGGTTAGGTTAGGTTAGGTTAGGTTAGGTTAGGTTAGGTTAGGTTAGGTTAGGTTAGGTTAGGTTAGGTTAGGTTAGGTTAGGTTAGGTTAGGTTAGGTTAGGTTAGGTTAGGTTAGGTTAGGTTAGGTTAGGTTAGGTTAGGTTAGGTTAGGTTAGGTTAGGTTAGGTTAGGTTAGGTTAGGTTAGGTTAGGTTAGGTTAGGTTAGGTTAGGTTAGGTTAGGTTAGGTTAGGTTAGGTTAGGTTAGGTTAGGTTAGGTTAGGTTAGGTTAGGTTAGGTTAGGTTAGGTTAGGTTAGGTTAGGTTAGGTTAGGTTAGGTTAGGTTAGGTTAGGTTAGGTTAGGTTAGGTTAGGTTAGGTTAGGTTAGGTTAGGTTAGGTTAGGTTAGGTTAGGTTAGGTTAGGTTAGGTTAGGTTAGGTTAGGTTAGGTTAGGTTAGGTTAGGTTAGGTTAGGTTAGGTTAGGTTAGGTTAGGTTAGGTTAGGTTAGGTTAGGTTAGGTTAGGTTAGGTTAGGTTAGGTTAGGTTAGGTTAGGTTAGGTTAGGTTAGGTTAGGTTAGGTTAGGTTAGGTTAGGTTAGGTTAGGTTAGGTTAGGTTAGGTTAGGTTAGGTTAGGTTAGGTTAGGTTAGGTTAGGTTAGGTTAGGTTAGGTTAGGTTAGGTTAGGTTAGGTTAGGTTAGGTTAGATTAGGTTAGGTTAGGTTAGGTTAGGTTAGGTTAGGTTAGGTTAGGTTAGGTTAGGTTAGGTTAGGTTAGGTTAGGTTAGGTTAGGTTAGGTTAGGTTAGGTTAGGTTAGGTTAGGTTAGGTTAGGTTAGGTTAGGTTAGGTTAGGTTAGGTTAGGTTAGGTTAGGTTAGGTTAGGTTAGGTTAGGTTAGGTTAGGTTAGGTTAGGTTAGGTTAGGTTAGGTTAGGTTAGGTTAGGTTAGGTTAGGTTAGGTTAGGTTAGGTTAGGTTAGGTTAGGTTAGGTTAGGTTAGATTAGGTTAGGTTAGGTTAGGTTAGGTTAGGTTAGGTTAGGTTAGGTTAGGTTAGGTTAGGTTAGGTTAGGTTAGGTTAGGTTAGGTTAGGTTAGGTTAGGTTAGGTTAGGTTAGGTTAGGTTAGGTTAGGTTAGGTTAGGTTAGGTTAGGTTAGGTTAGGTTAGGTTAGGTTAGGTTAGGTTAGGTTAGGTTAGGTTAGGTTAGGTTAGGTTAGGTTAGGTTAGGTTAGGTTAGGTTAGGTTAGGTTAGGTTAGGTTAGGTTAGGTTAGGTTAGGTTAGGTTAGGTTAGGTTAGGTTAGGTTAGGTTAGGTTAGGTTAGGTTAGGTTAGGTTAGGTTAGGTTAGGTTAGGTTAGGTTAGGTTAGGTTAGGTTAGGTTAGGTTAGGTTAGGTTAGGTTAGGTTAGGTTAGGTTAGGTTAGGTTAGGTTAGGTTAGGTTAGGTTAGGTTAGGTTAGGTTAGGTTAGGTTAGGTTAGGTTAGGTTAGGTTAGGTTAGGTTAGGTTAGGTTAGGTTAGGTTAGGTTAGGTTAGGTTAGGTTAGGTTAGGTTAGGTTAGGTTAGGTTAGGTTAGGTTAGGTTAGGTTAGGTTAGGTTAGGTTAGGTTAGGTTAGGTTAGGTTAGGTTAGGTTAGGTTAGGTTAGGTTAGGTTAGGTTAGATTAGGTTAGGTTAGGTTAGGTTAGGTTAGGTTAGGTTAGGTTAGGTTAGGTTAGGTTAGGTTAGGTTAGGTTAGGTTAGGTTAGGTTAGGTTAGGTTAGGTTAGGTTAGGTTAGGTTAGGTTAGGTTAGGTTAGGTTAGGTTAGGTTAGGTTAGGTTAGGTTAGGTTAGGTTAGGTTAGGTTAGGTTAGGTTAGGTTAGGTTAGGTTAGGTTAGGTTAGGTTAGGTTAGGTTAGGTTAGGTTAGGTTAGGTTAGGTTAGATTAGGTTAGGTTAGGTTAGGTTAGGTTAGGTTAGGTTAGGTTAGGTTAGGTTAGGTTAGGTTAGGTTAGGTTAGGTTAGGTTAGGTTAGGTTAGGTTAGGTTAGGTTAGGTTAGGTTAGGTTAGGTTAGGTTAGGTTAGGTTAGGTTAGGTTAGGTTAGGTTAGGTTAGGTTAGGTTAGGTTAGGTTAGGTTAGGTTAGGTTAGGTTAGGTTAGGTTAGGTTAGGTTAGATTAGGTTAGGTTAGGTTAGGTTAGGTTAGGTTAGGTTAGGTTAGGTTAGGTTAGGTTAGGTTAGGTTAGGTTAGGTTAGGTTAGGTTAGGTTAGGTTAGGTTAGGTTAGGTTAGGTTAGGTTAGGTTAGGTTAGGTTAGGTTAGGTTAGGTTAGGTTAGGTTAGGTTAGGTTAGGTTAGGTTAGGTTAGGTTAGGTTAGGTTAGGTTAGGTTAGGTTAGGTTAGGTTAGATTAGGTTAGGTTAGGTTAGGTTAGGTTAGGTTAGGTTAGGTTAGGTTAGGTTAGGTTAGGTTAGGTTAGGTTAGGTTAGGTTAGGTTAGGTTAGGTTAGGTTAGGTTAGGTTAGGTTAGGTTAGGTTAGGTTAGGTTAGGTTAGGTTAGGTTAGGTTAGGTTAGGTTAGGTTAGGTTAGGTTAGGTTAGGTTAGGTTAGGTTAGGTTAGGTTAGGTTAGGTTAGGTTAGATTAGGTTAGGTTAGGTTAGGTTAGGTTAGGTTAGGTTAGGTTAGGTTAGGTTAGGTTAGGTTAGGTTAGGTTAGGTTAGGTTAGGTTAGGTTAGGTTAGGTTAGGTTAGGTTAGGTTAGGTTAGGTTAGGTTAGGTTAGGTTAGGTTAGGTTAGGTTAGGTTAGGTTAGGTTAGGTTAGGTTAGGTTAGGTTAGGTTAGGTTAGGTTAGGTTAGGTTAGGTTAGGTTAGATTAGGTTAGGTTAGGTTAGGTTAGGTTAGGTTAGGTTAGGTTAGGTTAGGTTAGGTTAGGTTAGGTTAGGTTAGGTTAGGTTAGGTTAGGTTAGGTTAGGTTAGGTTAGGTTAGGTTAGGTTAGGTTAGGTTAGGTTAGGTTAGGTTAGGTTAGGTTAGGTTAGGTTAGGTTAGGTTAGGTTAGGTTAGGTTAGGTTAGGTTAGGTTAGGTTAGGTTAGGTTAGGTTAGATTAGGTTAGGTTAGGTTAGGTTAGGTTAGGTTAGGTTAGGTTAGGTTAGGTTAGGTTAGGTTAGGTTAGGTTAGGTTAGGTTAGGTTAGGTTAGGTTAGGTTAGGTTAGGTTAGGTTAGGTTAGGTTAGGTTAGGTTAGGTTAGGTTAGGTTAGGTTAGGTTAGGTTAGGTTAGGTTAGGTTAGGTTAGGTTAGGTTAGGTTAGGTTAGGTTAGGTTAGGTTAGGTTAGATTAGGTTAGGTTAGGTTAGGTTAGGTTAGGTTAGGTTAGGTTAGGTTAGGTTAGGTTAGGTTAGGTTAGGTTAGGTTAGGTTAGGTTAGGTTAGGTTAGGTTAGGTTAGGTTAGGTTAGGTTAGGTTAGGTTAGGTTAGGTTAGGTTAGGTTAGGTTAGGTTAGGTTAGGTTAGGTTAGGTTAGGTTAGGTTAGGTTAGGTTAGGTTAGGTTAGGTTAGGTTAGGTTAGGTTAGGTTAGGTTAGGTTAGGTTAGGTTAGGTTAGGTTAGGTTAGGTTAGGTTAGGTTAGGTTAGGTTA